>JAJEOU010002880.1:0-34029 GCA_021534815.1 Acrocephalus arundinaceus
GATAAATTGATTGATGGATGGATTGATTGACAGATGGATTGATAAATTGATTGATGGATTGATTGGATTAATTGATTGATGGATTGATTAATTGATGGATAGATTGATTTATGAATTAATTGATGGATTAATTGATGGATGGATTAATTGATGGATAGATTGATTTATGAATTAATTGATGGATTAATTGATTGATGGATTGATTAATTGATGGATAGATTGATTTATGAATTAATTGATGGATTGATGGATTAATGGTTTGATGGAATGATTGATTGATTGACAGATGGATTGATACATTGATTGATGGATGGATTGATTGATTGACAGATGGATTGATAAATTGATTGATGGATGGATTGATTGATTGACAGATGGATTGATTAATTGATGGATGGATTGATTGGATTAATTGATTGATGGATTGATTAATTAATGGATAGATTGATTTATGAATTAATTGATGGATTAATTGATGGATGGATTGATTGGTTGACAGATGGATTGATAAATTTATTGATGGATTGATTGATTGATGGATGGATGGATTGATTGATGGATTGATGGATTAATGGTTTGATGGATTGCTGGATTAATTGCTGGATTAATTAATTGCTGGATTAATTAATTGCTGGATTCACTGCTGTGTGTCCCTGCCCTCAGCGCACCCTGGTGGGGTTGGTGCGGGACCTGCGCGGCATCGCCTTCGCCTTCAACGCCAAGAGCAGCTTCATGATGCTCTTCGAGTGGATGTATCCTGAGATCCCAAATCCCGGGAATGACTGCCCCTGGATTTATGGGATTTACTGTCTTTGTTCTGAGCCCCAAAACAGCCCCGAAAATCCCAATTTCCTGGGAATTTCCCTACAATTTACAGGATTTGGTGTCCTTCATTCCGAGCCCCAAAACAGCTCCAAAAATCCCAATTTCCTGGGAATTTCCCTACAATTTATAGGATTTGGTGTCCTTCATTCCGCGCCCCAAAACAGCTCCAAAAATCCCAATTTCCTGGGAATTTCCCTACAATTTATAGGATTTGGTGTCCTTCATTCCGAGCCCCAAAACAGCTCCAAAAATCCCAATTTCCTGGGAATAATTCCCCCTGGATTTATGGGATTTCTTGTCCTTATTTCGAGCCCTAAAACAGCTCCAAAAATCCCAATTCCTGGGAATAATTCCCCTTGGATTTATAGGATTCAGTGTCCTTCATTCTGAGTCCTAAAACAGCTCCAAAAATCCCAATTTCTTGGGAATTCCCTCACTGGGAATTTCCCTTGGATTTATAGGATTCAGTGTCCTTCATTCTGAGACCTAAAACAACCCCAAAAATCCCAATTTCCTGGGAATAATTCCCCCTGGATTTATGGGATTTCGTGTCCTTCATTCCGAGCCCTAAAACAGCCCCGAAAATCCCAATTTCCTGGGAATTTCCCTTGGATTTATAGGATTTTGTGTCCTTCATTCTGAGTCCTAAAACAGCTCCAAAAATCCCAATTTCCTGGGAATTTCCCTACAATTTATAGGATTTGGTGTCCTTCATTCCGAGCCCCAAAACAGCTCCAGAAATCCCAATTTCCTGGGAATTCCTTGAATTTTTCTGGGAATTTCCCTTTGATTGATAGGATTCAGTGTCATTCCCAAAAACTCTGATTTGCCTCAAAAATTTGGGATTTTTTTCCTTCCCTTTCCTTCCATTAAAAAAAAACATTTTGGGGTTCTGGTTTCCCTTAAAAAATTGGGATTTCCTTTAAAAAATTGGGATTTTTCCCTTTCCTTCCATTAAAAAAACCTTTTTGGCTTCTGGTTTCCCTTAAAAAATTGGGATTTCCTTTAAAAAATTGGGATTTTTCCTTTTCATAAAAAAAAACCATTTTGGGGTTCTGGTTTCCCTTAAAAAATTGGGATTTCCTTTAAAAAATTGGGATTTTTCCCTTTCCTTCCATTAAAAAAAACCTTTTTGGGTTCTGGTTTTCCTTAAAAAATTGGGATTTCCTTTAAAAAATTGGGATTTTTCCCTTTCCTTCCATTAAAAAAAACCTTTCTGGCTTCTGGTTCCCTTAAAAAATTGGGATTTCCTTTAAAAATTCAGATTTTTCTCTTGGATCCTTCCAAAAAAAAAGAAAAAACCTTTTTGGGTTCTAATTCCCTTTAAAAATTTGGGATTTTTCCCTTGAATCCTTGATTCCATCCTGACTTTTACCACAACCATAATTTTTCCCAGGATAAAAAAATAACAAATTTTTATTAAAAAAACCCCAAATTTCAGCCAGCAGCAAAACTGACCCTCAAAACTCCCCCACCACGCTGCACACGTGGAATATCCCATTCCCATGGGATTTTTAGCCTGGAAAAACTGGGAATTCCTTAATTTCCCTGGCAGTTACCCCTCCTACATGCCCATCCTGCAGAGAGCCATCGAGCTCTGGTACCACGACCCCGCCTGCACCACGCCCGTCCTCAAACTCATGGCTGAGCTGGTCCACAACAGGTAAGAATTCCCAAAATTCTGGGATTTCATGGAATTCTGTGGTTTGGAACGGAGTTCTGTCATCCCTCTGGGTGTTGCCCCAAAAATCCCCATTTTTTTCCCCAAAAATCCCCATTTTTCCACCAAAAATCCTCATTTTTTTTCTCCAAAAATCCCCATTTTTTCCCCAAAAATCCCCATTTTTTTCCCCAAAAATCCCCATTTTTTCCCCCAAAAATCCCCATTTTTTTCTCAAAAAATCCCCATTTTTTCCCCCAAAAATCCCCATTTTTTTCCCCAAAAATCCCCATTTTTTTCCCCAAAAATCCCCATTTTTTCCCCAAAAATCCCCATTTTTTTCCCCAAAAATCCCCATTTTTCCACCAAAAATCCTCATTTTTTTTCTCCAAAAATCCCCATTTTTTCCCCAAAAATCCCCATTTTTTTCTCAAAAAATCCCCATTTTTTCCCCCAAAAATCCCCATTTTTTCCCCAAAAATCCCATTTTTTCCCCCAAAATCCCCATTTTTTCCCCCAAAATCCCCATTTTTTCCCCAAAATCCCCATTTTTTCCCCAAAATCCCCATTTTTTCCCCAAAAATCCCCATTTTTTCCCCCAAAAATCCCCATTTTTTCCCCAAAAATCCCCATTTTTTCCCCAAATCCCCATTTTTCCCCAAAAATCCCCATTTTTCCCCCAAAAATCCCCAATTTTTCCCCAAAAATCCCCATTTTTTCCACCCATTTTCCCCTTCAAATTCCTCTCCATTTCCCCCCTCCAACCCCCATTTTTCCCCATGAAAAATCTGGGATTTCATGGAATTCTGCACCTTGGAATGGGGTTCTTTAATCCCTCTGGGTGTTGCCCCAAAAATCCCCATTTTTTTCTCCAAAAATCCCCAATTTTTTTCTCCAAAAATCCCCATTTTTTCCCCCAAAATTCTCTTTTTTCCACCCATTTTTCCCTCCAAATCTCATTTTTCTTCCTCCCCATTTCCCCCTCTCCAACCCCCATTTTTCCCTAAAAAAAATCTGGGATTTCATGGAATTCTGTGGTTTGGAACGGAGTTCTGTCATCTCTCTGTGTGTTGCCCCAAAAATCCCCATTTTTTCCCCCAAAAATCCCCATTTTTTCCCCCAAAAATCCCCATTTTTTTCCCCAAAAAATCCCCATTTTTCCCCAAAAATCCCCAATTTTTTCCCCAAAAATCCCCATTTTTTCTCAAAAAATCCCCATTTTTTCACCCAAAAATCCCCATTTTTTTCCCCAAAAATCCCCATTTTTTCCCCCAAAAATCACCATTTTTTTCCCCAAAAATCCCCATTTTTTTCCCCAAAAATCCCCATTTTTTTCCCCAAAAATCCCCATTTTTTTCCCCAAAAATCCCCATTTTTTTCCCCAAAAATCCCCATTTTTTTCCCAAAAATCCCATTTTTCCCCCAAAAATCCCCATTTTTTCCCCAAAAATCCCCATTTTTTCCCCAAAAATCCCCATTTTTTTCCCCAAAAATCCCCATTTTTTCCCCAAAAATCCCCATTTTTTCCCCCAAAAATCCCCATTTTTCCCCAAAAATCCCCATTTTTTCCCCAAAAAATCCCCATTTTTTCCCCCAAAATCCCCATTTTTTCCCCAAAAATCCCCTTTTTTTCCCCCAAAAATCCCCATTTTTCTCAAAAAATCCCCATTTTTTCCCCCAAAAATCCCCATTTTTTTCCCCAAAAATCCCCATTTTTCCCCCAAAAATCCCCATTTTTCCCCAAAAATCCCCATTTTTTTTCCCCAAAAATCCCCATTTTTTTACCCAAAAATCCCCATTTTTTTCCCCAAAAATCCCCATTTTTTCCCCCAAAAATCACCATTTTTTTCCCCAAAAATCCCCATTTTTTTCCCCAAAAATCCCCATTTTTTTCTCAAAAAATCCCCATTTTTTCCCCCAAAAATCCCCATTTTTTCCCCAAAAATCACCATTTTTTCCCCAAAAATCCTCATTTTTTACCCAAAAATCCCCATTTTTTTCCCCAAAAATCCCCATTTTTTCTCAAAAATCCCATTTTTTCCCCCAAAAATCCCATTTTTCCCCAAAAATCCCATTTTTCCCCAAAAATCCCATTTTTTTCCCAAAAATCCCCATTTTTTCCCCAAAATCCCATTTTTTCCCCAAAAATCCCCATTTTTTTCCCCAAAAATCCCCATTTTTTTCCCCAAAAATCCCCATTTTTTCCCCAAAATTCCTCATTTTTTCCCCAAAAATCCCCATTTTTTTCCCCAAAATCCCCATTTTTTCCCCAAAAATCCCCATTTTTTTCCCCAAAAATCCCCATTTTTTCCCCCAAAAATCCCCATTTTTTTTCCCCAAAAATCCCCCATTTTTTCCCCCAAAATCCCCATTTTTTCCCCAAAATCCCCATTTTTTTCCCCAAAAATCCCCATTTTTTTCCCCAAAAATCCCCATTTTTTTCTCCAAAATTCCTCATTTTTCCCCAAAATCCCCATTTTTCTCAAAAAATCCCCATTTTTTCCCCAAAAATCCCCATTTTTTTTCCCCAAAAATCCCCATTTTTCCCCAAAAATCCCCATTTTTCTCAAAATCCCCATTTTTTCCCCCAAAAATCCCCATTTTTTTCCCCAAAAATCCCCATTTTTCCCCAAAAATCCCCATTTTTTTCCCCAAAAATCCCCATTTTTCCCCCAAATCCTCTTTTTTCCACCCTTTTTTTCCCTCCAAATTCCTCTCCATTTCCCCCTCTCCAACCCCCATTTTTCCCCAAAAAATATCTGGGATTTCATGGAATTCTGTGGTTTGGAAAGGGTTTTAAAGCTGATTTCATCCCTCTGGGGGATGATTTTCCCCTCCAAATCCCCATTTTTTCCCCTTTTTTCCCTCCCCAAATCCCCTTTTTTTTCTCCCCAAATCCCCATTTTTCCCCTTTTTTTCCTCCCCAAATCCCCTTTTTTTCCTCCCCAAATCCCCATTGTTTTTCCCCATTTTTTCCTCCCCAAATCCCCTTTTTTTCCCATTTTTTCCTCCCCAAATCCCATTTTTCCCCATTTTTTCCTCCCCAATCCCCATTTTCCCCCATTTTTTCCTCCCCAAATCCCCATTTTTCCCCATTTTTCCCCCCCTAAATCCCCTTTTTTCCCCATTTTTTCCTCCCAAAATCCCCATTTTTTTCTCCCCAAATCCCCATTTTTTCCCCTTTTTTTCCTCCCCAAATCCCTTTTTTTCTCCCCAAATCCCCATTGTTTTTCCCCATTTTTTCCTCCCCAAATCCCATTTTTTCCCATTTTTTCCTCCCCAAATCCCATTTTTTTCCCATTTTTTCCTCCCCAAATCCCCATTTTTTTCCTCCCCAAATCCCCATTTTTTTCCCATTTTTTCCTCCCCAAATCCTCATTTTTCCCCCTAAATCCCCTTCAGCAACCACAGCTCCTCTGGGAATTCCATCCCAGCTCCTCCCATTCCCAAAATCCCACCAAACCTCCCCTTTCCCAGTTCCAATCCATTCCCTGTGTCCTGTCCCTCCATCCCTTATCCCAAATCCCTCTCCCGCTCTCCTGGAGATCCTGGAATGTTCCGGAAGCTCTGAGCATTCCCGGTTTTTCCCTGCAGATCCCAACGGCTCCAGTTCGATGTCTCCTCTCCCAACGGGATCCTGCTCTTCCGGGAGACCAGCAAGATGATCACGACCTACGGTGAGGGATCCCGGGGTGCATCCATGGGAAATCCAGTTTGGAATTTGTGGGAGCTTGGAATGGTTTGGGTTGGAATGGATTTGAAATCCCATCCCAGTTCCCAGATTTTGGGTTGGTTTGGATTTGAAATCCCATCCAGTTTGGAATTCATTGTGGGAGCTTGGAATGGTTTGAGTTGGAATGGATTTGAGATCCCATCCCAATTCCCAGATTTTGGGTTGGAATGGATTTGAAATTCCATCCCAGTTCCCAGATTTTGGCTTGGTTTGGATTTTAAGTTCCATCCAGTTTGGAATTCATGGGAGCATGGAATGGTTTGGGTTGGAATGGGTTTGAAATCCCATCCCAATTCCCTGATTTTGAGTTGGAATGGATTTGAAATCACATCCAGTTTGGAATTCATGGGAACATGGAATTGTTTGGGTTGGAATGGATTTGAAATTCCATCCCAATTCCCAAATTTTGGGTTGGTTTGGATTTGAAATCCCATCCAGTTTGGAATTCATTGTGGGAGCTTGGAATGATTTGGGTGGGAATGGATTTGAAATCCATCCCAAATCCCAGATTTTGGGTGGGAATGGATTTTAAATCCCATCCATTTTGGAATTTGTGGGAGCATGGAATGCTTTGGGTGGGAATAGATTTGAAATCCCATCCCAGTTCCCAGATTTTGGGTTGAAATGGATTTGAAATCCCATCCAGTTTGGAGTTCATTGGATCATGGAATGGTTTGGGTTGGAATGGATTTGAAATCCTATCCCAGTTTGGAATTCATGGGATCATGGAATGGTTTGGGTTCAAATGGATTTGAAATCCCATCCACTTTGGAATTCATGGGAACATGAAATGGTTTGGGTTTGAGTGGCTTTGACATCCCATCAATTCCCTGATTTGGGTTGGTTTGGATTTGGGACGGGACCCCTGGAAGGGTGATGATTCCGAGCGGGAATTCCAGCAGGGAATCGCATCCTGACGCTGGGCGAGGTGTCGATGGTTTGGGTGGGATGGATTTGAAATCCCTTCTAGTTTGGAATTTATAGGATCATGGAATGATTTGGGTTAAAATGGACTTGAAATCCCATCCCAGTTTGAAATTTGTGGGAACATGGAAGGGTTTGGGTTCGAGTGGATGTGAAATCCCATCAATTCCCCGATTTGGGTGGGAATGGATTCAAAATCCCGGGGTGGGAAGGAACCCCTGGAAGGGTGATGATTCCGAGCGGGAATTCCGGCAGGGAATCGCATCCTGACGCTGGGCGAGGTGCCGAAGGATCAGGTGTACGCGCTGAAGCTGAAGGGAACGGAATGGATTGGGTGGGGATGGATTTGAAATTCCATCCAGCTTGGAATTCATTGGATCATGGAATGGTTTGGGTTGGGAATAGATTTGAAATCCCATCCAGTTTAGAATTCATGGGAACATTGAATGGATTGGGTGGGAATGGACTTGAAATCCCATCCAGCTTGGAATTCATGGGAACACTGAATGGTTTGGGTTGGAAGAGATTTGAAATCCCATCCCAACTCCCAAATTTTGGCTTGGAATGGATTTGAAATCTGTCCCAGTTCCCAGATTTTGGGTTGGTTTAGATTTGAAATCTCATCCAGTTTGGAATTCATGGGAACATGGAATGGTTTGGGTTGGAAAGGAACCATGGAAATAATTCCCAGATGTTGCACTGGTTTGGATTTGAAATCCCATCCCAACTCCCCAATTTTGGATGAGAATGGATTTGAAATCCCATCCCAATTCCCAAATTTTAGGTTGGAATAGATTTTAAATCCCATCCAGTTTGGAATTCATTGGAACATTGAATGGTTTGGGTTGGAATGGATTTGAAATCTCATCCCAGTTTGAAATTCATGGGATCATGGAATGGTTTGGGTTCAAATGCATTTGAAATCCCACCCAGTTTGAAGTTCATGGGACCATGGAATGATTTGGATTGGAATAGATTTGAAGTCTCATCCAGTTTGAAATTCATGGGAACATGGAATGGTTTGGGTTGAAATGGATTTGAAATCCCATCCACTTTGGAATTCATGGGAACATTGAATGATTTGGATTGGAATGGATTTGAAATCCCGTCCAGCTTGGAATTCGTGGGATCATGGAATGGTTTGGGTTGGAGTGGATTTGAAATCCCATCCCCGTGCCCCGATTTGGGTTGGTTTGGATTTGGGACGGAACCCCTGGAAGGGTGATGATTCCGAGCGGGAATTCCGGCAGGGAATCGCATCCTGACGCTGGGCGAGGTGCCGAAGGATCAGGTGTACGCGCTGAAGCTGAAGGGAATCTCCATCTGCTTCTCCATGCTGAAGGCGGCGCTCAGCGGCAGCTACGTCAACTTCGGCGTCTTCCGGCTCTACGGCGACGACGCGCTGGACAACGCGCTGCAAACCTTCATCAAACTGCTGCTCTCCATCCCCCACAGCGACCTCCTGGTGAGCCCGGGAACGCCGGGAATGTCGGGAATGCCGGGGAGAAGGAGAGGGAATGGCCCAGGGAAAGGGGGGATGGAGGGGGTTGGGTAGGGGTGGGAATGGGGGAGGTTGGAGAGGAAGCGCGGGGATAAATCGCTGAGTTGGGGTGGGAATGGGTTGGAAATCTCATCCCAATTCCCTGAGTTGGGGTGGGAATGGGTTGGAAATCTCATCACAGTTCGCAGGTTTTGGGTTGGGATGGATTTGAAATCCCATCCAGTTTGGAATTCATTGGATCATGGAATGGTTTGGGTTGGGATGGATTTGAAATCCCGTCCCAGTTCCCTGATTTTGGGTGGGAATGGATTGGAAATCCTATTCCAGTTCCCTGATTTGGGGTGGGAATGGGTTGGAAATCTCATCACAGTTCCCAGATTTTTGGGTAGGGATAGATTTGAAATCCCATCCCAATTCCCAGATTTTGGGTGGGAATGGATTGGAAATCCCATCCCAGTTCCCATAGTCTGGGTTGGGATGGATTTGAAATCCCATCCCAGTTCCCATAATTTGGGTGGGAATGGATTTGAAATCCCATCCCAATTCCCATAGTTTGGGTGGGAATGGATTGGAAATCCCATCCCAGTTCCCATGGTTTGGGTGGGAATGGATTTGAAATCCTATCCCAACTCCCAGATTTTAGGTTGGAATGGATTTGAAATCCCATCCAGTTTGGAATTCATTGGATCATGGAATGGTTTGGGTTGGAATGAATTTGAAATCTTATCCAGTTTGGAATTTCTAGGAATGGAATTTTTAGGAATTTCATGGGATGGTTTGGCTTGGAATGGATTTGAAATCCCATCCCAGTTCCCAGATTTTGGGTGGGAATGGATTGGAAATCCCATCGCAATTCCCAGATTTTGTATGGGAATGGATTTGAAATCCCATCTCAGTTCCCAGCTTTTGGCTCGGAATGGATTTTAAATCTCATCCCAATTCCCAGATTTTTGGGTTGGAATGGATTTGAAATCCCATCCAGTTTGGAATTTCTAAGAATGGAATTTCTAGGAATTTCATGAGATGGTTTGGATTTGAAATCCCATCCCAAATCTGGGAATTATTTGATTTGAGTGGAATTCATGGGAATGAATTCTGGGAATTCTTTGATTGGATTGGAATTCATGGGAATGAATTCTGGGAATCGTTGGATTGGATTGGAATCCATAGGAATGAATTCTGGGAATTCTTTGATTTGATTGGAATCCATGGGAATGAATTCTGGGAATTCTTTGATTGGAATCCATGGGAATGAATTCTGGGAATTCTTTGATTGGATTAGAATCCATGGGAATGAATTCTGGGAATTATTTGTTGATTGGAATCCATGGGAATGAATTCTGGGAATCATTGGATTGGAATCCATGGGAATGAATTCTGGGAATTCTTTGATTTGTGTGAAATCCATGGGAATGAATTCTGGGAATTCTTTGATTGGAATTCATGGGAATGAATTCTGGGAATTCTTTGATTGGAATTCATGGGAATGAATTCTGGGAATCATTGGATTTGAATCCATGGGAATGAATTCTGGGAATTCTTTGATTGGAATTCATGGGAATGAATTCTGGGAATGATTTGATTGGAATCCATGGGAATGAATTCTGGGAATCACTGGATTGGAATCCATGGGAATGAATTCTGGGAATCATTGGATTTGAATCCATGGGATCACAGGAGAGAATTCTTGGCTGGTTCCTCCCAGCAGATCCATCAGCACATTCCAGGTGATTCACAAATCCTTGGATTCAGGAATTCGGTGCTTCCAAACCTTTCCAAGTGAATTTTTCCTGCTTTTCCCCCAGGATTATCCCAAACTCAGCCAATCCTACTATTCCCTGCTGGAAGTTCTGACCCAGGACCACATGAACTTCATCGCCAGCCTGGAGCCGCACGTCATCATGTACATCCTGTCCTCCATCTCCGAGGGCCTCACCGCCCTGGGTGAGCATTCCTGGGATTTTGGCAATTCCCAAGGATTCCTGGGGTCTGGGATGCCACAGGGAACAGGGTGGAGGTTAAAATCCCAACTTTCCATGGGGGAATTTCTGTAGGAAGGGCGGGGTTTGGGAGAGAGGAGAGGTCGGAGCGGTGATGCTGTCACTGAGTGCTCCCAAAAATAATTCTGGGAATGGGGGGGGAAGATGGAATTTGGGAATGGTTTGGATAGAAAGGGATTTAAATCCTGTCCAGTTCAAATCCAATCCTCCATAAATTAACAGTTCTGGGAATGGTTTGGGTAGAAAAGGATTTAAATCCCATCCAATCCCAAACAGTTCTGGGAATGGATGGTAGGGTGGAATTTTGGAATTATTTGGATAGAAAAGGATTTAAATCCCATCCAATTCCAATCCCAATCCTCCATAAATTAACAGTTCTGGTGGAAAGGAATTTAAATCCCATCCAGTCCCAAACAGTTCTGGGAATGGGTGGGAGGGTGGAATTTGGGATGGTTTGGGTAGAAAAGGATTTAAATCCTGTCCCAGTCCCAATCCCAATCCTCCATAAATTAACAATTCTGGGAATGGGTGGGAAGGTGGAATTTTGGAATGGTTTGGGTTGGAAAAGGATTTAAATCCCATCCAATCCCAATCCAAATCCTCCATAAATTAACAGTTCTGGGAATGGGTGGAAGTGAGGAATTTTGGGAATGGTTTGGATAGAAAAGGATTTAAATCCCATCCAATTCCAATCCAAATCCTCCATAAATTACAAGTTCTGGGAATGGATGGGAGGGTGGAATTTGGGAATGGTTTGGATAGAAAAGGATTTAAATCCCATTTAATTCCAGTCCAAATCTTCCATAAATTAACAGTTCTGGTGGAATGGTTTGCATGGAAAGGGATTTAAATCCTGTCCAGTTCAAATCCAATCCTCCATAAATTAACAGTTCTGGGAATGGGTGGAAGTGAAGAATTTTGGAATTATTTGGATAGAAAAGGATTTAAATCCCATTTAATTCCAGTCCAAATCCTCCATAAATTAAGAGTTCTGGTGGAATGGTTTGGATAGAAAAGGGTTTAAATCCCATCCAGTCCCAGTCCCAATTTTCCATAAATTAACAGTTCTGGGAATGGGTGGGAGGGTGGAATTTTGGGGTGGTTTGGGTTGGAAAGGATTTAAATCCCATCCAATTCCAATCCTAATCCTCCATAAATTAACAGTTCTGGGTATGGTTTGGATGGAAAGGGATTTAAATCCCATCCAGTCCCAAACAGTTCTGGGAATGGGTGGGAGGGTGGAATTTGGGAATGGTTTGGATAGAAAAGGATTTAAATCCCATCCAATTCCAATCCTAATCCTCCATAAATTAACAGTTCTGGGAATGGGTGGGAGGGTGGAATTTTGGAATGGTTTGGGTTGGAAGGGATTTAAATCCCATCCAATTCCAATCCTAATCCTCCATAAATTAACAGTTCTGGGAATGGGTGGGAGGGTGGAATTTTGGAATGGTTTGGGTTGGAAGGGATTTAAATCCCATCCAATTCCAATCCAAATCCTCCATAAATTAAGTTCTGGGAATGGGTGGAAGTGAGGAATTTTGGAATTATTTGGATGGAAAGGGATTTAAATCCCATCCAGTCCCAAACAATTCTGGGAATGGGTGGAAGTGAGGAATTTGGGAATGGTTTGGGTAGAAAAGGTTTTAAATCCCATCCAATTCCAATCCCAATTTTCCATAAATTAACAGTTCTGGGAATGGATGGGAGGGTGGAATTTTGGAGTGGTTTGGGTAGAAAAGGATTTAAATCTCATCCAATTCCAATCCCAATCCCATGGACACCTCCTGCTATCCCAGATTATCCCATCCTAGCTTTGGGCACTTCCACCTTTTTTTTCCCCCCAAAACCCCATTTTCCCCCCCCAAACCCTCATTTTTCCCCCAATTTTCCCCATTCTTTTCCCCAAATCCCCATATTTTCCCCATTTTCCACCCCCCAAACCCCCATTTTTCCCCCCAAACCACATTTTCCCCCTCAAATCCTCATTTCCCCTCCATTTTCTTCATTTTTCCCCCATTTTCCCTTCCCAAACCCCCATTTTTCCCCCGATTTTCCCCATTCTTTTCCCCAAACCCCCATATTTTCCCCATTTTTCCCCTGATTTTCCCCATTTTCTCTTCTCAAATCCCCATTTTTCCCCCAATTTTCCCCATTTTTCCCCCAATTTTCCCCATTTTCCCTTCCCAAACTCCATTTTTTTCCCCAAATTCCCTGTTTTTTCCCCCCAAACTCCCATTTTTCCCCATTTTCCCCCCCAATTTTCCCCATTTTTTCCCCAAACCCCCATATTTTCCCCATTTTTCCCCTGATTTTCCCCATTTTCTGTTCCCAAATCCCCATTTTCCCCATTTTTTCCCCAATTTTCCCCATTTTCCCTTCCCAAATCCCCATTTTTCCCCCGATTTTCCCCATTCTTTTCCCCAAACCCCCATATTTTCCCCATTTTTCCCCCGATTTTCCCCATTTTCTCTTTCCAAATCCCCATTTTTCCCCCAAATTCCCCATTTTTCCCCCCAAACCCCCATTTTTTCCCCATTTTCCCCCCAATTTTCCCCATTTTCCCACCGATTTTCTCCATTTTTCCCCTTATTTTCCCCATTTTCCCTTCCCAAATCCCCATTTTTCCCCCAGTTTTCCCCATTTTTTCCCCTATTTTCCCCATTTTCCCCCCGTTTTTCCCCCCCAAATCCCCATTTTTCCCCCGATTTTCCCCATTTTTCCCCCAATTTTCCCCATTTTTTTCCCCCAAACCCCCATATTTTCCCCATTTTTCCCCCGATTTTCCCCATTTTCCCTTCCCAAATCCCCATTTTTCCCCCGATTTTCCCCATTTTTCCCCTTATTTTCCCCATTTTCCCTTCCCAAATCCCCATTTTTCCCCCGATTTTCCCCATTTTTTTCCCCAAACCCCCATATTTTCCCCATTTTCCCCCCCAATTTTCCCCATTTTTTGCCCAAACCCCCATATTTTCCCCATTTTCCCCCCGATTTTCCCCATTTTTCCCCCAAAACTCCCATATTTTTCCCATTTTCCCCCCAATTTTCCCCCTTTTTCCCCCCAAACCCCCATATTTTCCCCATTTTCCCCCCAATTTTCCCCATTTTTCCCGTGATTTTCCCCATTTTCCCTTCCCAAATCCCCTTTTTTTCCCCAATTTTCCCCATTTTTCCCCCCCAAACCCCCATATTTTCCCCATTTTTCCCCTGATTTTCCCCATTTTCCCTTCCCAAATCCCCATTTTTCCCCCAAATCCCCATTTTTCCCCCGATTTTCCCCATTTTTCACCCCAAACCCCCATATTTTCCCCATTTTTCCCCTTATTTTCCCCATTTTTTCCCCAAACCCCCATATTTTCCCCATTTTCCCCCCGATTTTCCCCATTTTCTCTTCTCAAATCCCCATTTTTCCCCCAATTTTCCCCATTTTTTCCCCAATTTTCCCCATTTTTCCCCTTATTTTCCCCATTTTCCCTTCCCAAATCCCCATTTTTCCCCCGATTTTCCCCATTTTTTTCCCCAAACCCCCATATTTTCCCCATTTTCCCCCCAATTTTCCCCATTTTTTGCCCAAACCCCATATTTTCCCCATTTTCCCCCCCGATTTTCCCCATTTTTCCCCCAAAACTCCCATATTTTTCCCATTTTCCCCCCAATTTTCCCCCTTTTTCCCCCCAAACCCCCATATTTTCCCCATTTTCCCCCCAATTTTCCCCATTTTTCCCGTGATTTTCCCCATTTTCCCTTCCCAAATCCCCTTTTTTTCCCCAATTTTCCCCATTTTTCCCCCCAAACCCCCATATTTTCCCCATTTTTCCCCCGATTTTCCCCATTTTTTTCCCCAAACCCCCATATTTCCCCATTCTCCCCACTGACCGTGTGTGCCCACAGACACCATGGTGTGCACGGGCTGCTGCTCGTGCCTGGACCACATCGTCACGTACCTGTTCAAGCAGCTCTCGCGCAGCACCAAGAAGAGATCGACGCCCCTGGCGCAGGAGAGCGATCGCTTCCTGCACATCATGCAGCAGCACCCCGAGATGATCCAGCAGGTCAGGCCCTAAAAAGTGTCTGGGGGATCCCAAAAGTACCTGGGGAGGGCAAAAAGTACCTGGGAGAGCCAAAAAAATACCTGGGGGATCCCAAAAAATACCTGGGGAGGTCAAAAAGTACCTAGAGAATCCAAAAAAATTCCTGGGGAATTCAAAAAGTACCTGGGGAATCTCAAAAATACCTGGGAACCCAAAAAATACCTGGGGAATCAAAAATTCACCTGGGGAGGTCAAAAAATACCTGAGGAGGCAAAAAAAATGTCCTGGAGAATCCTCAAAAATACCTGGAGAGGTCAAAAAATACCTGGGGAATCAAAAAAACTGCTGGGAAATCCAGAAAATACCTGGGGAATCCAAAAAATACCTGGGGAATCCAAAAAATATCTGGGGAATCAAAAAAAAGTCCTGGGGAGGTCAAAAAATACCTGAGGAGGCAAAAAAACTGCTGGGGAATCCAAAAAACGTCCTGGGGAATTCAAAAAGTACTTGGGGAGGTCAAAAAGTACCTGGGGAATCAAGAAAACTTCTGGGGAGACCAGAAAAATACCTGGGGAGGTCAAGAAATACCTGGGGAGGCAAAAAAACTGCTGGGAAATCCAAAAAGTACCTGGGGAATCAAAAAAATATCTGGGGAATCAAAAAATACCTGGGGAAGACAAAAAGTACCTGGGGAGGTCAAAAAATACCTGGGGAATTCAAAAAATATCTGGAGAATCAAAAAATACCTGGGGAGGTCAAAAAATACCTGGGGAGGCAAAAAAACTGCTGGGGAATCCAGAAAATACCTGGGGAATCCAAAAAATATCTGGGGAATCCAAAAAATACCTGGGGAATCAAAAAGTACCTGGGGAATTCAGAAAATACCTGGGGAATCAAAAAATACCTGGGGAAGACAAAAAATACCTGGGGAAGACAAAAAATGCCTAGGGAATCCTAAAAAATACCTGAAGAGGCTAAAAAACTCCTGGGAGCTCCAAAAAATACCTGAGGAGGTCAAAAAATACCTGGGGAATCCAAAAAATACCTGGGGAGGCAAAAAGTGTCCTGGGGAATTCAAAAAGTACCTCAGGAGGGCAAAAAACTCCTGGGGAACCCACAAAAATACCTGGGAGAGCTAAAAAACACCTGGGGAATCCCAAAAAATACCTGGGGAGGCAAAAAAACTCCTGGGGAAACCAGAAAATACCTGGGAGAGCCAAAAAAAATCCTGGGGAACCTAAAAAATACCTGAGAAATCAAAAAAAAGTCCTGGGGAATCCCAGAAAATACCTGGGGAACCTAAAAAATACCTGGGGAATCCCAAAAATGCGTGGGGAGGCCAAAAAATCCCTGGGGAACCCAAGGAACAACTGAGGAGCCCAAAAATTCACCTGGGGAGCCCAAAACTCACCTGGGGAGCTCCAGAAGTTTCCTGGGAACCCCAAATTCACCGGGATTCCCTGAGGGGCTTCGCTCCGGAGCCTCCAGAATTCCGGGAGATTCCCGGGGGCAGCAGGAGCTGGGATGGGATTGATGGGATTGGTGGGATTTATGGGATGGGATTGATGGGATTTATGGGATGGGATTGATGGGATTTGTTTTTTATGGGATGGGATTGATGGGATTTATGGGATGGGATTGATGGGATTGGTGGGATTTATGGGATGGGATTTATGGGATTTATGGGATGGGATTGATGGGATTGGTGGGATTTATGGGATGGGGTTGATGGGATTTATGGGATGGGGTTGATGGGATTTATGGAATTTATGGGATGGGATTGATGGGATGGATGGGATTGGTGGGATTGATGGGATTGATGGGATGGGGTTGATGGGATTTATGTTTTTTATGGGATGGGATTAATGGGATGGGATCTGTGGAATTGGGATGGAATTTGGGATGGGATCCATGGGACCAGGATGGGATTTGGGGTGGGATTGATGAGATGGGATTTGGGATGGGATCCATGGGATGGGGTTGATGGGATTTATGGAATTTATGGGATGGCATTGATGGGATTGTTGGTTTTCATTGGGATGGGGTCCATGGGATGGGATTGATGGGATTTATGGGATGGAATTTATGGGATCCATGGGATTTATGGGATGGGATTGGTGGGATTTATGGAATTTATGGGATGGGGTCCATGGGATGGGATTAATGGGATGGGATTGACAAGATTGATGGTTTTTATGGGATGGGATCAATGGGATGGGATTGGGATGGGATCCGTGGGCTGGGACGGAATTTGGGATGGGATTGATGAGATGGGATTAGGATGGGATCCATGGGATTGGGATGGAATTTGGGATGGGATTCGTGGGCTGGGATGGGATCCATGGGATGGGATGGGATCCATGGGATGGGATTTTTGGGATTGATGGTTTTTATGGGATGGGATGGGATCCATGGGATTGGGATGGGATTGATGAGATGGGATTTGGGATGGGATCCATGAGATGGGGATGGAATTTGGGGTGGGATGGAATTTGGGATGGGATTGATGCAATGGGATCCATGGGATTTGGGATGGGATCTGTGGGACTGGGATGGGATCCATGGGATGGGATTGATGGTTTTTATGGGATGGGATCAGGATGGGATTTGAGATGGGATCTGAGATGGGATCCATGGGACTGGGATGGGATTTGGAATGGGATCCATGGGATCAGGATGGGATTTGGGATGGGATCCATGGGATGGGATTGATGGTTTTTATGGGATGGGATTTGGGATGGGATCTGTGGGATTTGGGATGGGATCCATGGGACTGGGATGGGATTTGGGATGGGATCAGGATGGGATTTGGGATGGGATCCGGATGGGATTTATGGTTTTTATGGGATGGGATTTGGGATTTGGGATTTGGGGCCCCCTTTAACCCTCTCCTGCCCGGCCCAGATGCTCTCCACGGTGTTGAACATCATCATCTTCGAGGACTGCCGGAACCAATGGTCCATGTCCCGGCCCCTGCTGGGCCTCATCCTGCTCAACGAGAAGGTGAGGGACCAGGGAGGGGAACATTCCCAAAAAACTTGGGATTTATGGGATCCGTGGGATGGGATTGATGGGGTGGGGTCCGTGGGATGGGATTGATGGGATTTATGGGTTGGGATCCATGGGAGTGGAATGGAATTTGGGATGGGATCCATGGGATTTGGGATGGGATCCATGGGATTTGGGATGGGATCCATGGGATGGGATTGATGGGATTTATGGAATTTATGGGATGGGATTGGTGGGATTTATGTTTTTTATAGGATGGGGTTGATGGGATTTATGGAATTTATGGGATGGGATCCATGGGAGTGGGATGGAATTTGGGATGGGATCCATGGGATTTGGGATGGGATCCATGGGATGGGATTGATGGGATTTATGGTTTTTATGGGATGGGATTGATGGGATTTATGGGATGGGATTGATGGGATTGATAGGATGGGGTTGATGGGATTTATGGTTTTTATGGGATGAGGTCCATGGGATAGGATGGGATTTGGGATGGGATTGATGAGATGGGATTTGAGATGGGATCCATGGGATGGGGATGAGATTTGGGGTGGGATGGAATTTGGGATGGGATTGATGCAATGGGATCCATGGGATTTGGGATGGGATCCATGGGATTAATGAGATGGGATTTGGGATGGGATCCATGGGATAGGATTGATGGAATTTATGGGATGGGGTTGATGGGATTTGTGGTTTTTATGGGATGGGGTTGATGGCATGGGGTCCATGGGATGGGATGGGCTTGATAGGATGGGAAGCATGGGATGGGATTGATGGAATTTATGGGATGGGATCCATGGGATGGGATCCGTGGGATTGGGATGGGATTGGTATGGGATTGATGGGATTGATGGAATTTATGGGATGGGATTGATGGGATTTATGGTTTTTTATGGGATGGGGTCCATGGGACTGGGATGGGATCCATGGGATGGGGTTGATGGGATTGATGGAATTTATGGGATGGGGTTGATGGGATTGTTGGTTTTTATGGGATGGGGTCCATGGGATGGGATGGGCTTGATAGGATGGGATCCATGGGATGGGATTGATGGGATGGATGGGATTGATGGGGTGGGATCCATGAGATGGGATGGGATTTGGGATGGGGTCCATGGATGGGGATGAGATTTGGGGTGGGATGGAATTTGGGATGGGATTGATGCAATGGGATCCATGGGATTTGGGATGGGATCCATGGGATGGGATTGATGGGATTGATGGAATTTATGGGATGGGGTTGATGGGATTTGTGGTTTTTATGGGATGGGGTTGATGGCATGGGGCCCATGGGATGGGATGGGCTTGATAGGATGGGAAGCATGGGATGGGATTGATGGTTTTTATGGGATGGGATCCATGGGATGGGATCCGTGGGATTGGGATGGGATTGGTATGGGATTGATGGGATTGATGGAATTTATGGGATGGGATTGATGGGATTGATGGTTTTTTATGGGATGGGGTCCATGGGACTGGGATGGGATCCATGGGATGGGATTGATGGTTTTTATGGGATGGGATCCATGGGATGGGATCCATGGGGTTGTGGAATCCCACAACAATCCTGGGAACGATCCCGTGGCCCCCTCGGAGCCGGGGATCCCCTCCATCCATCCCCCACAGAACCGGGGCGCTCCCGGGTACCCCAAACCCCAAATCCCCAGGATTAACCCCTTCCTGCCCCGTGTCCCCCGTGTCCCCAGTACTTCTCGGACCTGCGGAACAGCATCGTGAACAGCCAGCCCCCCGAGAAGCAGCAGGCCATGCACCTGTGCTTCGAGAACCTCATGGAGGGCATCGAGCGCAACCTGCTCACCAAGAACCGCGACAGGTCAGCCGGGGGACCCGGGGACAGCCAGGGGACAGCCAGGGACAGCCGGGGGACAGCTGGGGACAGCCAGGGGACAGCCAGGGACAGCCAGAGACACCCAGGGGACAGGGACTGAGTGACAGGGGACAGCCAGGGGACAGCCGGGGACAGCCGGGGACAGCCGGGGACAGCCGGGGACAGCTGGGGACAGCCGGGGGACAGACAGGGGACAGACAGGGACAGGGACTGAGTGACAGGGGACAGCCAGGGACAGCCAGGGGACAGCCAGGGGACAGCCAGGGACAGGGACTGAGTGACAGGAGACAGCCAGGGGACAGCCAGGGGACAGCCAGGGGACAGGGACTGAGTGACAGGGGACAGCCAGGGACAGCCAGGGGACAGCCAGGGGACAGGGACTGAGTGGCAGGGGACAGCCAGGGGACAGCCAGGGGACAGCCAGGGACAGCCAGGGGACAGCCAGGGACACCCAGGGACAGCCAGGGGACAGCCAGGGGACACCAGGAATGCCACCCGAGATGGACACGGAACACCCAGGGCACCCAGGGGACAGCCAGGGGGACTGGGACTGACAGCCAGGGGACAGCCAGGGACACCCACGGGACACCCATGGGACACCCATGGGACACTGGGACTGCCAGGGGACACCCAGGGACAGCCAGGGACATCCAGGAACAGCCAGGGGACAGGGACTGAGTGACAGGGGACAGCCAGGGACAGCCAAGGGACAGGGACTGAGTGACAGGGGACAGCCAGGGACAGCCAGGGGACACTGGGAATGCCACCCAGGAATGCCACGGGGCACCCAGGGGTTCCCATGGGATGGGAGGGAGCTCCAGTATCCGTGGGGAGGGACCATTGATCCAGCCTGGCCTGGGATGTGTCCAGTGCTGGAGAAACCCCGGATTTTCCTTTGGGAATTCCATCCCAGCCCCTCCCCACCCTCCCAGCCAGGAATTCCTTCCCAATATCCCATTTCAGTTTGGAACTTCCCATGGGTTTGTGGTTGGAATCATGGAATGGCTTGGGTTGGAAGAGTTTCAATATCCATGGACTGGATCCCAGATCATTCCAACCTGGTCTGGGATGTGTCCAGTGCTGGAGAAATCCCAGATTTTCCTCTGGGAATTCCATCCCAGCCCTCCCAGCCAGGAATTCCTTCCCAATATCCCATTTCAGTTGGAAACTTGCCATTGGATTCACGGATGGAATCATGGAATGGTTTGGGTGGGAAGAGTTTCAATATCCATGGGCAGGGACGTTCCACTGTCCCAGATCAATCCAGCCCAGCCTGGGACACTTCCAGGGGTGGAGAAATCCCAGATTTTCCTCTGGGAATTCCTTCCCCACCCTCACAGGCAGGAATTCCTTCCCAAAATCCCATTTCAGTTTGGAACTTCCCATGGGTTTGTGGTTGGAATCATGAAATGATTTGGGTTGGAAGAGTTTCAATATCCATGGACTGGATCCCAGATCATTCCAACTTGGCCTGGGATGTGTCCAGTGCTGGAGAAATCCCAGATTTTCCTTTGGGAATTCCATCCCACCCTCCCAGCCAGGAATTCCTTCCCAAAATCCCATTTCAGTCTGAAACTTCCCATGGGTTTGTGTTTGAAATCATGGAATGGTTTGGGTTGCAAGAGTTTCAATATCCATGGACTGGATCCCAGATCATTCCAACTTTGCCTGGGATGTGTCCAGTGCTGGAGAAACCCCAGATTTTCCTTTGGGAATTCCATCCCAGCCCCTCCCCACCCTCCCAGCCAGGAATTCCTTCCCAATATCCCATTTCAGTCTGAAACTTCCCATGGGATTCACGGATGGAATCATGGAATGATTTGGGTTGGAAGAGTTTCAATATCCATGGGCAGGGACATTCCACTGTCCCAGATCATTCCAACTTTGCCTGGGATGTGTCCAGTGCTGGAGAAATCCCAGATTTTCCTCTGGGAATTCCACCCCACCCTCCCAGCCAGGAATTCCTTCCCAACATCCCCATTCCATCCATCCAAAATCCCTTCAGGGGCAGCACTGGAATCACCAAACCCCATCCTTGACATGGAAACACCCCCAGGCTCAGGGTGAAACCTCCCCCAGCCAATCCCAGGGATTTGAGCGGAGAATTCCCAATCCCATGGAACAACAAAACGATGGAATCTCTCCTTTCTCCCTCCAGGTTCACCCAGAACCTCTCAGCGTTCCGGAGGGAGGTCAACGACTCCATGAAGAACTCGAGCTACGGCGTCAACAGCAACGACATGATGAGCTGACACCCAAGGGTGCACCCCAGGGCCTTCCCAGACCCCCAGCGAGGAGGGAGCAGCAGCTCGAGCTCACCTGGGCAGGTGTTGTTGTTTTATTTCCTGTGGGAAGGGGCAGAATCCAGGAATTCCGAGGGTGTTTCTCCTTTTTTTCCTTCCCTGGTTGGAATGTGGAAGAGTCAGCGCTGAGCTGAGAGGAGCCTGCCTTGTATAAAAACAAAAAACAAAAAAAACAAACATGTACATTTTTTCATAACATTTTGGAGCAAGGTTTATATTGAGTTTCAGAAAAACGAGACAGAAAAAAAAAATGAAAAAAAAAAAAGACAAAAAAAAAGACGGAAAAACCGTCCAAAAAAAATCACGAAAAAATA
Organism: Acrocephalus arundinaceus; assembly: GCA_021534815.1. NCBI lineage: Eukaryota > Metazoa > Chordata > Aves > Passeriformes > Sylviidae > Acrocephalus > Acrocephalus arundinaceus. Next base: position 22,156 of record JAJEOU010002880.1, read on the forward strand.
ATTAAAATAAAAACCACACCAAAACTAAAAACAAAACAAAAAAAAAATAGAGAAAATGAGTGGAAAAAAAGACAAAAAAAACTAAAGTGTGATTGAAATTTTTACAGAGTCCTGGTTGTGCACCCGGTGCTGGTGTGAGGGTGGTGAATGTGAGTGAGGAAAGCGTGGCCTGAAGCTTTACAGGGCGAGGGGGTGGCTGTGTGAAAATGCAGAGATTTATTTACTTCAGACAAGTAGAGAGAGAGAAAAAAAAAGCAAAATCTCAAAAAAAAATAAATAAAAAAAAACCACACACAAAAAAAAAATTTAAAAAAAAAACCACAAAAAAATAAAAAGATTAAAAATAATAATAATAATAATAATTAAAAAAAATAAAACACCGCAAAAAAAAAAAATTAATTAAAAAAAAAGCGTTGTAAAATTCCAAATGTATATTTTTTCTTATTAAGCCCCTTTCTCTCCTCCCTCTCCAAACAAACAAAAATCCATAAAAACAGAAAAAAATCCCCAAATTCCCGGTCCCGTCTCGCCCTCGTTCCCGGGAACTCGAAGCCATGACGTGACCCCCCCGTCCGTGCTTGCTCGTGGCTGTCCCTGCCTTCCTCCCTCCCGGCCCTCGGTAGCAAAATCCCCACCCAGGCCCTTCCTGCCCTTCCTGCCCTTCCTTCCCTTCCTTTTCCAGCCCTTTTTTCCCGTTTTTCCGGGTTTTTTCCCGTTTTTTTCCCGTTTTTTTGCCGTTTTTTCCTGTTTTTTCTGGTTTTTCTGGGCTGGAGCGGGAGCTGACAGCAGCACAGAACCTCCTCCTCCTCTTCTTCCTCCTCTTCTTCCTCCTCTTCCTCTTCCTCTTCTTCCTCCTCCTTCTCCTCCTCCTCCTCTTCTTCCTCCTCTTCTTCCTCCTCTTCTTCCTCCTCTTCTTCCTCCTCTTCTTCCTCCTCTTCTTCCTCCTCTTCTTCTTCTTCCTCCTCTTCCTCCTCTTCCTCTTCTTCCTCCTCTTCCTCTTCTTCCTCCTCTTCCTCCTCCTCCTCCGCTTCTTCTTCTTCTTTCTCCTCTTCTTCCTCCTCCTCCTCTTCTTCCTCCTCCTCTTCCTCCTCCTCCTCCGCTTCTTCTTCCTCCTCCTCTTCCTCCTCTTCCTCCTCTTCCTCCTCTTCCTCCTCTTCCTCCTCTTCCTCCTCTTCCTCCTCTTCCTCCTCTTCCTCCTCTTCCTCCTCTTCCTCCTCTTCCTCCTCTTCCTCCTCTTCCTCCTCTTCCTCCTCTTCCTCCTCTTCCTCCTCTTCCTCCTCTTCCTCCTCTTCCTCCTCTTCCTCCTCTTCTTCCTCCTCCTTCTCCTCCTCCTCCTCTTCTTCCTCCTCCTCTTCCTCCTCTTTCTCCTCCCCTTCTTCCTCTTCTTTCTCTTCTTCTTCTTCTTCTTCTTCTTCTTCCTCCTCTTCTTCCTCCTCTTCTTCTCCTCCTCTTCTTCCTCTTCCTCCTCCTCCTCCTCCTCTTTCTCCTCCTTCTTCTCCTCTTCTTCCTCCTCCTCCTCTTCTTCTTCCTCCTCTTCCTCTTCTTCCTCATCTTCCTCTTCTTATTCCTCCTCCTCCTCCTCCTCCTCCTCTTTCTCCTTTTCCTCCTCTTCCTCTTCTTCTCCTCCTTCTTCTCCTTTCTTCCTCCTCCTCCTCCTTTTCCTCCTCTTTCTCCTCTTCCCCCTCCTCCTCCTCCCCCCCTTTCTGAACAAATCCGTTTATTTCGGACTCACCCCAATCAATATTTGGGATTTCGATGGATCCCAAACGGATCCCAGGGAGCCGAGGGGAGGCCACTGAACCTTTTCCCTTTCCCCATTTTTGCTGCTGCTCGTGTGCATCCCCTGCTCAGCTCTCCCCAAAAACGAAATAAAAACCACTTGGAGCCTTTCAGGCCTTCAATTTCTCCTCCCCAAACGTTCTTTTTTAATTTTATTCAAATTAATTCAATTTTTTTTGTGCTCCCCTATTTTAATTTTATTTTGTTTTTTTGGGATTTTTTTTTTTTTTGGTTCTGTTCATTATTGGATTTTTTTTTTTTCGGGATTTTTTTGGGTTGGATTTTTTTTTTTCAGGATTTTTTTTGGTTCTGTTCATTATTTGATTTTTTTGTCCTGTTCATTGTTGGATTCATTTTTTTTGGTTCTGTTCATTGTTGGATTTTTTTTTTTCGGGATTTTTTTGGGTTGGATTTATTTTTTTCAGGATTTTTTTTGGTTCTGTTCATTATTTGATTTTTTTTGTTCTGTTCATTATTGTTTTTTTTTCTTTTGGTTCTGTTCATTATTGGATTTTTTTTTTGGTTCTGTTCCTTGTTGGATTTAATTTTTTTCAGGATTTTTTTGTTCTGTTCATTATTTGATTTTTTTGTCCTGTTCATTGTTGGATTCATTTTTTTGGATCTGTTCATTATTGGATTTTTTTTTCGGGATTTTTTTTTTGGGTTGGATTTATTTTTTTCAGGATTTTTTTGTTCTGTTCATTATTTGATTTTTTTTGTCCTGTTCATTGTTGGATTCATTTTTTTTGGTTCTGTTCATTATGGGATTTTTTTGGGGGATTTTTTTGGGGTTGGATTTATTTTTTTCAGGATTTTTTTTGGTTCTGTTCATTATTTGATTTTTTTTGTTCTGTTCATTATTGTTTTTTTTTTTCTTTTGGTTCTGTTCATTATTTGATTTTTTTTTGGTTCTGTTCCTTGTTGGATTTAATTTTTTTCAGGATTTTTTTGTTCTGTTCATTATTTTATTTTTTTTGTCCTGTTCATTGTTGGATTTTATTTTTTTTGTCCTGTTCATTGTTGGATTTTTTTTCGGGATTTTTTTGGGGTCGGATTTATTTTTTTTCCGGATTTTTTTTGTTCTGTTCATTATTTGATTTATTTTTTTTCGGGATTTTTTTTAATTTCTTTTTCCAGGATTTTTTTTTGTTCCATTCATTATTGGATTTATTTTTTGGTCCTGTTCATTATTGGATTTATTTTATTTTCGGGATTTTTTTGGTTCATTATTTGATTTTTTTTTTCGGGATTTTTTTTGTCCTGTTCATGATTGGATTTATTTTTTTCAGGATTTTTTTTTGTCCTGTTTTATTTGATTTATTTGGGGTTTTTTTCAGGATTTTTTGGTCCTGTTTTATTTGATTTATTTTTTTCCAGATTTTTTTTGTCCTGTTCATTATTGGATTTATATTTTTTTGTCCCATTCATTATTGGATTTTTTTGGGGGGGATTTTGTTTTTGATTTATTTTTTTTTCGGGATTTTTTTGTCCTGTTCATGATTTGATTTATTTTTTGTCCTGTTCATGATTTGATTTATTTTTTGGTCCTGTTTAATTTGATTTATTTTTTGGTCCTGTTTTATTTGATTTATTTTTTCCGGATTTTTTTTGTCCTGTTCATTATTGGATTTTTTTTTTTTTTTTTGTCCTGTTCATTATTGGATTTTTTTTGGGGGGGATTTTTTTTTGATTTATTTTTTTTCCGGGATTTTTTTTGTCCTGTTTTATTTGATTTATTTTTTGTCCTGTTTCATTTGATTTATTTTTGGTCCTGTTTTATTTGATTTATTTTTTGGTCCTGTTTTATTTGATTTATTTTTGGTCCTGTTTTATTTGATTTATTTTTTTCCAGATTTTTTTTGTCCTGTTCATTATTGGATTTATATTTTTTTTTCCTGTTCATTATTGGATTTATTTTTTTTTTGTCCTGTTCATTATTGGATTTTTTTGGGGGGGATTTTGTTTTTGATTTATTTTTTTTTCGGGATTTTTTTGTCCTGTTTTATTTGATTTATTTTTGGTCCTGTTTTATTTGATTTATTTTTTTCCAGATTTTTTTGTCCTGTTCATTATTGGATTTTTTGGGGGGGGATTTTTTTTTGATTTATTTTTTTTCAGGATTTTTTTGTCCTGTTTCATTTGATTTATTTTTGGTCCTGTTTTATTTGATTTATTTTTTTCCAGATTTTTTTGTCCTGTTCATTATTGGATTTTTTTGGGGGGATTTTTTTTTTGATTTATTTTTTTTCGGGATTTTTTTTGTCCTGTTTGATTTATTTTTGGTCCTGTTTCATTTGATTTATTCCCCTCCCTCCCTGGCGATGTGTGTTGGGTCCTTTCCCCTGTGAGCAGATGCTGGTTGATGTTGGGGTGTTTGCTGCAAACCGTGTAAAGCATTTGTGACTGCAAATAAAACTCAATGGTTTCTACTGACCCGGCTCTGCCTGCGCCCCGACACTGCCTGGGGCACCCCAAAAACCTGAGAGTCACCCCAAAAACCTGAGAGTGTGCCCAGGGGCACCCCAAAAACCTGAGAGTCACCCCAGAACCTGAGAGTCACCCCAAAAACCTGAGAGTCACCCCAAAAACCTGAGAGTCACCCCAAAACCTGAGAGTCATCCCAAAAACCTGAGAGTCACCCCAAAACCTGCGGTGATTATTGGGCTTTCCGGGTGGTCATGCTGGGAGGATCATTCAGGTCAGCATGGGTTTCAACATTACCCGATTCCCCCGTGTCCCCTGCCTGCGTGTTCCCCTCTGTCCCCCCGATCCCTCCCTGTCCCCTCGAGTTGCATTCCTCCCGTCCTCTCCCACGCTCCTCTGTCAAACGCGCTAAGCTTGGCCATGTTCCGGAGCATTTTATCTGCATCCATAGGGGTGCTACCTGGGGCGTCATGGATTTACCTATTGTCTGCCAGCTCGAACTCCTGTGACAAGTTTAAACCAGTATCCGCTCATACGTGGCTCAGCCCAGCCCGGGGGGATACGGCGTACCCTGCTTCACCACTGTCTGTCACCCCCTCTTCTCACTCCGCTCTCAGGCCACAGTCCCCTCGCTTTCACCCTGTCCCCAATCATGTCTCACCACCGTCGCCGGCTACCCTGGTCAGCCCCGTTTCTGAATCACTCTTGTTTTGTCCGACTCACACCGTCCTCCGGGTCTCCCCCCGTCCCCATCCCTCTGGTCCCCCTTGTCCTCCCCATCTTCCTCCTTTCCCGCTGACGCCCGTCCCCGACCCTGTTCCCCCCGTTTGTCCCCCTATCTCCTCCCGGTGTCCCCTCTGTCCCCCCACCGAACCCCGTTCACCCTGTGGAGTTGTGCCAGTTGCATGTCACCAGTCTCCCAATATGGTGGCCCGTGCTCTCGCCGTGTTGGTTGCGTCCACACCCGTGTTTTTCGGAATGGGCCTACACGATCGGCACATTGTTCGTCCCCCATCCTGTGTCATTCCCTGCGTCCCTGTCCCATTCTCGTCACCCCTTCTGCCGCGTGGCCTTCATGTACCACTCCATCAGATCCCGCCCCTGAACCCTCGAACCTCGCCACCCTCCGCATTCCTCCCTCTGTACCGCCTTCTCCTGACACACCACCTCGTTGTCCCCTCTGTTTCACCACGCCTCCGTCCTCTCTCCTGTCTCCCCTGTCCCACTTGTCCGCACATGTCCCCATGCGCCACATCCAGTTCTCCTCCATCTGTCTCCCGCTTTCTTGTCGCCCTCGTCCCCTCAGCCCGTGTCCCCACTCTGGCACCCTTGCACCCGTGTCCCCTCAGGGTGTTCCCTTGTCCCTCGTGTCCCCTCGTTGTCCTCCATGTCCCCCCTGTTTCCTCCTGTACCCCTGTCCCCGATCCCTCCTGTTCCTCATCCCTCTTGATGCACACGTGCGTTCGTCCCCAGTGTCCCCAGTCCCCGAAATACAGATGTCCATTTTTATCAGGCCTTGTTCCCCCGCCCCCCCCGGCTTTGGTTCCACCTCTCTGTCACCCCCTCTAATTCCACCCGTATCCCCCGTGTCACCCCCCGGTTGCCCTCCTGTTCCATGTCCCGCGTCCCTCTTCCTGTCCCCTTGTACCCTGGCCTCCACGCTGTCCGTCCGTGCAGGTGTTGTTCACCCCAATGCTGGTATTTCCCCGTTCCGGGGCTCCCTCTGCTTCACCGCTACTCTCTGTCCGCCCTCTGTCATCGTGTACCCCACCTACGTCCCTTCACCATGGAGAGTGGTTCTAAGATGTAGCTATCTGACAAGCCATCTTGATTCATTGTGCGCTAACATTGCTTTTAACAGGTCACTCTCTTGCAGTCTTTTTTGTCGTCTCCTTCTGCCCTCCCTTCGGATGATTTTTCCCGCCTGGGTTCCCCCTCCACTCCCCCCGATCGGTACCCACGTGCTCGGTTCCCCCCCTGTATACCTCCCTGGTTCCCCTTCGTGTCCCCCCCCGATCCTTCTGTCCCCTACCCCGGTCCCCCCGTGGTCCCCCCCACGTCCCTCCTGTTTCACTCCCGTGTCCCCGCTGTACCCCGGTCTCGACATTCCCTCCCTGTCCCACTCTCGGGTGTTGGCGCTGGCCCTCCAGTGTCCCGTTTCCCCCAATCTTTCCCCCAGTCCTCCCAGTACCATCTCCGCAATCCCGTTTGCCTCCACAGGTCACTTTTTCCCCCTCGATCTCACTCCGTCGGTGTCACACGACAGCCCATTTGTAGCACAATGTGTTGGTTTTTGTTGGTCCTGGAACTACTCTGCCCTGTGGAACAGATTAGGGCTAGGGTGGAGTAGAAGACTTTTAGCAGGTAACACTGTTGCTTTCCTTTAGGTCATCCCCCAAGGGTAGGTCTCCTTGTATCTACCCCCTTTGTACCCTGTTACGTGACAGAAGCCCCCCGTACCTCACCTTTGTCCCCCTGCCCTCCTCCCTCCCCGGTCCCTTCGTTGGTCCCCCGTCCGTCCTCCCTGTCTCCCCCGTGTCCCCCAGTGTCCCCAGTCCCCCGCGTGTCCCCGACCGTGTCCCCCTGCCCTCCGTCCCCCCGATACCCTCCCTGGTCCCCCCGTGTCCCCCCCGTGTCCCCTCTGTCCCTCCCCGGTCCCTCGGTTCCCCTCTGTCTCCCCCGTGTCCCTCTGTCCCTCCCCGGTCCCCCCGTGTCCCCTCTGTCCCTCCCCGGTCCCCTCGGTCCCCCCGTGTCCCCTCTGTCCCTCCCCGGTCCCCTCGGTCCCCCCGTGTCCCCTCTGTCCCTCCCCGGTCCCCCCGTGTCCCCCCCTGTCCCCGCTGTCCCCGTGGGCGGGCCCGCGGTTCCTCTTCCGGCAGCGATGGCGGCGGCGGGGCTGGCGGGGCTGGTGAGACCGGGGGGAATTGGGGGCACTGGGGGGCACTGGGGACACTGGGGGACACTGGGGGACATTGGGGTACCCCGGTGTGACCCGGGGGCCACGCGGGCCCTGTCCCCGCCGTGTCGCAGCCTCGTGTCCCCCGCAGGGCCCCGGCGAGGCCGCGGCGGCCGCTCAGGCGCTGGCGCTGCCCGCGGAGGCGTTCGGGAACGACGTGAGTGGGACTGGGGGGACTGGGAGAGACTGGGGGGGACTGGGAGGACTGGGAGGGACTGGGGGGACTGGGGGGACTGGGAGGGATTGGGGGGACTGGGAGGGACTGGGGGGACTGGGAGGGATTGGGGTCCTGGGGGGAGTGGGGGGGACTGGGGGGATTGGGGACACTGGGAGGGACTGGGAGGGATTGGGGGGACTGGGGGGACTGGGGACACTGGGAAGGGACTGGGGGGACTGGGGGGGATTGGAGGGACTGGAGGGACTGGGGGGACTGGAGGGATTGTGGGGACTGGGGGACACTGAGGGACACTTGAGAGGGACCGGAGGGAACTGGTGGGACTGGGGACACTGGGGGACACTGGGGACACTGGGGGGACTGGGGGGACACTGGGGACGCTGGGAGAGACAGGGAGGACTGGGGAGGTCTGAGGGTCCTGGGGGGACTGGGAGGGACTGGGCGGGGAGTGAGGACACTGGAGGGACTGGGAGACACTGGGAGAGACTGGGGGGACTGGGGACACTGGGGACACTGGGGGTATTGGGGAGGACTGGGGGAGATTGGGGTGACTGGGGACACTGGGGGGACTGGGAGGGACTGAGTAGGGACTGGGGGCATTGGGGGACACTGGGGACACTGGGGGGGACAGGGGACGCTGAGGGGACTGGGGAGGACTGAGGATACTGGGGGGGACTGGGAGGGACTGGGGGGGAGTGGGAACACTGGGGGACTGGGGACACTGGGGATATTGGGGAGGACTGGGGGAGATTGGGGTGACTGGGGACACTGGGGGGACTGGGAGGGACTGGCGGGGGACTGGGGGCATTGGGGGACACTGGGGGGAGTGGGAGGGACTGGGGGGGGACTGGGGACACTGGGGGCACTGGGGACATTTGTCCCCAGGGGTGTCCCAGCTGTCCCTGCTCCGTGTCCAGCCCCGCGTGGAGCTGGCCTGGGCCATGCGGGCTCACCAGCACGCCCAGGTCTACTTCAACGTGAGTTTTGGGGTGCGCTGGGGTTTGGGGTGGGGTTTTTGGGGTGTCCCGGCTGATCCTCGGCCTCTCTGGGCAGCTGATCTCCTCGGTGGACCCCAAATTCCTGAGCCTGACCCCGCTGGACGATCGGATTTACCGGGAATTCCGTGGGACGTTCCCGGAGCTGCGCGTGGACGTGCTGGACCCCGAGGAGCTGAAATCGGAGCCGGCCAAGGCGGTGGGGGCGGTTTGGGGGGGCCCCGTGGGATTTCCCCACTTTTTGTGGGGTTTGGGGGCACTGGGGGGCCTTACTGGGAGGGGGTCACAGATTTGGGGTCCCTGCCCTGGGAGTCGCTGTTCTTATGGGGGGGTCCCAGATTTGGGGGCTTCAACTTTTGGGGTCCCTGCCCTGGATGTCCGATTTTGGGGTTCCACATTTAAGGGTCCCTGTCATATAGAGGGGGGGGGGTCACAATCCTGGCAGGGGTCCCCATCTTTGGGGTTCCACCTTTTGGGGTCACAGCCCTGTCAGGTCCCCATTTTTGGGGTCCCACATTTTGGGGTCCCTGTAGTGTGAGGGGAGGATCACAGCTCTGTCAGGGTGCCCATTTTTGGGGTCCCTCATTTTGGGGTCACAGCCCTGTCAGGGTCCCCATCTTTGGGGGTTCCACCTTTTGGGGTCCCTGTTGGGGAGATGTGAAGGGATCACAGCCCTGTCAGGGTCCCCATTTTGGGGTCCCACATTTTGGGGTCACAGCCCTGTCAGGGTCCCCATTTTGGGGTTCCACTTTTGGGGTCACAGCCCTGTCAGGGTCCCCATTTTGGGGTCCCACATTTTGGGGTCCCTGCAGTGTGAGGGGAGGGTCACAGCCCTGTCAGGGTCCCCATTTTGGGGTCCCACTTTTGGGGTCACAGCCCTGTCAGGGTGCCCATTTTTGGGGGTTCCACTTTTGGGGTCACAGCCCTGTCAGGGTCCCCATTTTGGGGTCCCCCATTTTGGGGTCACAGCCCTGTCAGGGTCCCCATTTTTGGGGTCCCTCATTTTGGGGTCACAGCCCTGTCAGGATGCCCATTTTTGGGGTCCCCCATTTTGGGGTCACAGCCCTGTCAGGGTCCCCATTTTGGGGTCCCACTTTTGGGGTCCCCCCGCAGAGGTGGCGCCCGTTCTGCCTGCGCTTCGAGGGGCTGGTGGAGGATTTCAACTTCGGGACTCTGCTGCGCCTGGATTCCCGCCGGGAATACTCGGAGGAAAACTCCATTTTCGGTGGGAATTGGGGGGCTGGGGGCACCCCAAGGACCCCAAACCCCCAAATCCCCCCGGGCTGATCCCTCTGCTGCTTTTCCAGCCACCAGGATCCAATTTTTCGCCATCGAGATCGCCCGGAACAGGGAAGGCTGCAACGACCACGTTTACAACAGAGCCAGGGAGCCAACAGCAGAGCAGGAAAAATCGGGATGAGGATTGGGAATTTTGGGAATTTGGGATGGGATGAGCGAGGCAGGAGCCCCCAGAGTGGATTTGAGGGGAGCAGGAACCCCCCAGCCCCGCTCTGGGACCGTTCCCAGACTTTGGGAAAGCTCTGGAAGGATGGAAGGGCTGGAGCTGTAAATAAAGATTGGAAAATCCCAATCCCGGTGTTGTGATCCCTATTGGAAAATCCTGGAAAATCCCAATCCTGGTGTTGAGATCCCTATTGGAAAATCCCAATGGAAAATCCCAATCCTGGTGTTGTGATCCCTGTTGGAAAATCCCAATCCTGGTGTTGTGATCCCTGTTGGAAAATCCTGGAAAATCCCAATCCTGGTGTTAAAATCCCTATTGGAAAATCCCAATCCTGGTGTTGTGATCCCTGTTGGAAAATCCCAATGGAAAATCCCAATCCTGGTGTTGAGATCCCTGTTGGAAAATCCCAATCCTGGTGTTGTGATCCCTATTGGAAAATCCTGGAAAATCCCAATCCTGGTGTTAAAATCCCTATTGGAAAACCCCAATCCTGGTGTTGTGATCCCTGTTGGAAAATCCCAATCCTGGTGTTGAGATCCCTGTTGGAAAATCCTGGAAAATCCCAATCCTGGTGTTAAAATCCCAATGGAAAATCCCAATCCCGGTGTTGTGATCCCTGTTGGAAAATCCCAATCCCGGTGTTGAGATCCCTGTTGGAAAATCCTGGAAAATCCCAATCCTGGTGTTAAAATCCCTATTGGAAAATCCCAATCCCGGTGTTGTGATCCCTGTTGGAAAATCCCAATCCCAGTGTTGAGATCCCTGGGGTGAATCTCTGAGTTCTGGGGTGCCCCTTGGGGCACTCACAGAGCTGTGGGGTGAATCTCTGAGTTCTGGGGTCACCCTCGGGGTTCTGGGGTGACTCTTGGAGTTCTGGGGTCACTCTCCAGGCTCTGGGGGCACTCTTGGGGCTCTGGGGTGACTCTCATGTTTCTGGGGTGCCCCTGGGTCTCTGGGGTGCCCCTCGGGGTCCTGGGGCGAATCTCTGAGTTCTGGGGTGCCCCTGGGTGCTCTGGGGACACTCTCAGGTTTCTAGGGTACCCCTTGGGGTCCTGGGGTGCCCCTGGGTACTCCGGGCACATTCTCTGGGTTCTGGGGTGACCCTCGGGGTCCTGGGGTGAATCTCTGAGTTCTGGGGTATCCCTGGGTGCTCTGGGGTGCCCCTCGGGGCTCTGGGCACATTCTCGGGGTCCTGGGGTGCCCTTGGGTGTCCTGGAGTGAATCTCTGAGTTCTGGGGTGACTCCCTGGGTTCTGGGGTGCCCCTGGGGGCTCTGGGCACATTCTCGGGGCTCTGGGGTGACTCTCTGAGTCCTGGGGTACTCCCTGGGGTTCTGGGGTGAATCTCTGAATTCTGGGGTGCCCCTCGGGGCTCCGGGGACATCATCGAGGTTCCAGGGGCACTCTGGGGGTTCTGGGGACACCCTCGGGACTCTGGGGTGACTCTCATGTTTCAGGGGTGCCCCTTGGGGCTCTGAGGACACTCTCAGGTTTCTGGGGTGCCCCTGGGGGCTCTGGGATCAATCTCTGAGTTCTGGGGTGCCCCTGGGGGTTTTGAGGTGCCCCTGGGTGCTCTGGGGACACCCTCGGGGCACTCTGGGGGCTCTGGGGTGAATCTCTTGAGTTCTGGGGTGACTCTCAGGTTTTGGGGTGACTCTCAGGTTTTGGGGTGCCCCTGGGGTGTCTCTCAGGTTTTTGGGGTGACTCTCAGGTTTTTGGGGTGACTCTCAGGTTTCTGGGGTGACTCTCAGGTTTTGGGGTGCCCCTGGGGTGACTCTCAGGTTCTGGGGGTGACTCTCAGGTTTTTGGGGTGCCCCTGGGGTGACTCTCAGGTTTTTGGGGATGACTCTCAGGTTTTTGGGATGACTCTCAGGTTTTTGGGATGACTCTCAGGTTTTCTGGGGTGACTCTCAGGTTTCTGGGTGCCCCTGGGTGACTCTCAGTTTCTGGGGTGACTCTCAGGTTTTTGGGTGACTCTCAGGTTTGGGTATCTGGGGATGACTCTCAGGTTTTGGGGTGACTCTCAGGTTTTGGGGTGAACTCTCAGGTTTTGGGGGGTGACTCTCAGGTTTTCTGGGGTGATCT
>JAJEOU010002679.1:0-96032 GCA_021534815.1 Acrocephalus arundinaceus
GCAGTCAAACTCTCTTTGTTTTGTGTCCTACTGAGACAAGGACCCCTTCAATCCAACCTGGGCCTTGTACCTGGGGGAGGAGCCCCCCAAACCTGGCTCTGCCTCCTGGCCCTGCCCCAGGTGTGCCCTGAACATCTGTCCTCAGGTGCCACCTGCTCACCTGAAATACACCTGAGGCCATCTGAATGCACCTGAGGGCACCTGGAATCCTAATCCTGACTGCAACCACTCCAACCACCGCAATTCCAACGGGAACTGCAGCCCTGCTCCTTCCCTACTCCAACCTCAGCTCCCAACGGCACCCCCAATCCATCCCCACTGCATCCCAACAGCGTCCTGAATCCATCCCAAATCCATCCCAACACCGTCCTGAATCCATCCCAAATCCATCCCAAATCCATCCCAACAGCGTCCTGAATCCATCCCAAATCCATCCCCAATCCATCCCAAATCCATCCCAACAGCGTCCTGAATCCATCCCAAATACATCCCCAATCCATCCCAAATCCATCCCTATTGCATCCCCAATCCATCCCCACTGCATCCCAACAGCGTCCTGAATCCATCCCAAATCCATCCCCAATCCATCCCAAATCCATCCCTATTGCATCCCAAATCAATCCCCACTGCATCCCAGCTCCATTGCAACGGTGTCCTGAATCCATCCCAAATGCATCCCAAATCCATCCCAACAGCGTCCTGAATCCATCCCAAATCCATCCCAAATCCATCCCAACAGCGTCCTGAATCCATCCCAAATCCATCCCCAATCCATCCCAAATCCATCCCCAATCCATCCCAAATCCATCCCAACAGCGTCCTGAATCCATCCCAAATCCATCCCCAATCCATCCCTATTGCATCCCCAATCAATCCCCACTGCATCCCAGCTCCATTGCAACGGTGTCCTGAATCCATCCCAAATGCATCCCAAATCCATCCCAACAGCGTCCTGAATCCATCCCAAATGCATCCCCAATCCATCCCAAATCCATCCCAACAGCATCCTGAATCCATCCCAAATGCATCCCAAATGCATCCCAAATCCATCCCAAATCCATCCCTATTGCATCCCAAATCAATCCCCACTGCATCCCAACAGCGTCCTGAATCCATCCCAAATCCATCCCCAATCCATCCCAAATCCATCCCAACAGCGTCCTGAATCCATCCCAAATCCATCCCAAATGCATCCCCAATCCATCCCTACTGCATCCCAACAGCGTCCTGAATCCATCCCAAATCCATCCCTATTGCATCCCCAATCAATCCCAAATGCATCCCAGATCCATCCCAAATGCATCCTGAATCCATCCCAAATCCATCCCCAATCCATCCCTATTGCACCCCCAATCAATCCCCACTGCATCCCAGCTCCATTGCAACGGTGTCCTGAATCCATCCCAAATCCATCCCCAATCCATCCCTATTGCATCCGCAATCAATCCCCACTGCATCCCAGATCCATCCCAAATGCATCCTGAATCCATCCCAAATCCATCCTGAATCCATCCCTACTGCATCTCAAATCCATCCAAATCCATCCCAGCTCCATCCCAAATCCATCCTGAATCCATCCCCACTGCATCCCAGCTCCATCCCAATGCATCCTGAATCCATCCCGAACCCATCCCTACTGCATCCCAAATCGATCCCAAATCCATCCCAAATCCACTGTGAATCCATCCCAGCTCCATCTCAAATCCATCCAAATCCATCCCAGCTCCATCCCAAATCCATCCTGGATCCATCCCGAATCCAACCCAACAGCATCCCAAATCCATCCCAAATCCACTGTGAATCCATCCCAGCTCCATCTCAAATCCATCCAAATCCATCCCAGCTCCATCCCAAATCCATCCCGAATCCATCCCTACTGCATCCCAAATCCACTGTGAATCCATCCCAGCTCCATCCCAAATCCATCCTGAATCAATCCCTACTGCATCCCAAATCCATCCCAAATCAATCCTGAATCCATCCTGAATCCATCCCAGCTCCATCCCGAATCCATCCCAGCTGCAAACACAGCTCTGTGCATTACTTCAGCCATAATTCCAACTGTAACTCTCCCCCTACTCCTTCCCTACTCCTTCCCTACTCCATCCCAACTCCGTGCAGCTCCAACCCCACCCCAATGCCCCATTCCCCTCTCAATCTGTCCCCGTGCCCCCGCAACTTTGGCCCGTTTTGGGGTTTCCCTTGGGGATTTTGGGGACCCCCCGAGATTTTGGAGTTTCCCTTGGGGATTTTGGGGACCCCCCGAGATTTTGGAGTTTCCCTTGGGGATTTTGGGGACCTCTGGAGATTTTGGGGTTTTCCTTGAGGATTCTGGGGTTTCCCTTGGGGATTCTGGGGACCCCCGGAGATTTTGGGGTTTCTCTTGGGGGATTTTGGGGACCCCTGGAGATTTTGGGGTTTCCCTTGGAGATTTTGGGGTTTCCCTTGAGGATTTGGGGGGTTCCCTTAAAGATTTTGGGGACCCCCCGAGACTTTGAAGTTTCCCTTGGGGATTTTGGGGATCCCCGGAGATTTTGGGGTTTCCCTTGGGGATTTTGGGGACCCCAGAGGCTTTGGGGTTTCCCTTGGGGACTTTGGGGTTTCCCTTGGGGATTTTGGGGACCCCCCGAGATTTTGGAGTTTCCCTTGGAGATTTTAGGGACCCCCGGAGATTTTGGGGTTTCCCTTGGGGATTTTGGGGTTTCCCTTGAGGATTTTGGGGTTTCCCTTACAGATTTTGGGGACCCCCCGAGATTTTGGAGTTTCCCTTGGGGATTTTGGGGACCCCTCGAGATTTTGGGGTTTCCCTTGGGGATTTTGGGGACCCCTGGAGATTTTGGGGTTTCCCTTGGGGATTCTGGGGACTCATGGAGATTTTGGGTTTCCCTTGGATATTTTGGGGTTTCCCTTGGACATTTTAGGGACCCCCAGAGATTTTGGAGTTTCTCTTGGGGATTTGGGGGACCCTCAGAGATTTTGGAGTTTCCCTTGCGGATTTTGAGGTTTCCTTGGGGATTTTGGGGACCCTCAGAGATTCTGGGGACTCCCCGAGATTTTGGGGTGCCTCTGGAGGTCCTCCTGCTGCTGCAGGTACCGGCACTGAGGCGCTGCCCGATGCCTTCAACCTCCAGCTCCTTTTGGGGCTCCCCACACAACCCCTGCCTTCCCCGGGATGTTTTGGGGTCCCCTGTCTGTTTTGGGGTGCCCTCTCTGTTTCGGGGTCCCCGGTACCTCATGCTGTAGGCGCCGGCGCCGAGCTCCTGCCCGATCCCCGAGAGGCTGGCGTCGAAATCCTGCACCAGCCCCGACTCGATCACCTCGTCCGCCAGCGGCAGCTTCAGCGCCCACGCCATGGCCAGGGCACCCCAAAAACGGGGGGCACCCCAAAAATGAGGGGGGTCAAGGGCTACTCAAAAATGGGGGGATTTGCCAAGAGCGGAGGGTTGGGGCAGCCCCAAACACGGGGGTCCTTGTGGCCGCCCCAAAAAGGGGTTTGCAGGGGTCCCCCCAAAATCAGGGGGGTTTGGGGGCAGCTCGCGTGTCCTTGGGGTCACCCCCAAAGCGATGGGACTCGGGGTCACCCCAAAACAGGGTTTTCAGTGTCACCCCCAAAATGGGGTTCCTCAAGTCACCCCCAACTCCTCGGGGGCACCCCAATACCTCTCCCCGTTTTCTGGGGGTACCACACCCCCCCAAACCTCTTGGGGACCCTCTCCTGCCGTGGCTAACTTGGGGACCCCCCAAAATTATCCCCCGCTACCACGGGGGAATGAACGCCAAAACCCCGCGACAGCCCCGAGCCTCACCCCTGCCTCCAAGGCAACACCTCGGGGGGACCCCCAAACCCCCTCAGGGGGGCACCGCCGGGGGACCCCGAGTTCCACGGAGCGACCGCAAGGGCTGCACCCCAAATCCCACAGCACCCTGGGCACGGACCCCGCGCTCCGGGCTGGAACGCCCCAATCCTGGCTGGGACCCCCGATCCGAGCTGGGACACCCCCAATCCAGGCCGGGACCCCCCAGTTCGGGCCGGGTCCCCCCGACCTGAGCCCGCCCGCCCCGCTCCGGGCCCGGCCCCCCCGCTCCGGGCCGGGACCCCCGAACGCGCCGCTCCGCCAAGATGGAGGCGGCGGCCCAGCCCCCGCCGCTCCGAGGGCGACCCCGCCCCTCCGCCGCGCTCAGCCAATGGGGCAGCGCTCTGCCGCCTGACGGGCGGCCATAATAACCAATAGAGAGCAGCGCGCCGGGCAGGCCGCTCGGGGATTGGCTGAGAGGCGTGGCCGCGGCGGCGTGCGGCGCTGGGTTCCGTGCGGCGCCTCCTGAGGAACCCGGGTTCGAGTCCCGCTCCTGCCTCAGATGGGGGCGCAGAGGAGGAGGAAGGACCCCCCCCGGCCCCCAAAACCCTGAAAAAAAGGGGAAAGGAAAAGAAAAAAGAAAAATACTGTTTATTTCACACCACTACATCAAGTGCATCAGTCTGCCGCGGCCCCAGCGGGCGCCCCGGTGTCCCCCCCAAACCTCCCCCCTCCCATCGCTCCCGGGGGGCGCTGGAAGCCCCCGGGCTCCGGGCAGGGCGGGTGGGGAAGGGGCGCTGCTTCTGTTTTGGGGTTCACGCCCCCCAAACCCGGGGGTGATGTCCCCAAAATCCACCCGCGGGACGTCCCCGAGGTGGGGGATCACCCCCAGCAGCCCCTCACGAGGCGGGGGACCCGCAAAGCCGTGGGGGTGACATGAATTCGGGGTCACCCCTGGTGAGCCGTGACATCGCCTCAGGAACACAGGAAAAAGGGCAAAACCCGGAAAAATGGAAATCGCCGATTTTGGGTGGGTGGGTGACACTCGGGGAGGGGGGTGGGTCTGTCACCAGGTGTGTCACAGGTGGGGGGTGTGACATCAACACCCTGGGGTGGTGTGTGACCAGGAGGGGACGGGAGGACACACACAGGCACAAGTGGGGACAGGTACGGGCACGGGGCTGGAGGGACAAAATCAGTGGCCAAAGAGACAAAACCAGTGGCCAAAGCGCTGATGGCTCGAGGTCAGGGGGCTGTGACTGGTGGGACACACAGGCGGGATTCCCAGTGCTCCCAGTTCAGCACACTGAAGGGCACAGTGGGGGTGGGCACAGGTACGGGCACGGGGCAGAGGGACAAAGGGGTGGCCAAAGGGACAAAATCAATGGCCAAAGTGCTGATGGCAGGTGTTCAGGGGCAACTGTGACTGGGAAACTGGGATGTTCCCAGTGCTCCCAGTTCAGAGTGTGTGGAAGACGTTGAATATTGGACACAGGTCTGGGGGTGGTGGACACAGGTCCGGGGGTGGTGGACACAGGTCTGGGGGTGGTGGACACAGGTCCGGGGGTTGCGGTACAGGAACCAGGTGGCAGAGGGACAGAACCAGTGGCTGATGGCTGGAGGTTGGTGGGACACGGGAGCTCCCAGTGCTCGGCACGAGGGAGTTGCTGAGGGGCAGGCTGGGGGTGGACACAGGGGAGGGCCTGGACACAGGCACAGGCATGGTGGCAGAGGGACAGAACCATGGCTGGAGGTTGGTGGGACACGGGGGCGCTCCCAGCACTCCCAGTTTAGGACACTGGGAGGCACCAAAGGGCACAGGTGCGGGCGTGGTGGCAGAGGGACAGAACCGGTGGCAGAGGGACGGAACTGGTGGCAGAGGGACAGAACCCGCGGTCAAAGTGCTGATGGCTGGTGCTTGGTGGGACACAGGGGAGCTCCCAGTGCTCCCAGTTCAGGACGCTGGGAGACACCAAAGGCAGACACAGGTACAGGCGTGGTGGCAGAGGGACAGAACCGGTGGCAGAGGGACAGAACCGGTGGCAGAGGGACAGAACCAGTGGCTGATGCCGGGGCGTCGGTGGGACACGGGGGGCGCTCCCAGCGCTCCCAGTTCAGGACACCGGGAGGCGCCGAGGCGGACACAGGTGCGGGCGTGGCAGGGCCAGCGCCAGCGGCCCAAGCGCTGCTGCTGCCGGCAGGAGCCCGGGGGGGCGGCCCGGGGGGCGCTGCCCGGCTCAGGGCACGTGGAAGACGTTGAGCTTGCTGGTGTTTTTAAGCGTCTGGCGGCGGTTGCAGAACCAGACGCGCACCACCTCGCGCTCGTAGCGCAGCTCCTGCGCGATGCGGGTGATCTCGGCGCCCGTGGGCAGCGCGTTGCGCTCGAAGTGCGCGTTGAGCGCCTCCAGCGCCTGCGGGGTGAAGGAGGTGCGCCGCTTGCGCTTCTTGCCCGGCTCGCCGCCCACGAACTCCAGCAGGTGCTGCTGCCCCTCCCGCTGCCGCTGCTCCGCCTCCCGCAGCCACTTCTCCAGCACCGGCTTCAGCTTCTGCGCGCTCTTGGGCGTGATGTCCAGCTTCTCGAACCTGGGGACACGGGGGGACATGGGGACACTCAGGGCGGACACTCAGGGGACATGCCCAGCTTCTCGAACCTGCGGGGACACGGGGGGGACATGGGGACACTCAGGGAGATGTGCAGCTTCTCGAACCTGTGGGGACACGGGGGACACTCAGGGGGGACACAGGGGACATAGCGACACTCAGGGGACACTCAGATGGATGTCCAGCTTCTCGAACCTGCGGAGATGTGGGGACACAGTGGACACTCAGGGGGGACACACTCGGGGGGGTGTCCAACTTCTCGAACCTGCGGGGACACTCAGCGGGGACATGGGGGACACTCAGGGGACACAGGGAACACTTGGGGGATGTGTAGCTTCTCGAACCTGCAGGGACATGGAGACACTCCAGAGGGACACAGGGGACACTCAGGGGACACTCAGGGGACACTCAGGGGGGCTATCCAGCTTCTCAAACCTGCAGGGATGTAGGGGACATGGGACACCCTCAGGGATGGAGAACAGGGGGACAGCAGGCTGTGTCACACCTGGGGGTGTGACAGTGAGGGGGGAGCAGAGCCCAGCTCGCTCCTTTGCTCATTTCCTTCCTTTTCTCAGTTTCCTCCTTTGCCCATTTTCCTTTTGCTCCAGTTTCCCCTCCCTCTGCCTCTCCTTCCTTTCCCCAACTTCCCTTTTCCCATTTTCCCCCTTTTCCCAATTTTCCTTTTCCCCATTTCCCCCGTTACCCACTTTCCTCCTTTTCCCCATTTCCCCCTTTCCCCAACTTCCCTTTTCCCCGTTTTCCTCCTTTCCCACAATCTTCCTCCTCCTCTCCCACCTCCTTCCTTCCCTCCTGTTTTCCTCTCTTTCTCCTTTCCCCAATTTCCATCTTTTCCACTCCTTCCCCTTTCCTCCTCCTGTACCCGCCCCATACCTGGGTGCCTCTGTCCTGTCCCTGTCCCCACAGGTGTCATTACCCGCAGATGTCCCCACAGGTGACATTACCTGCACATGTTCCCATCCCTGTCCCCATACAGGTGACATTACCTGCAGATGGCCTGCCCCTGTCCTTGTCCCCACAGGTGACATTACCTGCAGATGTCCCCACAGGTGACATTACCTGCAGATTGCCTGTCCCTGTCCCCATCCCTGTCTCCGCAGGTGACATTACCTGCAGATGTCCCTGTCCCCCAGGTGCCCCTACCTGTCCCCACTCCTGTCCTTGTCCCTGTCCCCCATGTGCCATTACCTGCAGATGTCCCTGTCCCCACACCTGTTCCTGTCCCTGTCCCCCAGGTGTGCCCTTACCTGTAGATGTCCCCCCAGGTGTGCCCTTACCTTCAGATGGCCTGTCCCTGTCCCCACTCCTGGCCCTGTCCCCCAGGTGCCATTACCTGCAGGTGTCCCTGTCCCTGTCGCCACACCTGTCCCCCCAGGTGACAATACCTGCAGGTGTCCCTGTCCCTGTCCCCACACCTGTCCCCCCAGGTGCCATTACCTGCAGGTGTCCCTGTCCCCCCAGGTGTGCCCTTACCTGCAGGTGTCCCTGTCCCCCAGGTGTGCCCTTACCTGCAGATGTCCCTGTCCCCCAGGTGCCCTTACCTGCAGATGTCCCCCAGGTGTGCCCTTACCTGCAGATGACCTGTCCCCCAGGTGTGCCCTTACCTGCAGATGTCCCTGTCCCCCAGGTGTGCCCTTACCTGCAGATGTCCCCCAGGTGTGCCCTTACCTGCAGATGGCCGACTGGCTGTAGGCGGGCCCCTCGGTGGCGGTCAGTGCCTGCCCCACCTGTGTCTGGGTCAGCCCCAGGGACAGGCGCCGCAGTTTGAAGTTCTTGGCGAACTCCCGGATCTCCTCCAGGTTGATCCCGTCCTCCTCCGCGCTGGGCGGGGCAGGGGGCTCTGGGGGGGCACGGGGGGTGTGAACCCCGTTATCCCTGTGCCCCGTTATCCCTGCACCCCGTTATCCCTGTGTCCGTTATCCCTGAACCCCGTTATCCCTGTGCACCCCGTTATCCCTGTGCCCTGTTATCCCTGTGAACCCCGTTATCCCTGTGCCCCGTTATCCCTGGGCCCCATTATCCCTGCGCCCCGTTATCCCTGTGAACCCCGTTATCCCTGTGCACCCCGTTATCCCTGTGCCCCGTTATCCCTGGGCCCCATTATCCCTGTGCCCTGTTATCCCTGTGCCCCGTTATCCCTGAACCCCGTTATCCCTGAACCCCGTTATCCCTGTGCCCCGTTATCCCTGTGCACCCCGTTATCCCTGTGCCCCGTTATCCCTGTGCACCCCGTTATCCCTGTGAACCCCGTTATCCCTGTGAACCCCATTATCCCTGTGCACCCCGTTATCCCTGTGCCCCGTTATCCCTATGAACCCCGTTATCCCTGTGCACCCCGTTATCCCTGTGCACCCCGTTATCCCTGTGAACCCCGTTATCCCTGTGCACCCCATTATCCCTGTGCGCTGTTATCCCTGTGCCCAGGGAGCCTGGAGCTGCTGTTCCCTGTGATCCCAGGGTTAGGGTTAGGGTTAGGGTCTCTTTCCAGGAGACCCCAGACCTTGTTATCCCTTCTCTCAAGGACCCCAGACCTTGTTATCCCCATTTCCAGGAGACTCCAGCCCCTGAAATCCCTCTCCCACTGATCCCAGACCTTGTTACCCCTCTTTCCCTGATATCCCTTTTCCCAAGGACCCCAGACACAGCATTCCCTCTCCCCAGTGCTTCCCTGACACTGCTGATCCCAGAAGGCCTCAGGCCCTGCTATCCCACTTCCCATTATTCCTCTGCCCAGGGATTCCAGTCCCTCTTATCTTATTCAATCCCTCTTATCTCTCTTCCCAGGGATCCCAGACTCCGATACTTCTCTTCCCCACATTTCCCAGACCCCGTAATTGCCAGGGCACCCAATCCCTGTGACCCCTCTTCCCAGGGGTCCCAGACCCCCATTATCCCCCTTCCCACAGGATCCCAGTTCCTGCCATCCCTCTTCCCAGTGGACCCCACACTATTCCCATGGACCCCAGAGCCGATTATGCCTCTCCCAGTGCTCCCAGTGCTCCCAGTGACTCACTGGACACCAGCTGGCTCACGGTGGGGGTCTCGGAGCAGGTGATGGGCACCGGGGTCGGTGGCACCTTGGCCATGGGCGTGGGGCTGGTCCCCACCCCGGCCGGGGCCGGCTGGATGGGCTGGACCTGGGGGACACCTGGGGGTGACCGGGGGGCCTGGGAGAGACCCAGGGGTCTGGGGGGGACCCAGGGGTCTGGGGGGGACCCGGTGGCTTGGGGGGGACCCGTCCCACCGGGAGAGTTGGGGGCACCAGGAAGGGGATGGGGTCACCACGGGACAGCGCTGGGGCAGGAGGGGGCATGGCCTGGAGGACCCAAAGCCACGTGGCCAGGTCCCAAAGGGGCTCAAATCCCCCAAAAACGTGGCCAGGTCCCAAAGGGGATCACATGTCCCCAAAACATGGCCAGGACCCAAAGGTGCTCGTGTGTCCCCACAGCCAGGTCCCCAAGGTGCTCATGGGCCCCTAAATCCACCTTGTATCCCAAAGCCACGTGGCCAGGACCCAAAGGTGCTCACGGTGACCCAAAGCCACACAGCCAGGTCCCAGCAGTGTCCCCCGAAACGTGGCCAGGACCCAAAGGGGCTCACGTGACCCCAAAACCCCAAAGGGGCTCACATGTCCCCAAAACAACGTGGCCAGGCCCCAGGAATGGTCGTGGTGTCCCAAAGTCACCCGGCCACATCCCAAAGGCACTTTTGTCTCCCCCAAGGCCGTGTGGCTGGGTCCCAAAGGTGCAGGGAGGGTCCCAAAGGTGCAGGGGGGTCCCAAAGGTGCAGGAGGGTCCCAAAGGCGTTCCCCTGCTCCCAAAGTCCCTTGGCTGGGGACGCTGCCACCCCCCCACCATGCCCCCCCAGCTGTGATCCACTTCGCTGGTCGGGGGGCTTGGGGGGCTCAGGGGTCTCGGGGTGCCCCCTTGTCCTTGCTGGGGGCTCAGGGGGTTGGGGTCACTCTTGGTGGGGGCTCAGGTGACCTGGGGTGACTCAGGGTAACCTGGGGGGGCTCAGGGGTCCCATGGGGGCTCAGGTAACCCAGGGTGACCAGGGGGGCTCAGAGGGACCCATGGGGAGGCTCAGGGTGACCTGCGGGGGCTCAGGGTGGTTTGGGGGGGCTCAGGGTGACTCGGGGTGACTCGGGGGTGCTCCGGGGGTCTCAGGGGTCAGCGGGCTCACCTCACTCTTCACGGGGGGCTCACTGGGTGCGTTTTTCTTGCCGGGGGCCGGCGCGGGGGGGCGGTGGCCAGGGTGGCCCCGGTGGTCAGCGTGGCCCCCGCGGTCAGCGCGGCCCCCGTGGCCAGCGTGGCGATGACCTGGCCCTGCGCGTTGAGCAGCAGCTGCGGTGTCACCGGTGTCACCTGCAGGCTGGGCGGGGCCGGCGCGGGGGCGGCCGCGGCCACCCCGGGAGGGGCCACGACCCACGGCAGGGTCCCGATCACCTGGGGAGGGGAGACAGCGCTGGGGGACCCCAAAAACCCACCCCGTGGGGGGGACACAACGCTGGGAGCAGCCGGGAGCCCCTCCCCAGGTGACACAACCCGGGGGGGGGGGACAGGGGACACCCCCGCGGTACCTGGCCCTGGGTGTTGGTCAGGAGCTGCCCCGGGATCCCCTGCACGCTGGGGAGGGGGCTGGCGATCACGGGGGAGGCACTGAGGGACCCCAGGATCTGCGGCTGCGCCCCCAGAGCCGCCGTGAGCTGCGGGACGGAAAGGGGGTCAGAGCTGGGGGGGCGGGGGCTGCCGGGACCCCCCGGATTGTCCCCCACAACTCCCCCCCACAGTGGCCACTGGAGTCCCTGGGGGTCCCTAAATCCATCAATCCATCAATCCATCAATCCCTGGGGCTGCCCAAAGCAGAGCTGCAGCGTGTTGGGATGGGGAAACTGAGGCAGGGATTGTGTTTGGGGAAACTGAGGCAGGGATTGTGTCTGGGGAAACTGAGGCAGGGATTGTGTCTGGGGAAACTGAGGCAGGGATTGTGTCTGGGGAAACTGAGGCAGGGATTGTGTCTGGGGAAACTGAGGCAGGGATTGTGTCTGGGGAAACTGAGGCTGGGATTGTGTCTGGGGAATCTGAGGCTGGGATTGTGTCTGGGGAAACTGAAGCAAGGATCTTGTCCCAGAAAACAGGCCAGAATCCTGGAGAAATTGAGGCTGCAGTTGTGTTCAGAGAAACTGAGGCTGGGAAAACTGAAACTGGGATCCCGCCTGGGGAAACTGAGGCAGGGGTTGTGTTCAGGGAAATCGGGACTGGAATCCTGCCCAGGGAAACTGAGGCAGGGATCTTGTCCCAGGAAACTGAGGCCAGAATCCTGGAGAAACTGAGGCAGGGATTGTGCTCAAGGAAACTGAGGCCAGGAAAACTGAAACTAGGATCCCGCCTGGGGAAACTGAGGCAAGGATTGCGTTCAGGGAAACTGAGGCAGGGATTGTGTTTGGAGAAATTGGGACTGGGGTTGTGTTCAGGGAAATTGGGACTGGAATCCTGCCCAGGGAAACTGAGGCAGGGGTTGTGTCTGAGGAAACTGAGGCCAGGATCTTGCATGTAAAACCAGGCTGGGATTGTGCACGAGGAAACTGAAGATGGAATGTTTGCTGGGGAAACTGAGGCAGGGATCCTGCACAGGGAAACTGAGGCAGGGATCCTGCACAGGGAAACTGAGGCTGGGATCCTGCACGGGGAAACTGAGGCTGGGATCCTGCACAGGGAAACTGAGGCTGGGATCCTGCACAGGGAAACTGAGGCAGGGATCCCGCACAGGGAAACTGAGGCTGGGATCCTGCCTGGGAAAACTGAGGCAGGGATCCCACCCAGGAAACAGACTGGGATCTGTCCTGGGACACCAAGGCCGGGATCCTCCCCAGGGACACCGAGCTCACAATCCCCCGTGTGGAAACTGAGAGTGGGAACTGCCTGGGAAAACTGAGGCAGGGATCCCACCCAGGAAACAGACTGGGATCTGTCCTGGGAAATTGAGGGTGGGATCCTGCACAGGGAAACTGAGGCCAGGATCCCGCACGGGGAAACTGAGGCAGGGATCCTGCTTGGGAAACAGATCCTGGACACCGAGGCTGGGATCCTCTCCAGGGACACCTGGCTCACAATCCCCCGTGTGGAAACTGAGGCCGGGATGTGGCCTGGAGCTCCCGGGGCTCCCCGTGACCCCGGGGTGGGCTCGGTCCTTACTATGCCGGGGTTAAAGGTCAGTCCGGTGATCTGGGGCTGCACGGCCATCGGGGGCTCCTTTGGGGGGGTGGGCGCCGGGGGGGGCTGGGGCAGCAGCGGGGGCTGCCCCGGAGGCGGCGGGGGCGGCCGCGGCGCCGGCACCGCCGGGATGGCCGGGATGGCGGGGCTGAGCACGGCGGCGGCTGCGGAGAGACCGAGACACCGGAGACATCGTCAGTCAGTGGGGCGGCACCGGGACACCGCGCCCGCGTCCCCTCCCCCGCCCCGCCCCTCCCGTCACCGGGGGCTGCGGCAGCACAGCGCGGGCACGGAGCCCCAAATCTGCCCGGACACACCTGGCACAGGTGCGGGGCCCGTGAGAGCCTCGAGGAGTTGGGGTCGAGCCCCCCAATTTCCCACCTGCAGGTGCCCCCTCGCCTGCTGTGGGGGTGGCACAGCTGGAGCCCCAAATCTGCACCTGGAGCCCCAAATCTGCACCTGGTGCTCCACCTGGAGCCCCTAATCTGCACCTGGAGCCCCAAATCTGCACCTGGTGCCACACCTGGAGCCCCAGATCTGCACCTGGAGCCCCAAATCTGCACCTGTTGCCACACCTGGAGCCCCAAATCTGCACCTGGAGCCCCAAATCTGCACCTGGAGCCCCAAATCTGCACCTGTTGCCACACCTGGAGCCCCAAATCTGCACCTGGAGCCCCAAATCTGCACCTGATTCCACACCTGGAGCCCCAAATCTGCACATGGTGCCACACCGGGAGCCCCAAATCTACACCTGGAACCCGAAATCTGCACCTGGAGCCCCAAAGTTGCACCTGGAACCCCAAATCTGCACCTGGTGCCACACCTGGAGCACCAAATTTGCACCAGGTGCCACAGCTGGAGCCTCAAATCTGCACCTGGAGCCCCAAATCTGCACCTTTCACACTCTGACTCCCCAAATTCAGGCCCAATTGAGACCCCTGCAGGTGAACACAGCCTGGACCGGGGCTGAGCTGGGGCAGGGTGAATCAAGGAGGGCACAAAGAGCCCTGAGGTCACCAGTCTCAGCCAGGTACCGCACCTGGAGCTCCAAATTTGCACCTTTAGTCTCAAATCTCCACACTTCAAGCCCGTTTCAGAACCCTCCTGTAGCAGGTGCCGCACCTGCAATCCTAAACCTACACCTTTTGTACTGAAACCCTAAATCTACCTTTTATACTGAAAACCCTAAACCTACACCTTTTATACAGAAAACCCTAAATCTACACCTTTTATACTGAAAACCCTAAACCTACATTTTATACTGAAACCTCTAAACCTACACCTTTTATACTGAAAACCCTAAACCTACTTTTTATACTGAAACCTCTAAACCTACACCTTTTATACTGGAAACCCTAAATCTACGCCTTTTATACTCAAACTCCTAAATCTGCACCTTTTACATTGAAACCCTAAACCTGCACCTTTTATACTGAAAACCCTAAACCTACACTTTCTATACTGAAACCCCTAAACCTACACTTTTTATACCAAAACCCCTCACCTTGAAGCCCATGGATGGCACCGACTCAATTTGGGCTGAGGATGAGTTGGGGAGGGGCAAAGGGAGCTCCAACCTCCAGTTTCAGCCAGGTGCCACACCTGGAGCCTCAAATCTACACCTGGAGCCCCAAATCTACACCTGGAGCCCCAAATCTACACCTGGAGCCCCAAATCTACAGCAGGTGCCACACCTGGAGCCTCAAATTTGCACCTGGTGCCACACCTGGAGCCTCAAATCTGCACCTTTTAAATTCAAATCCCCAAAATTCAAGCCCATTTCAGACCTCTCCTGTGGCCACACCTGGAGTCCCAAATCTACACCTGGCGCCACATCTGGAGGCCCAAATCTACATCTGGTGCCACATCTGGAGGCCCAAATCTGCACCTTTTATACTCAAATCCCTCACATTAAAGCCAGCCCATTTCAGACCCCTCCTGTGGCCACACCTGGGGCCCCAAATCTACACCAGGTACTGCATCTGGAGCCCCAAATCTACAGCAGTACCTGGAGACCCAAATCTAAACCTTTTAAACTCAAATCCCTCAAATTCAGGCCCATTTCAGACTCCTCCTGCAGCCACACCTGGGACCCCAAATCTGCACCTGGTGCCACACCTGGAGCCTCAAATCCCCCAAACTCAAGCCCAGTTCAGACCCCTCTTGCAGTCAACACCTGGAACCTCAAATCTACAACTGAGGCCATACCTGGAGCCCCAAAGCTACAGCAGGCACCACACCTGGAGCTCCAGATCGAGACCTTTTATACTCAAACCCCCAAATTCAAGCCCATTTCAGATCCCTCCTGCGGCCACACCTGGAGCCCCAAATCTACAGCAGGGATCACATCTGGAACCCCAAATCTGCACCAGGTGCCACACGTGGAGACCCAAAACTGCACCTGGAGCCACTCCTGAGACCCAAATCTAGACCAGGTGCTGCATCTGGAGCCCCAAATCTAAAAATTTTATACTCAAATTCCCCAAATTCAAACCGATTTCAGATCCCTCCTGTGGCCACAGCCAGAGCCCTGAATCTGCACCAGGTGCCACATCTGGAACCCCGAATCTACACCTGGTGCCACATCTGGAACCCCGAATCTACACCAGGTGCCACATCTGGAGCCCCAAATCTGCACCTTTTTTATTCAAATCCCCAAACTCAAGCCCATTTCAGACCCCTCCTGCGGGCACAGCTGGAGCCCCAAAGCTACAGCAGGCATCACATCTTGAGCCCCAAATCTAGACCTTTTATACTCAAATCTCTCAAATTAAAGCCAGCCCATTTCAGACCCCTCCTGCGGCCACACCTGGAGCCCCAAATCTGCACCTGGTGCCACACCTGGAGCCCCAAATTGAGACCTTTTTTATTCAAATCCCCAAACTCAAGCCCATTTCAGCCTCCTCCTGCAGCCACACCTGGAGTCCAAAATCTGCACCTGGTGCCGCATCTGGAGCCCCAAATCTAAAACTTTTATAATTAAATCCCCAAACTCAAGCCCGTTTCAGACCCCTCCTGCAGCCACACCTGGAGCCCCAAATCTGCACCTGGTGCCACATCTGGAGCCCCACATAGAGACCTTTTTTATTCAAATCCCCAAACTCAAGCCTGTATCAGACCCCTCCTGTGGCCCCAGCTGGAGCCCCAAATCTAAATCTTTTATAATCATATCCCCAAACTCAAACCCAGTTCAGACCCCTCCTGTGGCCAAAGCAGGAGCCCCAAATCTACAGCAGGCATCACACCTGGAGCCCCAAATTTGCACCTTTTTTACTCAAATCCCCAAACTCAAGCCCGTTTCAGACCCCTCCTGTGGCCCCAGCCGGAGCCCCGATTCTGCACCTTTTCCACTCAAACTCCCCGGGTTTGTGGCAGCCCGTTCCCGCTGCCAGGTGCGCGGGCGGGCGGGGCAGGCCGGTTACCTGCGGTTACCTGTCAGATTGGCTACGGGCGGTTTGAAAATCGCCCCCGCGGGTGCCGCCGGCGTCAGTCCCGGGAGCGCGGCGAGCGTTGCTGTGGGAATTGTCACCAGGGCCAGCGCCTGCTGGCCTGTCACCTGACCTGCAATACTGATGGGGATAAGAAGAGGTTGAGTAACTGTCCCTGCTGGAACCATTACTCCTGTCACACCTGTGGCTAAGCTTTCCTGAGCCAACACCTGCGGAGATAAATGAGATTTGAAAGAGAAACACAAATCAACGCCCTGCTCAGCATCAGGGAAACCCCCACCAGGGCCCACCCCGCCCGGCCTGGGACACCCCTCTGCGGGGAGGGGGCAAAGGGGGAGCTCCCCGGTGAATCCCTCTCGGGGAGGGGGGCAAGGGAGGTGCCCCCCTTATCTGGTGAGCCCCTGGGGGTGGGAGATCCTGGGGGGCTCCCTGGTGAACCTCTGGGGGCGGGGGGGGGAAGGCAAAGGGGGAGCCCCCCTCACCTGTGAACCCCTCTCCGTGGGGAGATGGGGGGGAGCTCTGCTAATGGGGGGCACTGGGGGGCTGTGGAGTTCCCCCCCTGGAGGGGGTCCCCCCGTCCTGCTGACACCCACCCTGTGGGGGATGGGGACAGAGAGGGGATCCCCTTCACCTCGGGGTCCCCCCTTACACGGAGCCCCTTCCCCATAGAGAGACCAGGGGCACCCAGGGCCTCCCTCCCCCCAGCTCTGTGGGGACCCCTCCGTGTGGGGAGGGGGGACAAAAGGGGTCCCCTCGCCTGGCCACCCCCTCTCTGCGGACACCCCCCCGGGGTCCCCCCTGGCCCCCCGGCCCCGGGGGACAGTTACCTGTGGGGTGGCCTGCACGGCCAGGTGGGTCACGCCGGGCTGGCTCGGGGCGTGGCTCGAGGGGACGGGAGCGGGTGACGCTGCTTTGGCTTTACCTGGGGGAGAAACGGGTGGGGCTGAGAGGAGGGGGGGCACCCAAATTCTGCACAGCCGGGGAGTGAACACCTTCCCACAGGTGTGCTCAGGTGGGGACAGTGCCCGGGGAGGGGACACGGCAGGGGCAGTGACATGGGTCAGTGTGACCAGCGCGGTGACCATCCCCCATCCCCCGGGTGGGGCCTCCTCCTTCCCCCGGCAGGAGGACGGGACAGGGGACAGGTGACAGGGGACAGGTGACAGGTGCGGGAGGATTTGGGGTCCACCTGCGAGAGGATTTGGGGCGCTGGCCAGAAACCAGCGAGGAACCAAACGGGATCTCCCCAAACCGTGA
Source organism: Acrocephalus arundinaceus (assembly GCA_021534815.1). Lineage (NCBI taxonomy): Eukaryota > Metazoa > Chordata > Aves > Passeriformes > Sylviidae > Acrocephalus > Acrocephalus arundinaceus. Next base: position 17,332 of record JAJEOU010002679.1, read on the forward strand.
GTGGCCGGGGGCGGACCTGCGGCAGGACCGCGGAGCAGCTCAGGTGACACAGGTGAGACAACCCAGACACCGCCCCTGCTCCCGGGGAGGGACCTGGGAACGGTCCCGGGAAGGAGAGACCGGGAACGATCCCGGGAACGATCCCGGGAAGGAGAGACTGGGAACGGTCCCGGGAAGGATCCTGGGAAGGAGAGACCCGAGGCACCGCCTGGAACGGTCCCGGGAATGATCTCGGGAAGGAGAGGCCGGGGGGAATCGCCGGGAACGATCCCGGGAAGGAGCCGGGGGTCTCTCACCTGCCGCCTCCTCGCCGGACGAGCTCGGGGTGCCGGAGGGAGCGTCCTCCACACCTGGGGGGCCCCGCTGTGCCGGGGACCCCCCTGCTCCCTCCGCGGCAGTTTTGGGGTCCCCATCCACCCCCACCTCCAGCACCCGGATGGTCTCGTGGCCGGACATGACGATGACCTGCAAAGAGACCCCACCATCAGCTCAAGGGATGTCACCCCGCCGCCCTGTCAGCCCCCAGGGGCTCCCCCTGCCTCACGGGGCTGTTTGGGGGTGCAGAGCCCACCTGGAGGGACGGGTGGGGAGTCCCAGTCCCCCAACACCTCAGTGCTTCGCTGCCAGCACCCCAAACCCCAGGGGCACCCCCGGGTGAGACCTCGGGCGGGTGAAACGCTGCCAGTGGTCGCAGCACCCCCAAGTTTACAGCACCCCCAAATTTACAGCACCCCCTCACCTGAAGCACTCACCTGCAGCACCCACACCCAAACCTACAGCAAAACCTCCACAGCTGCTGCAGCACCCCCGAACAGAACCAGCACCCCCAACCCTAGAGCACCCCCAAATTTACAGCACCCCCTCACCTGAAGCACTCCCTTACCTGCAGCGCCCACCCCCAAACCTACAGCACCCCCAAACCTATGGCAAAACCTCCACAGCTGTGGTGCCCCCTGAACAGAACCGAATTTACAGCACCCCCAAATTTACAGCATCCCACACCTAAAGCACCCCAAAACTACAGCAAAACCTTCATGGCTCCTGAACAGAACCAAATTTACAGTACCCCCAAACCTACAGCACCCCAAACCTACAGCAAAACCTCCACAGCTGCTGCAGCAGCCCCGAACAGAACCAGCACCCCAACCCTAGAGCACCCCCAAATTTACAGCACCCTCACACCTACAGCACCCCCACACCTACAGCAAAACCTCCACAGCTGCTGCACCACCCCCCAACAGAACCAGCACCCCAACCCTAGAGCACCCCCAAATTTACAGCACCCTCACACCTACAGCACCCCCACACCTACAGCAAAACCTCCACAGCTGCTGCAGCACCTCCTGAACAAACCGAATTTACAGCACCCCCAAATTTACAGCACCCCCAAACCTAATTCATACCCTTACCTGCAGCACCCCCAAACCTACACCAAAACTTCCACAGCTGCAGCACCTCCTGAACAAACCGAATTTACGGCACCCCCAAATTTACAGCACACCCTTACCCTCAACAGAAACAGCACCCCCAAATTTACAGCACCTCCAAATTTACAGCATCCCCAAACCTAAAGCACTCCCTTACTTGCAGCACCCCCAAACCTACAGCAAAACCTCCACAACTGCGGCACCCCCTGAACAGAATCAAATTTACAGCACCCCAAAATTTACAGCACCCCTAAATTTACAGCACTCCCAACCCTACAGCACCCCCAAACAGAGCCGGCACCCCAAACCTAAAGCACTCCCAACCCTACAGAACTCTGCAAACCTGCAGCACCCCCAAACCTATGGCAAAACCTCCACAGCTGCGGTACCCCCGGCACAGAACCAGCACCCCCAAATTTACAGCACCCCTAAATTTACAGCACTCCCAACCCTACAGCACCCCCAAACAGAGCCGGCACCCCAACCCTACAGCCCCCCAACCCTCCGGAACCCCGCAGAGCTGCAGCAGCCCCGGAGCGGCCCCCCCCGCACCTGCAGGAGCCTGGCGGGCACCGGGACGTACACGGTGAAGGACTCGCAGCCCGCGGCCATGGCCGGGCCGCTCTGCGCCCCTGCCCGGCCCGGGGAGGAGGGGCTGGGGCTGGGGCTGGGGCTGGGGCTGGAGCCAGGGCAGGGACAAGGCCGGGAGCAGCAGCCCCGGCGGGGACGGGCTTGGGCTCCTCATGCTCCCGGACAGCGCCTCTTATCAGGCCTGCCCTGCCTTTATCAGCGCAAAGGCAGCCCCGGGCCCACCCCGGCGGTGCCGGGACATTCCCACTCCCGAGGAACGTTCCCATTCCTAAAGGACATTCCCGAGGGCCATTCCCAAAGGACATTCCCATTCCCGAGGGACATTCCCGTTCACTGTTCCCATTCCCAAAGCCCATTCCCATTCCCGAGGGACATTCCCACTCACAATTCCCATTCCTGCGGGCCATTCCCATTCCTGAAGGATGTTCCCATTCCCAATTCCCATTCCCAAAGTTCATTCCCATTCCCAATTCCCATTCCTAAAGTTCCTTCCCATTCCCAATTCCCATTCCCAAAGTTCATTCCCATTCCTGGGGGACGTTCCCCCTCCTGCTGGGGCAGGACTGGCTCACAGGGAGCGCGGGGTCCCAGCAGGGTCAGGAACCACCGGAGCCCCCAAAGTGCCCCCAGTTAAAATTTGCTTTATTGTCTTTGTCTCCTATTGTCCTTTATTAAACTTTTGAATTTTACCAGGAGAGTGAACCTCGTTTTTCACAACTTCCATTCTCAAAGTCCATTCCCATTCCTGAGGGCCGTTCCCATTCCAAGGACCATTCCCACTCCTGAGGGACATTCCCATTCCCAATTCCCATTCCCAAAGTCCATTCCCATTCCCAATTCCCATTCCCAAAGTTCATTCCCATTCCCGGGGGACATTCCCCCTCCTGCTGGGGCAGGGCTGGTTCAGAGGGAGCGCGGGGTCCCAGCAGGGCCAGGAACCACTGGAGCCCCCAAAGTGCCCCCAGACCCATTTCTGGGCCTCCCCCAGGACTGGGGGTGACCATCAGAGGCTAAAACTCCCCCCAGGCGGTTCCTGGGTGCTCACCCGACCCTAAAGGTGCATTTGAGCCCCTGAACTTCGTGTCTCCCCTTTGAGCAAGGCACATGGAAGTTGCAATAATCAACACTTCCTTTCTTCTGTTATAAATACACATTAGAATGATGCCTTAACTTTTATATTTTCAGATTCTGGGCTACCTAGGGATGTAGTTCTGAGCCTCCTATTAAGTGCCATATTAATTGCCATATTAAGCTCTCTGCACAGAGCAGGGACACAAAACAAACCCTTTTCCTGGTGAAGACCAAGGACAACTTTCAGCCCAAACGTACAAACAACGGTGGCTGGAGGGAGGAACAAGAAGGATGGGACCTCCCAACCTGAAGCTGTAACTGGACAATTAAGGCCAAATATGCAAATGGACCCAAACTTATAAAAATGTAAAATCTCAGGACTGGTCAGCCATTTTTGGGACCCGGGGTGGATCCTGGAACCCTTTCAATAAATCCCAACTTTATTCCCTGGCTCTGTGCAGCCTCTGTTTCAGGCCAGCCTTCCCAAGGCAACAATAACATTGGCTTTTTGCAAATATTAAAACGGATGCTGTACGTATAACATTAAAGTAACTTTGCTACAGAGTTTTTATTTCTGCTTTTAACTAAATTTTGACATTGTAGTGAAATAGCTGATGTAGTTACACTTGTGGTAATTGAACTGCCTGCTTGGCTGGGTTAATGATGGATGATGAAGACCCTGCTGCTGATCTGCCAACTATCAGCACCTGGTCCAGAAAGCCTGGACCAAACCCCAGGCTGGAGGTGATAAAAGAATGGGCTAAAACCACAGCTGAGAAAGGAGCATGCCCTAAAAAGGCAGCCCTGAGGAGGGGCCACGCTAAACAGCTCCTGGAACATGTAAACTAGTCTGGGGAAATGTTTAAATATGCATAATTGTTTATGAATTTGCAATGGGCTGATGCAATGGAAAAGGTGTGTAAAGGGTGCTCTGAAATAGCAGGTGTGCTCTTGGCTGAGTGCCAAGCACCCAGCGTTAAAATTTGCTTTATTATCTTTGTCTCCTATTGTCCTTTATTAAACTTTTAAATTTTACCAGGAGAGTGACGCTCGCTTTTCACAATTCCCATTCCCAAAGGCCATTCCCACTCCCGAGGGATGTTCCCATTCCTAAAGGCCATTCCCAGAGTCCATTCCCATTCCCAAAGTCCATTCCCAAAGGACATTCCCATTCCCAAAGTCCATTCCCATTCCCAATTCCCATTCCCAAAGTTCATTCCCATTCCTGGGGGACGTTCCCCCTCCTGCTGGGGCAGGACTGGCTCACAGGGAGCGCGGGGTCCCAGCAGGGTCAGGAACCACCGGAGCCCCTGAAGTGCCCCCAGTTAAAATTTGCTTTATTGTCTTTGTCTCCTATTGTCCTTTATTAAACTTTTGAATTTTACCAGGAGAGTGAACCTAATTTTTTACAATTCCCATTCCCAATTCGCATTCCCAAAGGCCATTCCCATTTCCAATTCACATTCCTAAAGGCCATTCCCATTCCCAAAGGATGTTCCCAAAGGCCATTCCCATTCCCAAGGAATGTTCCCTCTCCTGCTGGGGCAGGGCTGGCTCAGAGGGAGGGTACAACTCCCCCCAGGCGGTTCCTGGGTGTTCTCCTGACCCTAAAGGTGCATTTGAGCCCCTGAACTTTGTGTTTCCCCTTTGACCATTGAAGTTGCAACAATAAACTTTCCTTTCCTTTTTCCTTTCCTTTCCTTTCCTTTCCTTTCCTTTTTCCTTTCCTTTCCTTTCCCTTTCCTTTCCTTTCCTTTCCTTTCCTTTCCTTTCCTTTCCTTTCCTTTCCTTTCCTTTCCTTTCCTTTCCTTTCCTTTCCTTTCCTTTCCTTTCCTTTCCTTTCCTTTCCTTTCCTTTCCTTTCCTTTCCTTTCCTTTCCTTTCCTTTCCTTTCCTTTCCTTTCCTTTCCTTCCTCTCCCTTCTCCTTTTGTGTTATTTTTGTTTTTGTTTCCATATTATCGTAGATGAGAACACCCCAAACACCTCCAAACCTGCTCCAAATTGTTCTAAACCCTATCCTACACAAATCTTATTTATACATTTACATTCCCAGATCATTCAGTGTCATTTCACCCTAATTCACCCCAAGGGTTCCCCCAACACCACCCTGGGTTAAAACATTCCACCCTGGCTGGAAGATTTTATGGGTGCCAGGGACGGGATCACTCTGGGAATCCAGAGGTTTTCCCGTGGGATGAGGGCAGGCAGGAGGTTGGACAAGGGGGAAGTGACAGAAATCTCCAGAAGGATCCTCAGTGCTCCCCACTGCTCTGATTCCTCTCCTCTTGCTGTGACCTGGGCACATCAGACCCACTGAGAGGTTTTCTGGTGTGCCCCAAAAACCTTTGCTGAGGTTTTGTCCCTGAGGAAGCCCAGCTGACCCTCAGGGGGGTTAATGGGCAGGAAAGCCCTGACCCTCGGAGGGTCCAGCACCTGTTCCTGAACCTCCTGAGAATCGTGGTTGTTTCTCTGCAAGGCCCAGAGCAAATCCAAATCACCCCCAACCCCAGAGTCAATTAAACTCTTCCCCTAAACCCACAGTAAATCCAGTGTTTCCCCCAAACCCGGAGCAAACCCAACTCTTCCTCCAAACCCAGAGCAAACCCAACTCTTCCCTAAACTCAGAATCAATTAAACTCAGAATCAATTAAACTCTTTCCCTAAACCCACTGAGCCGGCCAGGCAATGCCAGGATCCCTTGGGTGGGTGCAGTGGTCAGTGGTCAGTGAGGGTCCCTTGGGTGGGTGCAGTGGTCAGTGGTCAGTGAGGGTCCCTTGGGTGGGTGCAGTGGTCAGTGAGGATCCCTTGGGTGGTGCAGTGGTCAGTGAGGGTCCCTTGGGTGGTGCAGTGGTCAGTGGTCAGTGAGGGTCCCTTGGGTGGGTGCAGTGGTCAGTGAGGGTCAGTGAGGGTCAGTGAGGGTCAGTGAGGTCCAGCTCTGGCGTTGGGGCTCCTGGAGTGACCCAGCCCTGGCACAGAGCCCGGCTGACCCTCAGGGAGGACAGCAGGGCACTGCCTGACCCCACTGACCCCTTTGGGGGTCACTCAGTGGTCACTGTCCCGAGTGACCGGTGCTCACCTTTCTCCTCCCACTCTGAGCTGGCTCTGCCCCACCCAGGGGTGCGGGGATTGCAATTCCTGCGGGACACAAACGCCGGGGGGCGCTGGGTGCTGCCCTTGGATGGAGCAGCAGAAAAAGAGGGAAAATCCCAATTCCTGGAGAGATTTCCAAAAGCTCCTCGGGCGCTGGGGGGGCTCTGACACTCCCCACTCTCACCGGGAGCCTGGGCTGACCAGTTTGACCAGTCCTGAGAGGGGAGGGCACTGGTTTGGGGTGGTCACTCTGCCCTTTCACTCTCACCAGTGCCAGAGTTTCCCCCTGGAGCTGCCAGAGCAGAAAAGGAGTTGGGAATTGAACCCACACCCGATGGACTTTTCCTGATTTTTAATAATTGATCCACCCTGGGATGAATTTTCCCTTTTTATGGGACCTGATCGAGCTGTGTGGGACCAATGAGACTTTTAACTGTCCCCAAAATAACTGCTTTTATTAAATTGATAACTGTATTATCAATTTAATAATAACTATTGAATTAAATAATCATTTATTGAATTAAATTAAACAAAAAACCATATATATAATATATTATATATATTATATTATATATATTATATATAATATAATATATAATATATAATATATAATATATAATATATAATATATAATATAATATATAATATATAATATATAATATATAATATATAATATATAATATATAATATATAATATATAGTATATAATATATAATATATTATATATTATATATTATATATTATATATTATATATTATATATTATATATTATATATTATATATTATATATCATATGCTGTGTTATGTGTTATATGTTATATGTTATATATTATATATTATATATTATATTATAATATTATAATATATATTATTATATTATAGAACAGTATAATATAGTATCATATATTATTTACAAATTTACTAAATTAAATAATAATTTAGTAAATATATTATATTACAGTATTATTCTATTCTATTCTAGGATATTATAGTATAGTGTAGTATAATTATATTATAATGATTATATTATAATTATTTATAAATTGATTAAATAATAATTTAATCAATCCATTTAATAATTCAATCAATTTAATAATTTAATCAATAACTGTTGATTTGTTTATATTATGAGCTGCTTGTTGGGCACCTAAATATTACTGGGATTAGCTAAACCAGACTATTTAATGTGCTGTCAGTTTGATTTTTTTGCTAAGTTGATTTTGTCTTTTTTTTACGGGGAAAAAAATGGTGTGGGAAAAGATTTTATTTTTCTCTTAGGTTAAATCTACATTTATTTCATGTATAAATCTGTCTCAACTATTGAAGATCAGGGAATTGAACTAAATGAGGCCTCGGAGTTGGTACAAGAATTAATGAATATTTGGAGTTGAAGGAATCCAATTCATACCAGTTTTGCCTTGGCTGGCTTTAGATTTGTGATGTTTTGGCTGGATTTTTCAGAGATAGGAACAAGGGAATGAAACAACCTTGACAAACACAAGGAAATGTCCCCAGGGCCCATCCCAGAGCAGCAGGAGGGACAGGGCTGCACACGGAACAGGGATCAAGGAAAATCAAGGAAAATCAAGGAAAATCAAGGAAAATCATGGAAACAAGGAAATCTCTTCCCAGCTCCATCCCAACCCCTCCTGAACCATTTACAAACTGTGCCTCTGTGCTGGAAACGATATCACTTTCCTAATAACTCTCCTAATTAACTGCTTTAATTAACTTTTCTAATTAATGGCTTTTATTAATCACAAGCAGTGCCACATTTCACTGCAGCCAGCACTCGGCAAGTTTAGGGTTCAGGGGAGGGATGGGTTTGCTCTGGGTTTAGGGAAGAGTTGGATTTACTCTGGGTTTAGGGGAGGATTGGGGTTGCTCTGGGTTTAGGGAAAGAGTTGGGTTTGCTCTGAGTTTAGGGGAGAGTTTAATTTATTCTGAGTTTAGGGGAAGAGCTGGACTTGCTCTGGGTTTAGGGGAAGAGTTTAATTGATTCTGAGTTTAGGGGAGAGTAGGATTTGCTCTGGGTTTAGGGGAGAGTTGGGGTTGCTCTGGGTTTAGGGAAGGGTTGGATTTACTATGGATTTAGGGAAGGAGTTAAATTTATTCAGAGTTTAGGGGAGAGTTGGGTTTGCTCTGGGTTTGGGGGAGAGTTTAATTGATTCTGAATTTAGAGGAGAGCTGGATTTGCTCTGGGTTTAGGGAAAGAGCTGGATTTGCTCTGGATTTAGGTGAGAGTTTAATTGATTCTGAGTTTAGGGGAAGAATTTAATTGATTTTGAGTTTAGGGGAGAGCTGGATTTGCTCTGGGTTTAGGAGAGAGTTGGGTTTACCCTGGGTTTAGGGAAGAGTCACGAGCTGCTATTTTGGGAAAATCGCCGAAACTTTTGAGTTTTGTGCTGAACCAACCTCGTAATTTTTCTATAAACAAAGCCAGGGAGAGGGAGATGTTTTTGCTGGAATGAGACGTGAGGAATGCAGGATTTATGGAGCACAAGGACATTCTGCAGAGTGCAGAGATAAAGAGGAGACACAACTGAACTGAAACTGCCCAGCTGGGAAAAGGCAATAAAGGGACTGGAAATGGGAACTCATCAGCACGAGAAGAGAAATCAATAACCAATAGAGGATAAACTGCTAATTAATGATGATTCTGTAATTTATAGCCAACGGGCATGGATTTCTTTGTTTGCTAAAACAGAAATAATTAATAATAAATTAGAAATAAATTAGAAATAAATAGTGAAAAGTTCTGGAAGTGTGTGCTGGGGTGAATTTGGGGAGTGAATAAAGCCGTGCTGTTTTCTAGGACTAAAAATAGGGTTAGAGTTTGATTTATCCCAGTTTTTTGGCAGTGGGAGAAGGTGAGCTGAGCCCACAGAAACCTGGGATATCTTGGAGCTGGGAATTGTTATCCAGGACATGTTGGACCATCCCAACCCAAGAACTTTTATCCAGGATTGCTGTGTAAAAAGCTGCAATAAAAGGCTTGGCCTGAAGCAACCAAAACTATTTCTCATAAGGATGGTTTCTAACAAGAACTATAACTTCAAATGCTTTCATATGAATATTTTTATAATATTTTAAATAATTTTTTTAATATTTTACACCTGATGGGGCTGTCCTGTGCCATTCCCACCACCCAGGGGCTGGAATTCCAGGGGGAAGGCACAGGAAGCTCCCTGGACCAGCCAAATATTCCACGAGGAGCAGTTTGGGTGTGTCCGGAATGGAAAATGCCTTCCCAGCTGTCCATGTGGGATGGGGCTGGATCCAAGGGGATGTCTGGGTTCCCACCAGGTGTCCTGGGAGGGTTTGGGAGTTTATTTGACCTCAGCACGGTGCAGGGAGAGGGATGGATCCCAAAGGTTTGTGATGGAATCCAAGGAATGCTGACAGGTGGGACAGGGAAGTGTCTCCAGTGCCAGGGAACACATTTATCCTTAGGAGATTTATCCTGGAAAACGTCACCTGACCCGTTCCTGTCTCAAACACTGGGCTGGCTGTGCCTTGGGGGAATTAAACCCCGGGTCCAGCAGCTCCCAAACCCGGCCCTACAAAACCAGTTTGCTCCAGATCCGCTGCTAAAAGAGCCTGGGGAGATAAATGTGCCTGCAGGGCAGGGCTGTGGCACCAGGGAAAGGCCAGCAGCCCTGCAGGAGCAGCAGGAGAGCCCTGACCACACCAGGGAACGCTCCAAAATGTTCAAGATTCAAAGGATGGGAAAAGCAAGGTAAAAAGGATGGGAAAAGCAAGGTGCAAAGAATGGGAAAAACGAGGTGCAAAGAATGGGAAAAGCAAGGTTCAAAGAATGGAAAAAAAGAGGTGCAAAGAATGGGAAAAGCGAGGTGCAAAGGATGGAAAAAGCAAAGTGCAAAGGATGGGAAAAGCAAGGTGCAAAGGATGGAAAAAGCAAAGTGCAAAGGATGGAAAAAGCAAAGTGCAAAGGATGGGAAAAGCAAAGTGCAAAGGATGGGAAAAGCAAAGTGCAAAGGATGGGAAAAGCAAAGTGCAAAGGATGGGAAAAGCGAGGTGCAAAGGATGGGAAAAGCGAGGTGCAAAGGATGGGAAAAGCAAGATTCAAAGGATGGACTCCAGGCTCTCGGTTTCCTGTCTTTGGGCCTCGCTGGTGAGTGGGAATGGAATTGTTGCTCCCTGGTTTGTGTTTTTAAGGACTCCTGCGGCTCTGGGGCAGCTCCCGCTCTCCTCCTCCCTCTCTCCTCTCTTTCCTCCTCCTCTCCCCTCGGTGCAGATGGAGAAGCTGAGGCAGGGGATCAGGTGTCACCCCCAAAATGCCCCAAATCCACCTCCAAGATGATCCACATCTGCGAAGCCCCAGATTGGGGCTGGGGCAGCCAAATTCCAAGGAAAATCTGGGAAAATCAGCCCGATCCGGGCAGATTTGGCTGCACTGAGCCGGGGGGAGATGGAAGGGTGGGGAATGTTCGGGGAATGTTCAGGGTTAATGGTTTGCACCCCTGCCCAGGGGAGGAGGGGACGGGATTGAGCCGGGCTTGGAGCCAGAGAAGGGAGGAGAGGCCGCGAGGAGCAGCAGCTGCGGGGGCGGGACGGGGCTGCTCATCCTGCCGGGACTGGGCTCCTTATCAAACCGGGACTGGGCTCCTTATCAAACCGGGACTGGGCTCCTTATCAAACCGGGACTGGGCTCCTTATCAAACCGGGATCGGGCTCCTTATCAAACCGGGACTGGGCTCCTTATCAAACCGGGACTGGGCTCCTTATCAAACCGGGATCGGGCTCCTTATCAAACCGGGATCGGGCTCCTTATCAAACCGGGACTGGGCTCCTTATCAAACCGGGATGAGGCTCCTTATCAAACCAGGACTGGGCTTCTTATCAAACCGGGATCGGGCTCCTTATCAAACCGGGATGGGGCTCCTTATCAAACCGGAATGGGGCTCCTTATCAAACCGGGATCGGGCTCCTCATCCTGCCGGGACTGGGCTCCTTATCAAACAGGGATGGGGCTCCTTATCAAACCGGGACTGGGCTCCTCATCCTGCCGGGACTGGGCTCCTTATCAAACCGGGATTGGGCTCCTTATCAAACCGGGATCGGGCTCCTTATCAAACCGGGATGGGGCTCCTTATCAAACCGGGACTGGGCTCCTTATCAAACCGGGACTGGGCTCCTTATCAAACCGGGATCGGGCTCCTTATCAAACCGGGATCGGGTTTTTTATCCCGCCGGGACTGGGAATTTTATCCTGCTGGGATTGGGCTCCTTATCTCGCCGGGATCGGGGGTTTTTATCCCGCCGGAACTGGGCTCCTTATCCCGCCGGGACTGAGTTTTTTATTCCGCCGGGATTGGGATTTTTATCCCGCTGGGATTGGGATTTTTATCCCGCTGGGATTGGGATTTTTATCAGGCGGGTTCTGCCTTTCCCAACTGCAAAACTCCCCCGGACTGACCCCTGGATGTGCTGGGCCATTCCCGAGGGACATTCCCACTCCCCAGTGTGACCCTCGTTATAAACACTCAAATATTCTAAACTTGGCTTTTTGTAAATATTAAAATTAATGTTATATGTATAATATTGGAAAACTTTTTGTATTACTGTAGTTTCTTTTATTTCTGCTATCAATGAAACTTAGAAATAAGTAGGGTGATGTATATATATAGGTTGTGTGTATATATATTTATATATTATAGAAATATTAAAATATAAATAATATTAAATAAAATATAAATTATATTAAATAATATTATATAAGTATAGATATGTAGATATATACTTATATATGTATATATTATTATATTATATTTATTATATTTACTATATTATATTACATTACATTATATTATATATTATTTATATTATATTATATTATATTATATTATATTATATTATATTATATTATATTATATTATATTATATTATATTATATTATATTATATTGTTGTAGCATAATATTAAAACAGAAACCACGTGATGCAAGATGCTTTTTGTAGCTAACCCAGAAGAATGGGAAGGACAATCAGGAAATTCCCCAAATTCTTGGATTATCTGGATGAAGATAACGGGGACAGACCCCCGAAGCTCCAAGGGAAGAATTTATTGATCCTCTGCTTTCAGGGAGTGGGACATGGGACCAAATAAAGATATTTATCTGCAGGGAGTAATAAAATGTTGAATTGGTGAAATAGGGGCAGAGTTGAAACTGGGAGGGCATCTGAACTCCAAGGAATGTTTGAATAATGCATCGGGGTCTTTGGAATATGTAAATATTGATCTTTTTAAAGAAGTGGAAGAAGTTCTGAAAGGGTAGGGCGTCCTCTTCACTTTCTATTTTTCCTAATTATCTTATTTTTTTTTTAATTAAATTATTTTTAAAAAATTACCAAGAAAGTGAACCTTGTTTTTCACACCCTGAAGGGGTAAATGGGGTCCTGGAAGTGAAAGAAGATCCTCAGGGAATAAATGGGGTCCTGGAAGGGTAAATGGGTTCCTGAAGGGTGAATGTGCCCCTAAAAGGGAAAATGGGGTTCTGAACTGGTAAATGATGTCCTGAGGGGTAATTGGGGCCATGAAGTGGGAAATGGGGTCCTGGAAGGGTAAATGGGGTTCTGGAAGAGAAGAAGGATCCTCAGGGAGTAAATGGGGTCCTGGAAGGGTAAATGGGGTTCAGGGAGGGACGTTCCCCCTCCTGCTGGGGCAGAGGGAGCTCGGGGTCCCAGCAGGGCCAGGAACCACCAGAACCCCAAAGTGCCCCCAGACCCATTTCTGGGCCTCCCCCAGGACTGGGGGTGACCCCAGTGTCACATCAGAGGGTACAACCCCCGCCAGGGGGGATTAATTAATGATTAATTAAACCTGGCTGCTCCACCTGAGCCTGTATTACCATCAAGCTGGCACCCCAACACCTGCAGCACCCCAAAACTCAGCAGGTACCCCCCACCCACATCACCCCAAAATAACAGCAACCCAAACCACAAACAGCACCCCAAACTAACAGCACCCCCACACCTGCAGCACCCCAAGACACAGCGGGTACCCCGCAGCTGCATAACCCCAAACGAACAGCACCCCAAGACCTGCAGCACCCCAAACCACAAACTCACAGCACCCCAAACTAACAGCACCCCAAACTGACAGCACCCCAAAACAGAGCAGGTACCCCCACCTGCATCATCCCCGCACCCACAGCACCCCAAAACTAAAAGCACCCCAAACCCCTAAACACAGCAGCACCCCAGCTGCATCACCCCTGCACCACAGCACCCTAACACAACTACAGCACCCCAACTGACAGCACCCCAAACCACAAACTAACAGCACCCCAAAGTAACAGCACCCCAAACTAACAGCACCCCAAAGTAACCGCACCCCAAACCAGAGCCAGTGCCCCCCCAGCCCCACAGGTGTGCACAGACCCCTGGAATTTCCTACAGGTGTTTCAGCCCACCCCGGGGTGGGTGCCACCCCCCGGGCCGGTTTTGGGGGGCAGGGGGGGCCCTACCTGCTCGTTGACCGTCAGCAGAGCCTCCTGAGGCTGCCCCGCACACGGCTCCATGGTGACCTGGCACAGGTGGGCAGGGTCACACCTGCCACATGCTGCAAGAGGGGACAACGAGGGGCTGTCACCACCTGGGGGCTCCTCTCACCCTCTCACTCCCTCTCAAACCCTAAAAATCAGGGGTGGGCCAGGTGAAATCACCTCTCTGCAGCCCAAAATGGGTCCCCAAATCTCCAGGTGACACCTGGCTGCCTTCCCAAATCCCTGGTGCTTCCTGAGGGTGCCCAAATCGTTGGGGACATTTCCCTCAGCAGGTGACAGGAGTCACGGGGAGGGAGGGCTCGGGATTCACCCCCAGGTGGGATTCACCTGCCCCTGGGTGACATCCCAAAGTCCTGTGGCTGCTTTTTCCCACACCTGAGGCTGGAAAAGGTGGGGGAGCTCCTGCTCCTCCCTCCTCCAGGTGGGGTCACCATCCCTGCCCACCCCCCAACACCTGCCAGACACGGGGGGCTGAGCCAAACTGGGACCCCACAGGGGAAGGGAAAAGGGGGAATGGGAAGGGAACCCCACGGGATCCTGGGGGTCCCAGGCACTCACCCACTGTTGGCTCTGGGCTCAGGGACCCTCCCAGATGTGGCTCCTGCCCCCCGGGATGGGCTGGTGGGGCTGGGGGCTCCCGGGATTCTGGGATCTCTGGATTTCAGGGCTCCGGCTCTCTGGTGTCCTGGGTGCAGCTCTCTGGAACTCTGGGCTCTGGCTCTCTGGGTTTTGGGGTGTCTGTGCCCTGGTTCTCTAGGGTTTGGGGTGTCCAGGCTCCGTCTCTGCAGATTTTAGGATGTCCAGGCTCTGGCTCTCCAGATTTTGGGGTGTCCAGGCTCTGGCTCTCTGGGTTTTGGGGTGTCTGGGCTCCGGCTCTGCAGGTTTCAGGGTGTCCAGGCTCCGGCTCTCTGGATTTTGGGGTGTCCAGGTTCTGGCTCTGCAAGTTTTGGGATGCCAGGCTCTGGCTCTCCAGGTTTTAGGATGTCCAGGTTCTGGCTCTGCAGGTTTTGGGGTGCCCAGGCTCCAGCTCTGCAGATTTTGGGGTGTCTGTGCTCCGGCTCTCTGGGGTTCTGCCTCTCCTGGTTTTGGGGCTCAGCCTCACTGGGCTCCTCTGAGTTTTGGGGTCCCTGGGTTTGGCCTGGAGGGACACAAAACCCGGAGCTGTTCCTGCGCTCCCCAAAACCACCGGGAGCCCCAGGATCCCCCCAAAGGATGGAGGTGTTTTGGGAAAAGGCAACTCAGACAGAAGGAACAGGAAGGTTCAGGGGTAGTTTGGGGTTTTCTGGGACTCTGGTGACACAGGGGACACAGAAACCTCCCCGTGATCCATCCCAGTCCAACCCATCAGCCAAACTGGATTTACTCCAGCTCAACTGGAGCAGCAAAAGGCTGAGCAGGGCACAGGATCCCCCAAATCCTTGGATTTCTCTCCCTGCTGCCGGTGGGAGGAAACACAAATAACCTGGGAGGGGAGGAGAGACTAATTAATGAGACAATTAATCAGAGATTTGTAATTCCAGGCTGGATGCAGGTGGGCATCCAGCTCCAGATTTGGGAGTGGGATCCTTTTCCCTATCACAGATCCCGTTTTTCACCCTTTTTTTGGGGTATTCTTTGGCATTTAACGTGACAAATGATTTATCCAGATGGTGGCGAGGGCAGGCAGGGAGGAGCAGCCGCGGAGCAACAGATGGAGGGAAGGCAAGGAAATGCATAAAATAATAATGAAAGTGCTAAAAAATAAAGGAAGAGGGGAAAAAAGGTGAGAGGATATTTAGGATGCTCCCAGTCTCCATGTGGATTTAATTTCCACGTTAATTAGGTATTGATGAGGCAGAGATGGATCCAAAAGGAGTGGAAAACTGAATTTGCTCAGGTGAGAAACCCCAAACCCGAGCAGGGGAGACTTTGGACTCGCTGCTGTTATCCTGGATTCATTCCTGGAGGGAATAATTCCTCCCAAAATCCTCTAAATTTGATGAATTTTAAGGTTTTATGGCATTTACAGTTGGAGAAGCTGAGGCAGGGCAGCCCCCAAAATACCCCAAATTCATCCACCTCCAACAAAAGCCCCATACTGGGGCTGGGGCAGCCAAATTCCAAAGGAAAATCTGGGAAAACTCATTTACTGCCCCAAATCTTCCAAATCCAGGGAAAAGGGGCAGCCCAGAAAAAGGGAAGCTTGTGGGGGGAGGTGGGGGGACACATAATTAAGCAAAATTGTTGAGCCAGGTGTGTGGCCATGGGGTGCCAGCACCCTGACCCCCCAAAATCCAGGGAATAATAACAATATTATTATTATTATTACTACTACTACTACTACTAATAATAATAATATCACTCAGAGAGGAAATACCCCATGGAGGGGCCCCAAAACTGCTGGAAAACAGGGAAAACCCCAAACCAGTTGGCCTAAAGGTTTCCTGCCACTTTGGCACTTTAATTCCAATGTTCCAAAAATTCTTTTTGCACCATTAAAAAGGAACAGTTTTCCCTGGTTTTGCCACGTTTTTCCCAAATAAGCTGTAGGGACCAGCACGTGGCTCTGGTGGAATTCCTTAATCCCTGAGTTCCTTCCCACTTTCACGGGGTTTTTGGGGGTAAAACCCCGATCCCAAATCAGAGCTCCAGCGTTTCTGGCAGGGTTGGGGTGCCCTGGCCCTGCTGCCCGGTGGGAATGTGACCCCTTGGCAGGGGGAGCAGAGGGATCAGCTTGCAGTGACTTCCCAGGAATTTTTATTCCCGGGATCCCAATCTCCTGCCAAGGGCAGGAGCAGAGTTTGGCTCCCCCCAAAATAGAACCCAGAGCATCGATGCCGTGTCCTGGAGTGCCCCCGAGGGCACAGCACGGCCTGGAGGGGCAGCACGGGGGGCTGGGGACCCCCTGGACCTACCCTGGACATGGGGTGGGATGGGGTCAAGGCGATCAATGGGATGGGATCAATATCAATAGGATCAATGGGATTGATGGGACGGGATCAAAGGGATGGGATGGGATCAATGGGCTCAATAGGATGGGATGTGATCAGTGGGATGAGATCAATTGGATTGATGGGACGGGATCAAAGGGATCAATGGGATGGGATCAATGGGATCAATGAGATCAATAAGATCAATGGGATCAATGGGATGGGATTAATATCAATAGGATCAATGGGCTCAGTGGGATCAGTGGGATGGGATCAATATCAATAGGATCAATAGGATGGGATCAATATCAATAGGATCAATGGGATTGATGGGACAGGATCAAAGGCATCAATAGGATCAATGGGATCAATGGATGGGATTAATATAAATAGGATCAATGGGATCAACAGGATCAATATGGGATGGGATGGGATCAATGGGATCAATGAGATCAATGGGGTTGACGGGATGGGATGAGAGCAATGGGATGGGATGCGATCAATACCAATAGGATCAATGGGATCAATAGGATAATATGGGATGGGATGGGATCAATGGGGTCAATAGGATAGGATGGGATCAACGGGATCAATGGTATCAATGGGATTGATGAGATCAATACCAATAGGATCAATGGGATCATCAGGATAATATGGGATGGGATGGGATCAATGGGGTCAATAGGATAGGATGGGATCAATGGGATGGGATCAACGGGATCAATGGTATCCATGAGATCAATGGGATTGATGGGATGGGACCAATAGGATCGATGGGATCAATACCAATAGGATCAATGCTATCAATGGGATTGATAGGATGGGATCAATGGGATGGGATCAGTGCTATCAATGCTATCAATGGGATGAGATCAACAGGATCAACAGGATCCATGGGATGGGGTGGGATCAATGGGATGAGATTAACAGGATCCATGGGATGGGGTGGGATCAATGGGATGGGGTGGGCGCAATGCTGTGCCCCCATTGTTCCCTTGGGGGTCCCTGTGGGGTGCAGGGCCTGAGATGGCCACGGGTGGAGGTGCTGAGGAAGGTTTGGGGGGACACGGGACAACACAGCCCCACCCCCTCCCTCCCCCCCAAAGGTGAGGACCCCCCGTGCCCCCATCCCTGTGCAGCACCCAGGGGACCTCCACCCCAAAACCACCAACTGAGTGGCTCAGTGCCCCCCTCTAAGGGATGCTCAGCCCCCCCAAATCCTCACAGCCCCCCCTGCTGTTCAGCAGCCCCCCAAAATGTCCTTGGACCCCCTCCCCCCACCTTCCTTCACCCCTCAAACCCCAGCACCCCACTGAAATCCCCCTGCCCTATTTCCCCCCCAAATCCCACTGCCTCCCTCTGGGGGTGCCAACAGGACCCCAAAAATGCCCTGCCCCGTTTCTCTTCTCCTGCACCCCAAAACTCATCCCTGAATTCCTCCTGCTCCCCCCACCCCAGGCAGTCACCCCCCTTTTCCCTGCCCTGAGGCTCTCCAGCCCCCTCCTCCCATTTCCCTGACCCCCTCAATTCCAGGGGGGTCACTTAGCCACCCCTGGGACCCCCTAATCCTCACCCCCCCCATCTGACCCCACTCAGTGCGTTCCTGCCCCCCCCCCCCGTTCTCCCCAATTTCCCCTCAGGACCCTCCCAGCCTCTCTCACCCCCCTGAACTGCCTCTGCCCCCCAAATCCCGCTGCCCCCTGGGCAGGACCCCAAAACTGTCCCCACCCCCCTGACCTGTTTCTCCTCTCCTGCACCCCAAACCCCACCTCCTGCACCCCCAAATCCTCCTGGCCCCCCCCGGGCACTTCCCCCCCCTCTTTTCCTGCCTCCTCCAGCTCCTCTTCCCCCATCCCCGAACCCCAAAACTGAAGGGTGTCCCGGGGACCCTCAGTGGCACCCCTGAACCCCCATTTCTGTGCCCCCAACCCGCGGTGTCCCCCAGTTTCCCCCACAAACCCAGCGCCCCCTCTGCCCACAGCCCCCCCCCAAATCCCCCTTCCCCCCCCCCGCAGGACCCCAACCCCGCCCTGCCCCCCTCAGCGCTGCTCCTCCTCTCCTACACCCCCAAATCCACCCCCGGCCCCCCAAATCCCCCCTGCCCCGTCACCCCCGTTCCCTGCCCCGCAGCTCTCCCGTCCCCCCCTTCACGGACCCCCCCCAAATTCGGGGTGCCCCCAGGGACCCCCCTTGTGCGAGGGGCACCCGCCAGCCCTCAGGTCCCACCCTGGTGTCCCCTGCTCCCCTCTGTCCCCCCTCAGAGCGTTCCTGTCCCCCCAGTTCCCCCCCGAACCGCCATTGCACCCCCAAATCCCGCTGCCCCCCCCGGGGTCTCTGCCCTTCTCACACAGGACCCCAAAACTGTCCCCAGCCCCCCCACCCTGTGTCTCCCCTGCTGCACCCCAAACCCCAAACCAGCCCCAAATCCTCCTGCCCCCCCCTCCCGGGCACTTCCCCCTTTTCCTGCCCGGGGCTCCCCAGCTCCTCTTCCCCCATCCCCGAACCCCAAAACTGAGGGTGTCCCTGGGGACCCTCAGTGACACCCTGAACCCCCATTTCTGTGTCCCCCAACCCGCGGTGTCCCCTCAGTTTCTCCCACAAACCCAGCGCCCCTCTCCAACCCCTCTGCCCACAGCCCCCCCCCCAATCCCCTCCCCGCACAGGACCCCAAAACTGTCCCAAACACCCCCCCCCCGTGTCTCCTCTGCTGCACCTCAATCCCCAAACCGCCCCCAAATCCTCCAGGCCCCCCGATCCCCCGGACAGTCCCGCCCCCGCTTTTCCCTGCCCCGGGGCTCCCCAGCCCCCCTTCCCTGCCCCCCCAATTCCGGGGTGCCCCCAGGGACGCCCCCAAAGCTGAGCTCCCCCCTGGCACCCCCTAAACCCCCCCCGTCTTCATCCCCCCCTCCCCCAGCGTTCCTCCCCAGTTCCTCCCAGTTCTCCCCAGTTCCCCCCCAAATCCCGCTGCCCCCCCGGGGTCTCTTTGCCCTCCCCGCACAGGACCCCAAAACTGTCCCAAACACCTCTCCCCCCCCCGTGTCTCCTCTGCTGCACCCCAAACCCCAAACCGCCCCCAAATCCTCCTGCCCCCCCCGATCCTCCTCGGACAGTCCCACCCCCCCTTCCCCTGCCCCGGGGCTCTCCAGCCCCCCTTCCCTGCCCCCCAATTCCGGGGTGCCCCCAGGGACCCCCCAAAGCCGAGGTCCCCCCCTGGCACCCCCTAAACCCCCCCCGTCCTCATCCCCCCTCCCCCAGCGTTCCTCCCCAGTTCCTCCCAGTTCTCCCCAGTTCCCCCCCGCCCCCCCACGCTCCCCTGCCCTCCCTGTCCCCCCCAAACCCCGCTGCCCCCCCGCCGTCCCCCCGTTTTCCGCCGTTTTTCTCCCCTCCCCGCCGCTCTTTATCATAAATATATAAATTATGCTAATTACGCCATTGCATATTCACCGCGCCCGGGCCCCGCCGCCCCCCGCCCGCCCCGGCCCCGCACTCACCCAGCCGGGGGCTCGGGGGTCCGGGGGGCCCCGGGGGGGGCCCGGGGGGTCCCCGGCGCTCGCGCCGCTCCCGCGATCGCTGCGGCGGCGGCGGCGGCGGCGGCGGCACAAAGGGGCGGGGGGCGGCGGGGGGGGCGGCGGCCGAGCGGCCCCGGGAGCGCGGGCCGGGCCCGGGAGCCCCGGCGGGAGCGGCGGGGATGGGGTACGGGGGGTTACGGGGGGCTCGGGGTCCCGCGTGGGGATTTTTGCCTCTTGGCGGGGTTTTGGGGCTGCTGCGTCATGAACATAATTTATGCGCAGGCCGCTGCCGCAGGGGCGCTGCCGCCCGCCGCCGCTGGGGGCGCTGCGAGCGCCGCCGCAGAGAGCGCGGGACCACCGGGACCCCCGGCACTGAGACCCCCGGGACCCCCAGAGACCTGAGACCCCGGGACAGAGAGCCCGGGACAGAGACACCGGGACCCCCGGGACAGAGAGCCCGGACAGAGATCTCGGGACCCCCGGGACAGAGAGCCCGGGACAGAGACCGGGACCCCCGAGACCACCGGGACCCCCGAGACCACCGGTACCCCCAGCACTGAGACCACTGGGACCCCCAGAGACCTGAGACCCCGGGACAGAGAGCCCGGGACCCCCGAGACCACCGGGACCCCCGGACAGGGACCCCCGGACAGAGATCCTGGACCCCCAGAACCCTCAGAGACCCTGAGACAGAGACCCCCGGGACAGAGACCCCGGGACCCTCAGCACAGAGACTCCCAGGACCTCCGGAAGAGAGACCCCAGGACAGAGATCCCTGGGACAGAGACCCCCGGGACCCCCCCGAACGCCCCCTAGAAGCCCCCGAGCCAGGCATCCTTCGGGGCCAGAGAGACCCCAGAGACCCCTCTGGAAGCCCCCTAGGATCCGGAGGCTCCCGAGATGCCCCAGAGCCAAAAGACCCCCGAGGCAGAGACCCCCCCACAGCAGAGGGACACCCCAGAGCCCCCCCAGACACACCAGGGATGCCCCCAGAACCAGAAACTCCCTGAAACCAGAGCCCCTCGAGCTGCAGAGGCCTCCTGAGCCCTGGGACCCCCAAAACAGAGAGCCTCCTGGCACCTGAAACAACCCCCTCCAGCCAAGACCCCCAAATCAGAGGTTCCCAGCCCAGAAAACCCCAAAACCCCAGACCCCAAAGTGCCAGGATCCCCCAAACCCTGGATCCTCTATCCTGGACCCCCAAAACCCCGAAGTGCCAGGAGCCCCCAAACCCTGGACCCCCCAAAACCCCAGACCCGAAGTACTCGGACCCCTCAAACCCCGGATCCCCAATCCTGGACCCCCCAAAACTCCAGACCCCGAAGTGCCAGGAGCCCCCAAACCCCAAATCCCCAATCCTGGACCACCCAAAACCCCAGATCAGAAGTGCCAGGATCCCCCAAACCCCGGATCCCAAATCCAGGACCTCCCCAAAATCCCAGACCGCCATTACCACACCCCCAAACCCGGGACCCCCAATTCTGGAACCCCCAAAACCCCAGACCAGAAGTGCCAGGATCCCCAAACCCTGGATCCTCTATCCTGGACCCCCCAAAACCCCAGACCGCCAATACCAGACCCCAAACCCGGGACCCCCAATTCTGGACCCCCCCAAAACCCCAGACCAGAAGTGCCAGGATCCCCCAAACCCCAGATCCTGTATCCTGGACCCCCAAACTCCCAGACTGCCAATACCAGACCCCAAAACCCTGAACCCCCAAAACCCTGGACCCCCAAACCCCGGAACCCTCCAGCCCCCCAAAAGTGTCAGGATCCCCCCCAGACGAGAGGGGACAAAGAGGACAAGGGATGGGGCAGGGGGGGACGGGGCCAAATATTCATAACCCCACAGCCACACCGACCCCTCCTCATTAATAATCATTAATATTCATTAATATTCTAATTAGCCCAGGTGCACCTGTTATTGGCGGCCGCGGCCCAGTTCTGCCGGGTTCATTTGCATACGCGCTGCCGTGATGATGAATATTTAATGAGAATCGTTAAATACCTACAGCTCGTTAAAGGCCGGACTCATTTGCATACATTTGCATAGCGCTAATGGGTTGCGTACGGGGAAAAGAAAACAGCTCGGGTGAGGGGGCGGATTTTAATTAACAAAGACTCAGCTGGGGGGGGGGGCTGGACGGGAGGGGCGCCCCTAAGCGGGGTCTGGGGGTCCCTAAATGGGTCTGGGGGTGCCTAAATAGGTCTGGGGGACCCTAAATGGGTCTGGGGGTCCCTAAATGGGTCTGGGGGTCCCTAAACGGGTCTGGGGGATCCTAAATGGGTCTGGGGGTCCCCAAATGGGTCTGGGGGTCCCTAAACGGGTCTGGGGATCCTAAACGGGTCTGGGGGACCCTAAACGGGGTCTGGGGGTCCCTAAATGAGTCTGGGGGACCCTAAACAGGGTCTGGGGGTCCCTAAATGAGTCCGGGGGACCCTAAATGGGTGTGGAGGTCCCTAAATGGGGTCTGGGGGTCCCTAAACGGGTCTAGGAAGTGGAGGGAAAGAGGGGTCTCTAAGCGGGTCTTGGGGGGGAGAGGGGTCCTTAAGCGGGGTCCAGGGGTCCCTAAACGGCCCAAATGGGTGTGGGGGTCCCTAAGTGGGGTCTAGGGGTCCCTAAACCCGTCTGGGGGTCCCTAAGCAGGGTCTGGGGGGGTCCCTAAATGGGTCGGGGGGGAGAGGGGTCCCTAAGCGGGGTCTGGGGGTCCCTAAGAGGGGTCTGGGGGTCCCTAAGCAGGATCTGGGGATTGAGGAGGTCCCTAAATAGGATCCGAGGGTCCCAAGGGGGGTCTGAAGGGGAGAGGAAGGGTCCCTAAGTGGTTTTGGGCTCCCTGAGCGGGGTCTGGGGGTCCCTAAGCTGAGTCTGGGGGAGTGGGAGGTCGTTAAGTGGGTCTGGGGGTCCCTAAGCTGAGTCTGGGGATAGAGGGGGTCCCGAAATAGGGTCTGGGGGTCCCGAGCGGGCTCTGGTCCCACTTGGAAGGTAAATATTGTTTTTATTCCATTTCTATGCATTTCGAAGGTGAGAAATATTTTCCTCTCATGAATTATTCATGAGCACACCCCCACCGCCGGCAGGCTCATTTGCATATTCATGCGGCAGCTGCTACATTATTCATGAGCGGCTCCGCGGATTTGGGGCTGGAGCTGGATGGAAATGAGGCAGAAAAGGAGAGATTTGAGTTCTGAAAATGTGGGTGAAATGAAGGGAGATTTGCACCCCAAAAATGGGATTTTTAGACTTCCAGGAGGAATTTTACAGCCTAAGGGGGCTCTTCAATGATATAGAGATATATGGATTATTTATGTAGAGCTTTATATATGTGATACACATGATAGATATTTTGTGTACTATATATTCTCTTATTTTATCGGTATTTGTTGATTTTTTAAATATGTTATACTATTACTCTATATATTGTGTATTTATATAAGTATTTATTGTTATATATCCATATTATACGATTTATTATAATATATTTTTATATTTGCATAATTCTATTTTTATACCAATATATTATTATATTATTTAATATGTTTTATTTATTAGTCCTTCTTAATATTTTCCTCTATATTATATATTACACTCTTGTATTAATGTTTAAAAAATTTATTATTTACTGGTTTTATATGTTATTATAGTATGTATTATCTCTCTCTCTCTATATATATTATATTATATATAAAATAGGTATTTTATAAATACTCTATACATGTATTTTATATTAAATTCTTATGTATTAAGACCAGACCCTGTTTAGGGACCCCCTCCCCTCCAGCCCCCTCGGTTGTGACCCCCGCCCCCATTGAGACCCTCCCTCCCCCCCGGTTTCCCGCGGTCCCTTTAAGAGCGCGAGGCCCCGCCCCGTGCGCGATGACGTCACAACGTTCGCTTCCTGCCCCGCTTCCTGCCCCGTCCCTCACCCTCCCCCACGGGCCGCCCCCGCCTCCTCCTCGTCCTCCTCCTCCCCCCGCCGTGCCCGCGGGAGCCGCCGCCGCCATGAACGGCAAAGGCAAGGCCGGGGCGGGGCCCCCCCGGTGCCCTTTTACCGGAGACCCCCGCCCCCAGCCGGGAGCGCCGCCCTGGGAGCGCGGCGCCTTTAAGGGCGCGTGAGGGCGCGGGCTGGGCGGGGCCGCGCCGGCCGAGGGGCGGGGCCGGGGCGGGGCCAGGGTTGCCATGGAGAAGCGTGCTCAGCCTCGATATGGCCCGGGGGGCGGGGCTGGGGACGGCAGGGGGCGAGATACCATGGGGGGGGCACGGGGGGGTCTGAGACCTTGAGGGGGGAGATACCATGGGAGGGGGCACCGGGGGGGGTCTGAGGCCTTGAGGGGGGAGATACCATGGGAAGGGGCACGGGGGGGGGCTCTGAGACCTTGAGGGGGGAGATACCATGGGAGGGGGCACGGGGGGGGGTCTGAGACCTTGAGGGGGGAGATACCATGGGAGGGGGCACGGGGGGGTCTGAGACCTTGAGGGGGGAGATACCATGGGGGGGGCACGGGGGGGTCTGAGACTTTGTGGGAGGAGATACCATGGGAGGGGGCACGGGGGGGTCTGAGACCTTGAGGGGGGACATACCATGGGGGGGCACGGGGGGTCTGAGACCTTGAGGGGGGGAGGGAGGGGGGTCTGAGACCTTGAGGGGGGATACATGGGGGGGCACGGGGGGGTCTGAGACTTGGGGGGGAGATACATGGGGGGGGCAGGGGGGGAGGGGGGAGATACCATGGGAGGGGGCACGGGGGGGGGGTCTGAGGCCTTGAAGGGGGAGATACCATGGGATGAGGCACAGAGGGGTGTCTATGGCCCTGATGGGGGAGGTACCATGAGTAGGGGCGGGGGGGGGCCTTCGGGGGGAGATACCATGGGAGGGGGTGCAGGGGGGTGTCAGAGGCCTTGGGGAGCAGTGAGGGGCCATGCCCTGAGGGGAGGAGGGGGTGGCAGCGTTGGGGGACACTGAGGCCGGGCAGATGCCATGGGGGGCACGGGAGGGGGAGCGATACCGGGGCGAATGGGGCGGGGTCGATGCCCTTGGGGGGCACAGGGCACGGAAGGGGTCGATGCCTTTTCTAGCAGGACAATTTTCAATCCCGAACCCCCAAAGTCCTGGATCCCGGCTCTCCTGACCCGTTTCTCTCCCCCAGGGCCGTTTCCAGGCCAGCCCCCGTTCCCCGGGCCGGCCCCCCCCGGGTACCCCCAGGCTCTGCCCCTGCCGCAGCCGCCCCCCTACCTTGACCCCGCGGCTGCGTACCCCGAGGTAGGTGGGACATCTGTCCAGGGGGGCATGGACCCCTGGGACCCCTCCTGTCCACAGCCCAGGGCAACCCCAGAGCTCACCTGCTTCCCTTGGACTGGGATCCCCCCTTCCCATAGCCCAAGTGACCCCAAAACCCCATTAAATCCCGGGGGGGAATTCCAGGTGATTCCCTGCCCCTGCAGGCAGGTGAGAGCCCCCCTGGGTGCTGAGTGCACACCTGGATGGGGGATAACACCCACCTGACCTTGCTGACTTGGTGTTCTTGGATTTGGGATTGGGGGGGACGGTTTGGGACAGGGTAGCACCGGGGAATGAAGATGGATCTGTGGGGTTTGGGATTGGGTGGGAAGATTTGGGACAGGTGGCACCAGCAGCATCCCAGTGAGTGCAGGTGGATCTGTGGGATTGGGATTGGGGGAAGATTTGGGACACGTGGCATTGGGGAGTGCAGTTGGATCTGTGGGATTTGGGATGGGGTGGGGAGGTTTGGGACGGGTGGCCCTGGCAGCATCCCAGAGTGTGCAGGTGGGTGCACACCCCCGGGTGCTGGTTGCACACCCCTGGGTGCTGGGTGCACCCCTGGATGTGTGGGATAACACCTGCCCGACCTCGCTGCCTCGGTGTTTCTGCAGCTCTACCGGCTCAGCTTTGTCCCCCTGGGCGCTCCTGGTGTCCCTCCCGTGTCCCCAGCGTACCCGGGCGCGTCCCTGTTCCTGCCCCTGGCCCCGCCGCCGCCCCTGGGCGCTCTGGGCTCCCCCGTGGCCTATCTGCCCCTGGGCCAGGTGTACCCGCCGGGATCCACCGTGCTGCTGGAGGGGGGCTTGGACCCCGCGGCCAGGCTGGGGACAGGCGGCACCGGTGCCATCCCGGTGAGTGCACGGGGATCTGTGGGGTTTGGGATTGGGTGGGGAGGTTTGGGATGGGTGGCACTGGGGAGTGAAGGTGGATCTGTGGGATTTGGGATTGCATGGGAAGGTTTGGGACAGGTGGCAGCATCCCAGTGAGTGCACAGGGATCTGTGGGGTTTGGGGTTTGGGATTGGGTGGGGAGGTTTGGGATGGGTGGCACCGGGGAGTGAAGGTGGATCTGTGGGATTTGGGATTGGGTGGCAGTGGCAGGATCCTGGGGAGTGCAGGGGGATGCACAGAACTGGGGGATTTGGGCAGGGAGGGATCAGATCACCTGTCCTTGGCTCCTGCTCCCCTGGAGTTCCCACCTGTAGCTCAGCGTGTCCCTCAGGTGACAGCACAGGTGACAGCACAGGTGACAGGTGTCCCCCACCTGGCCCAGGTTCCACCACAGGCCTCAGAGATGGGTCAGGCTGAGGACCCAACGTGTCCCACTGTCCCTCAGCAGGGGTTGGGGACATTGCTGTGTCCCCAGAGCCCATGGGGGCTTCGTGGTGTGACACCAACCTTGGCTGTCCCCTCTTGTGACAGTGACATTGTCTCCCTCCTGTCACATGGCCTTGTCCCCTGCTCCTGTCACGACGCTGACATTGGCTGACCCATCCCGTTGTGACAGTGACCTCAGCTGTCCCCTTGTGGTGATGGTGACCTTGGTTTTCCCTTTGCCGTGACAGTGACCTCAGCTGTCCCATCTTGTGACAGCAGCCTTGGCTGTCCCCTCTTGTGACAGTGACATTGTCTCCCTCCTGTCACATGGCCTTGTCCCCTGCTTCTGTCATGATACTGACATTGGCTGACTCATCCTGTCGTGGTGGTGACCTCGGCCGTCCCCTTGTCTTGACAATGACCCCGATTGTCCCCTTGCTGTGACACTGACCTCAGCTGTCCCCTTGCTGTGACACTGACCCCAGCTGTCCCCTTGCGGTGACAGTGACCCCAGCTGTCCCCTTGTCCTGACAGTGACCCCAGCTGTCCCCTTGCTGTGACAGTGACTCGGCTGTCCCCTTGCTGTGACAGTGACCCCAGCTGTCCCCTTGCGGTGACAGTGACCCCAGCTGTCCCCATGTGGTGACAGTGACCCCAGCTGTCCCCTTGCCGTGACACTGACCTCAGCTGTCCCCTTGCTGTGACACTGACCCCAGCTGTCCCCATGTGGTGACAGTGACCCCAGCTGTCCCCATGTGGTGACAGTGACCCCAGCTGTCCCCTTGCCGTGACACTGACCTCAGCTGTCCCCTTGCGGTGACACTGACCCCAGCTGTCCCCTTGCTGTGACAGTGACTCAGCTGTCCCCTTGCTGTGACAGTGACTCAGCTGTCCCCATGCGGTGACACTGACCCCAGCTGTCCCCTTGCGGTGACACTGACCCGCCCCTCCCTTTGTGTTTTGCAGCCGCCGCCCGCCGGGTGCCCCCCGGGCGCCCCCCCGGTGCCCGTCCCGCCCGGAGCCACCGTCCTGCTGCCCCCGCGCAAGGGGGGCTTCCTGGGGGGGGCCGGCGGCGGCTTCAGCCTCTGGTGAGGGGGGGCCGGGTTTGGGGGCCCCCCTCGCCTGTCAGCGCCCCCCCCCAGGTACCTGTGCCAGGCCTGGGGACCCCCAAAGGCCGGGGAGGGACCCCCCCAGACAGGTGACAGGGGAGGGGTTTGGTCAATCGGGGGGTGCCGGGGGGGTTCATTCATAAATAGGGGTGAGCTCAGCCCCGCCCCTTCCTCATTTACACGCAGCTCCAATTAATTAATGGCCTAATTACGCTCTGGGGAGGGGTTTCCCCTTCCGCCGCCCTCATCCCTGTGCTGGACCCATCCGGGTTTCCCTTCTTTTTGGGAGAGGTGGATTTTGGGCAGAAAACGGACAAAATCTCCTCCCCAGAGGCAAAAAATTCCCTTCCCAGAGGTAAAAAATTCCCTTCCCAGAGACAAAATCTCCTCCCCAGAGACAAGATCTCTGCTCCAGAGGCAAAAAAATCCCTTCCAACAGACAAAAAATTCCCCTCCCAGCGGCAAAATCTCCTCCCCAGCAGTGGGCAGGACACCTGAGCCCCTCCTGGCCTTACTCCCGAGGTGCCCCCTCTCCCTCTCCCACCTTTCCCCTCCCAACGCCTGTCCTGGGATATTTTTAACCCACCCCGAGCAATCTCGGATTGTTTGCACTCCAGCTCTAATCGAAGCCATGAGCGGTGCCGGGGCCGCGCTGCAGCTCCCGTGGGATCCTCCCGTTCCAGCTAGAACCGGGTTTAACCGACGCTTAAATAGCAAAGCTTGATTTTAACTCGGACCTGGTGGTTTTTGCACCCAAATTCCTTAAATCCGAGAGAGGCTGGTGTCCGTCCGTCCCGGGTGTGTCAGTGAACACACAAATCCCTTGGATTGGGCTCTTCAGGGATGGTTTTTTGGGGGTTATCAATGGGTTTATCGGAGGGTTTGTGAATGGGTTTTGTGAATGGGATGTTTGTGGGCGGGTTTTTCCGTGAATGGGATTATCGCTGTGTTTATCAGTGACTCATTGATAACCGAACCTCCGCAAGCTTGGGAGGAACGTTTATCCTCAATCGGGTGTTTTCTCTTTTTTTTGGTTGTTATTTGATGAAGAAAGAGCTCAGATCCGACTCCATTTTATCTTAATATTTCACTTTAATCCGTGTCCTGTGTGTGTGTGTGTGACCGTTCCTGACTGTTCCTGAGCTCGGCTCTCGGACTCTCTGTGCTGCACTGAACTTGTGGAGTTTTTATACTAAAACCCAAAAATGGAAATAAAGATTATTTTGAAAATTTAAACCAAGTTACAAATTTCTGTTGGGCCTCTGAGAACCCCTTTGGCTGCTGCCAGCCGGGGGTTTCCTCACTTCTTTCCTTTTTCCTGCTGGGTTGGGAACTTCCTCTTTTGGGATTATTATTTTTTGGGGGGGTTAATTAGGGTTTTTCCTGTCCTCGGGCACCCACATTTTCCTTCCATGGTTGGCTTCATAAATTAAGGAGAAAAACCCCAAATTCAGCCTGTAGATTCTGAACTTTGGGCAGAACCCCAGCTCCAGGGAATTTATTTGGATCACAAGCTCCAGGAGATTCAGGCAGAACCTCAACTCCAGGGAATTTAGGCAGGTCTGCAATTTAGGTGGACCCCCAAATCCAGGGAATTTTGGGCAGAACCCCAAAGCCAGGAAATTCAAGTAGAGCCCCAACTCCAGGGAATTTAGGCAGGTCTGCAATTTAGGTGGATCCCCAAATCCAGGGAATTTCGGGCAGAACCCCAAAGCCAGGAAATTCAAGTAGAGCCCCAACTCCAGGGAATTTAGGCAGATTCCCAATTTAGGTGGATCCCCAAATCCAGGGAATTTCGGGCAGAACCCCAAAGCCAGGAAATTCAGGTAGAGCCCCAACTCCAGGGAATTTGGGCAGATTCCCAATTTAGGTGGATCCCCAAATCCAGGGAATTTCGGGCAGAACCCCAAAGCCAGGAAATTCAGGTAGAGCCCCAACTCCAAAGAATTTAGGCAGGTCTGCAATTTAGGTGGATCTCCAGCTCCAGGGAATTCAGGCAGGTTTCCAGATTTAGGTGAACCCCCAAATCCAGGGAATTTTGGGCAGAACCCCAAAGCCAGGAAATTTAGGTAGAGGCCCAGCTCCAGGGAATTTAGGCAGATTCCCAATTTAGGTGGATCCCCAGCTCCAGGGAATTTAGGTGGATCTCAAGCTCCAGGAGATTCAGGCAGAACCTCAACCCCAGGGAATTCAGGCAGGTCTCCAATTTCGGTGGATCCCCAAATCCAGGGAATTTTGGGCAGAACCCCAAAGCCAGGAAATTCAGGTAGAGCCCCAACTCCAGGGGATTTAGGCAGAATCCCATCTTAGGTGGATCCCCAAATCCAGGGAATTTATTTGGATCACAAGCTCCAGGAGATTCAGGTAGAGCCCCAACTCCAGGGAATTTAGGCAGGTCTCCAATTTAGATGGATCCCCAAATCCAGGGAATTTCGGGCAGAACCCCAAATGCCAGGAAATTCAAGTAGAGCCCCAACTCTGGGGAATTTAGGTAGACTCCCAGCTTAGGAAGATCCCCCACCTCCAAGAAATTTCGGCAGATCCTCAACTCCGGGATATTTATGCGGAAATTTGGGCAGATCCCCCACGCCGGGGATTTCAGGTAGCATCCAAACTCCTGAAAATTCACGTAGGGAACTTCGGGCCCCGTGCGGCTCCCGGGCGCGTCCTTAGATAAAATATTCCTCCTTCTCCTTGGAGGGCGCCTCGTCCCGCGGGGCCGCCTCGGGCTCGGGCTGCTCGTAGGTGCGGTAGGAGCCCTGGTTGCGGTACAGGTAAATCCCGATCACCACCAGCACGGTCAGGAGGGTGAGGAACACCAGCGTGATCACCACTGCGGGGGGAAGCGCGGCGGGGCGCGGCTCAGCGCGGAGCGGTGGCACCGGCACCGGCCCCGGGGCGCAGCGGCAGCCGCGGCCTCACCTGCGATGACGGCGGTGTCGGCGCCCTCATGGCCGGGAGGGGTGGGAGCCTTCCTCAGGTACGGGGTGGTGAAGTCTTCCTCGGGGCAGGAGAGAGAGGGAGGTGAGGGAGGGGCTGAGCCAGAGAAGGGGGGAAGAGCGCGGGAAAGCAGCTCCAGGTGCTCACCTGAGCTCAGGTGGGGTTGATCTCCCTCCATCGCATCGGTTCTTTCCGGGTGGGTGCTTGGGGTCCTTCAGAGCTGCCAAAAATAGCGATGAGAGCGGTGAATTCCCGCTCAGTGCCCCATCACCTGTGCTCAGGTGGGGCTGAGATCCCTCCTTCCTTCCAAGTGAGGCTCCGGGATCCTTCAGAACTGCCAAAAATAGGGATAAAAGCGGTGATTTCCCCAAAATCGCCCCGAATCCCCTCCGCGTGCACCACCAGTAACGCACTGGTGTTACTGGAGCCGGGCTCGGAGCCGGGGCAGGGAAGAACCAGCGCCTGGTTGGATTCACTCTCAAATCTTGAGAGCTTCAAAGTGCCTGAAAGTCCTTGAAAATGCCCTGAATCCGGAGGTCGATGCCGCAGCGGGGCCGTGGAATTACCGGGCCCACCTTGGCTGTGCCCGATGGGGACCCCCGGGACCCCCCAAAGTGTCCCGGCCGTGGCTCCGGCGCTCGGGGCCGCGCGGCTCCGGGGCTCGGGGATTCCGTGACTCAGCGCGGTCGGGAGTGAATCAAATCTCATTTGGTTGGGGTTTTTAAAAAAAGAGGAAATCGAGCGGCGGGAGCGCGGCCGCGGGGCAGGAGCGAGGCGGGGCTCCGGCTGGGCCAGGAGCCGGGAATTGGGGCTGGGGAGAGCCGGGAATTGGGGCCGGGGGAGGAAGCGAGAATTGGGGCTGGGGGAGGTGGGAGTTGGGGCTGGGGGAGAGGCGGGAATTGGGGCTGGGGGAGAGCCGGGAATTGGGGCCGGGGGAGGAAGCGAGAATTGGGGCTGGGGGAGGTGGGAATTGGGGCTGGGGGAGAGGACGGAATTGGGGCTGGGGGAGGAAGCGAGAATTTGGGCTGGGGGAGGTGGAAATTTGGGCTGGGGGAGGTGGAAATTTGGGCTGGGGGAGAGGTGGGAGTTGGGGTTGGGGGAAAAGAGGGAATTGGGGCTGGGAGAGGTGGGAATTGGGGCTGGGGGAGGTGGGAATTGGGGCTGGGGGAGATGAGGGAATTGGGGCTGGGGGAAATGGGAATTGGGGCTGGGGGAGAAGAGGAAATTTGGGCTGGGGGAGAAGAGGAAATTGGGGCTGGGGGAGAGCCGGGAATTGGGGCTGGGGGAGGTGGAAATTGGGGTTGGGGGAAATGGGAATTGGGGCTGGGGGAGAGGTGGGAATTGGGGCCGGGGGAGGAAGCGAGAATTGGGGCTGGGGGAGGTGGGAATTCGGGCTGGGGGAGGTGGGAATTGGGGCTGGGGGAGAGCTGGGAGTTGGGGCTGGGGGAGGAAGCGGGAATTGGGGCTGGGGGAAATGGGAATTGTGGCTGGGGGAGGAAGTGAGAATTTGGGCTGGGGGAGAAGAGGAAATTTGGGCTGGGGAGAAGAGGAAATTGGGGCTGGGGAGAGGAGGGAATTTGGGCTGGGAGAGATGAGGGAATTGGGGCTGGGGGAAATGGGAATTGGGGCTGGGGGAGGTGGGAATTGGGGCTGGGGGAGATGAGGGAATTGGGGCTGGGGGAGAGGTGGGAATTGGGGCTGGGGAAAAAGAGGGAATTGGGGCTGGGGGAAATGGGAATTGGGGCTGCGGGAGGAAGCGGGAATTGGGGCTGGGGGAGAGAAGGAAATTGGGGCTGGGGGAGGTGGGAATTGGGGCTGGGGGAAAAGAGGGAATTGGGGCTGGGAAAGATGAGGGAATTGGGGTTGGGGGAGGTGGGAATTGGGGCTGGGGGAGAGGAGGGAACTGGGGCGGGGGAAGATGAGGGAGTTGGGGCTGGGGGAGAGCCGAGAATTGGGGCCGGGGGGGTTCTGCTTTAAACCCAGTTATAATTCAAACCCAGCTTTTCTTTACACCCGGTTTTGCTGTAAGACCAGTTCTGCTTTAAAGCCAGCCCTGCATTAAACCTTGCTTTGTTTTTATCCAGTTTCACTTTAAACTTTGTTTTCCTTTAAACCCAGCTTTGCTGGAAACCAAACTCTGCATTAATCTCAACTTCGTTTTGAACCCGATTTTGCCTTAAACGCAGCTTTGCTTTAAACCCGATTTTATTTCCAGTGCAATTTTGCTTTAAGCCTGATTTTACTTTAGCCCAGTTTATGTTAAACCTAGCTTTCCTTTAAGCTTGGTTTTGCTTTAAGCTCATTTTGCTTTAAACACAACTTTACTTTAAACCCAAATTTTCATTTAACCCAGCTTTGAATTAAACCAGATTTTGCTTTAAACAGTTTTGCATTCAATCCAGAGTTGCTTTAATCCCAGCTTTGTTTTAAACCCGGTTTTGCTTTAAACCCGACTTTGAATTAGACCAAGTTTTGCTTTAAACACTTTTGCTTTAAATCTGGTTTTGCTTTAACCCATCCCTTGATTAAACCCGGCTTTGCTGTGGAGCTCTCCGGGCTCTGGGCCTTTCCCAAAGCCAACCGCGACCTTCCCACGGAGCAGCTGCTGCTCCCGAGGGGCTTCGGAGCAAAAACTGGGTCTAATCTCCCCCAAACAGACCGGGATTTAGGAGAAAAAGAGGAAAAGGTGCTGCGGGGTGGAGCGGGAGCTGGCCCGAGCCTCAGGGAGGGTTTACTGGGAAGGGTCCGGCACTGCCAGGGGGAAAGATGAACCAGTTCTGTGCCCCAGCACCCCAAAAATCGAATCCTGGGACACAGAGCACCTGACAAACGGAATCCTGGCACTCACCAAAGGTTCAAAGTGAGTTTTTTCTGAGGGAAAGGTTTGATTTCCATCAATGCTGATGGAGGTGGAGCTGCTCGCGCTCTCTCCTGGGGCAGGGATGCTCCCCGTGGATCCCCCGCACTGCTCCCCCCTCGGGATCGCGGGAAGGAACGCACGGAAACGGATCGGGAAGGATCCGGTGCTTTCGCACGGAAACCCACGGGATTTTTGGCGGTGCCAGGCCAGGATGCAGCCCAGAGGAGCGGGGCTGGCAGCGGGAGTGAATCATTCCCAGAGGGATTTCCACGTGTTTTTAAAGCCGGGATGTGAAAACCTCTCATCTTCCTCATCCCTGCTCTCCAGCCGAGTGGCCCCAGAACTGTTCCCAGGGGAAACCCTACCCCGCTCCGCTGTTCCCATCCCAAAAACTCCTTCGAGGAGCACTGGGGATGCAGCCCCCATTCCCGGTGCCCGGAGGAGGGGAGGAGCAAACCATCCCCACCGGGATTTTCAGGGTGCTCGGCAGTGCCCTCAAAGCGCCCTCATTCCCACCCCATTCCCACCCCATTCCCATTCCATCCCCATTCCATCCCCATTCCCATTTCCATTCCCATTTCCATGCCCATCTCATCCCCGTTCCCATTCCCGGCGGATGGAGGACAGGATCAGCCAACCATCCCCCAGGTTTCTTTTGGGGGCGCTCAGCCGCCCCTTCACAGCCCCCCCTTTCCCCTCCCGGCGGGCGGAGGGCGGGATTTGCTGCTCACCCCCGTTCCTCCTCCGTCCCCCTGGGATGATCCCCCGGGATCAGCACTTTGCTGTTTCCCCCTCAGCTTTCCTGCCGGATTTCCTGCCTTCAGCCTCTCCCTGCGGCAGGATCCGGCCCTTTCCCTCCCTCCCTTTCCACCCCAAATCCAGCTGGAGAACGCCCGGCCGAGCCCCGACGCTCCGGGTTCCCCCCGGAGCAGCCGCACGCCCCGTCCCTCCCTGCCGGCCGCCGCTGCCTCCTGTTCCCGGCACGGCCGCCCCGGGAGCCCCCAGGGAAGGGGAATTTCGGGGGGGAGACATCCCGGGATCCAAGTCCCACTCCTGCAGCCCTTACCTGCCGGCACCATGTGCGGCTCCAGGTGAGGGCGTTGCCCAGGTGAGGGCGTTGCCCTTTCCCTACCTCGCCTTTCCAGTTCGGCTGGAATGGGGAGCAGCCCGCTGGGTTCCTCCCCCCGTTAACCCCTCGCTGGCTGCGGGGCCGACCCATCCACCCGGGGATCGGGAACGGGGCTTTGTGTGGGAATGGGGAAGTTCTGGATCACGGGAGGAGAAATTTGGGGTGTTTCGGGGTTATTTTTGGCGTGACGGCGCGTTTTCCGGGAGCTGGTGCGACGGGCTCGACACTTTTTCCGTGAGTCACGGGTGTTGGAGGGGGGGAGAGAGCAACAACCCCCAACTTCCCCACCATTATTCCTCAGCCACCCCAAATCCACCCGTGGGGATCCCCCCGGGACCCCTCCACAATCCCAGACGGAGATTTGGGATTTGGCCACTTTTCCGTCTTTATTTCGGGCTGGGAAATGCATTCCGGGGAGTGAATTTGGGGAAGACGCCGCCTTTCCCGTGGGATCACAGCGTGCTGAGGAACTCGGGGGGATCCTGGGGGGGCTCTGCAGCACCTGAGGGGTCCCGGCTCGTGTCCCGGCTCGTGTCCTGCTCCGGTGTCCCGGAACAGCCCTGGGAGAGGCACGGGGGTGAAACCCCATCCCACAGGGACCGAGCCCCCCGCCCGCCGCGCCCGCCTGGGCCGGGCATCCAGAGGGGGACCGGCCGCTCCCGGCGCCGGGGAAGGGGCAGGGCCAGCCCCGCCCGCAGCAGCAGGTGTCCCACGGGCTGGGTGTGTCCCCCTCGTGTCCCCAAACCCCGCCCGGGTGCCCCCCCGAGCCAGGACTCCCCCCTGTGGGTGTTCCCGGTCCCACCCCTGGCGGCTCCCAGAATTTTCCCACCTGAGTTTTGCGCACCTCCGGCTCTACATCCGTCACCGCCGCGCTGTCCTCGATGTCACCGCGCTGTCCCCGGTCACCGCCGAGCTGGCACGGCTCCCGGGGACACGCCGGTGCCACCGCCGCTC
Source organism: Acrocephalus arundinaceus (assembly GCA_021534815.1). NCBI lineage: Eukaryota > Metazoa > Chordata > Aves > Passeriformes > Sylviidae > Acrocephalus > Acrocephalus arundinaceus. The sequence goes on from JAJEOU010002679.1 coordinate 53,041, forward strand.
TGTCCCCTGTCGCCCCCGTGGCATTTCCCGGCTCTGGTGACAAAGTGCCGCTGGCCTGGGCGATGGCCTCGGATAAAATCAGTGACGCCAGCGAGGTGGCGATGCCCTCGGGGTCCCCCCGCGCGCCGCTGTCACCCCCCGGCTCCGCGGGGGTCGCCGATGTCCCCTGAGCAGGCGACAGAGAGCCGGGGGCGGAGATGGGCTCCGCGCCCTCCTCGCTGGACACCGACACTGTCACCGATGTCGCCTGCCCCGGGGGCACATTGTCGCGGCCGAGCTCCGCGCTCTCCTCGCTGGACACCGACACTGTCACCGATGTCGCCTGCCCCGGGGGCGCATTGTCGCGGTCGGGCTCCGCACTCTCCTCCCCGGACACTGTCACCGATGTCGCCTGCTCCGGGGCACATTGTCGCGGCCGGGCTCCGCGCCTTCGTCGCTGGACACCGACGCCGTGTCCAGAGACCCCGCGCTGGCGGGCGAGGCCGGCGGGGGCCCGGGGGAAACAGCCCCCAGGTCCCCGTTGGTGGCGGCGTCGGTGGCGGCGTCGGTAGCAGCGCTGTCCCCGCCGGGGGACATCGGTGTCACCTCCGCGGCCACCACGGGCGCCTTGTCCGGGCACGGGAACACGGCCGGGGGGCTCACGGGCGCGGAGATGACCAGCGAGCGGCGGTTGCTGGGGGCGGGGGGACAGAGGGGTTCAGCTTGGGGTGTCCCCAGGCGTCCTTGGCGTGTCAGGTGACGCTTCCCCACCCAGCAGGACCCTGATTAATCCCCCAGCCCCCCAAAAAGCGCCTCCAGCCCATCTTGGGCAGACCCGCCCGCCGCAGGGCTTTGGGACCGCAGCCTCCATCGCATCTGTGGGGTTGGGGGCAAATTGTCCCCTTCACCTCCGCTGTCCCCTCATCCCCCCCGGGGGTTACCTGGGGACGCCCTTGATGATGAACACCTTGCTCGAGTGCTGCTTCTCCAGTTTGCTCATCACCTCGTACAGGTCCCGGTTGAGCTGGGGAGGGAGGGGACACAGAAACGCTTCAGGGGGTTCCCAGGTGCCCCCTCCATCACCCGGGGGGCTCCGCAGGGCCCCCAACACTTGGGGACACCGCGAACCCCAACACTTGGGGGCCGCACTGAATGAATGAATGAAATGAAGAGCAAGGACTCTGGAGGGGTGGGGAACAGCACCGGCAGAGCCACCTGGGAACACCTGGGGACACCTGGGGACGCCTGGGGACGCCTGGGAACACCTGGGGACACCTGGGGACACCTGGGGACGCCTGGTGCTGCCGGGGGGCGTGGGAGGTGTTTTGGGGTGCCCTCCCCACCTTGCTCATCTCCTTGTAGAAGACATCACGGAGGTTGGAGATGTTCTGGAAAACGGTGACGTAACAGGCGATGCGGCTGCGGGGACACCAGGGGGGTCTGGGGGTGTCCACGATGTCCCACGGAAGGGACACCGGGGGGGTCTGGGGGTGTCCCATGATGTCCCACGGAAGGGACACCGGGGGGTCTGGGGGTGTCCATGATGTCCCACAGAGGGGACACCGGGGGGGTCTGGGGGTGTCCATGATGTCCCACAGAGGGGACACCGGAGGGGTCTGGGGGTGCTCAGCCACGTCCCACCCGCTGAGTCCCCAACTCCGCGGACCCCACAGGGACAGGGAATGGCCCCCTCACGGCCACCCCATGGATGCCGTGGAGTTGCCACCTCCCGCTGTCATAGGCGCCCGTGGCCGATGTCCCCCAGGACCCCCGATGTGTCCCCAGGGTGGGCTTTGAGGAGAGACCCACGCGAGTTCCTCCCTGCCGTGGGGGGACCCCACCCACCCCATGGCAGCCGTGCCCAGCCCGCGTCCCCCAACTCCCGCTGTGTCCCCCACCCCACAATGTCCCCCAGCCCCAGCTGTGTCCCCCAGCCCCACCCCACCCAGCTGTCCCCCCCAAGCCCCCACAATGTCCCCCAGCCCCAGCTGTGTCCCCCACCCCACAATGTCCCCCAGCCCCACAATGTCCCCCAGCCCCAGCAGTGTCCCCCAGCCCCACAATGTCCCCCAGCCCCAGCTGTGTCCCCCAGCCCCACAATGTCCCCCAGCCCCACAATGTCCCCCAGCCCCACAATGTCCCCCAGCCCCACGTTCCCCAACCCCACAATGTCCCCCTGGCCCGTGATGTCCCAAGCCCTTGCGATGTCCCCCCAGCCTGACAACCCCCACGGTGACCTCCAGCCCCATGATGTCCCCAAACCCCTGCAGCCCCCGAAATGTCCCCGAGCGGCCGCGCTGTCCCCAGCCGCAGTGACAGCCCCGCACCTGCCGTACAGCACCGGCAGCTCCTCCCGCAGGTCGCTGTTCAGGTCCTCGAACACCGCCTGGGCTTTGTTGAACTCCTCCTCAGCCTGCGGGGAGCGACACGGGGGGGCCGTGGCTTTGTCCCCACGGCCTGGGGACTGTCCCCACGCGGGGGCTGTGCCGGGGGGTCCCGGGGAGTCCCAACCTTGGCGATTTTGGCCTCGTCCTTTTTCTTGGCGCTCTGCAGAGCCTCCAGTGGTGCCGGGCGCTGTCGTAGTCCACGAGCTTTCGGCCCCGCTTGGCGATGCGCTCCTGGAGGGGGGGGACAGGTGAGCCAGGAGGGACACAGAACAGCCCGCCCCGTGTCCCCGCTGTCCCCAGCCCCGCCCGAGCGCGCAGGGGGCGCACCTTGAAGTCGCCGAACTGAGCCAGGTAATTCTCCATGAGCCTCAGGGCTTGGTCGGCCAACTTCGCCTCGTAGTCATCCCACAGGAGGTCATTGCTCTGCGGGGACAGGGACAGGGACCGCGGTGACACCCGGGACCCTCCAACCCCCCCAGGCTTCAAGGGGACCCTTGGGGACACGCAGGGCTCACGTCGGCGATGGCTCGGAGCTCCTCGTGCCCGTCCCACTCGGGGCTGTAAATCTCCTGCAGCGTCTCGGCCACTTTGCGGGAGCTCTCGTGCATCACTGTGGGGCACGGGTACCGCCATTACCCACTGCTCCTTTATATTTATATTTATATTTATTTATATTTATATTTATATTTATAATTCAACATTTCCATATCTATATATCTATATACCTATATTTCTCTATTTCTGTATCTCTATATCCCTGTATTTCTATATTTTTAATTTCATCGTTATAGACTGATATTCATATATTTATAGTTCCAATTTTATATTTTATTTATATTTATATTTATATTTATATTTATATTTATATTTATATTTTTATTTATATTTATATTTATATTTATATTTATATTTATATTTATATTTATATTTATATTTATATTTATATTCCTTTATATATTATATTTTCCTTTATTATAATTCCTTTAAATATAATTTTTATATAATTTAATATCATTTGTATATAATTTAATGTATTTTAATAAATTTTGATATAATTCCTATATTATAATGATATAAATTCCTTTATATAATTATAATAAATTCCTTTATATATTATATTTACATTATATAATTTATATTCCTTATGTTATTAATTTATTCACTGTTGTCTGTTGTTGTTTATTAGCCCGGGTGCGTTATTTTAAATTATTTATTGTCTCTATTATCCCACATATAGCATATATATCTGATAGATAATATATGTATTATCTGGTTTTCTATTTAAAATCCCGTCTATAATATATATCCCATATATATTTATTATCTATTATCCCATATTATTTTTGCTATTTTATCTCTAATGTATCTTTAATATCTATTATTTTCATACCTTCATTATCTCTCTATTTTTTCTCTTTATAATCCCATATTTAATACATAATGAGATATAAATACATATGTATTTAATACATAATGAAATATAAAAATATATATTGCATGTCATATATGTAAGAGACATGATATATATCTCATATATGATCTATTATCTATTATCCTACCTATAATATTTTTATTGTCTATTTTCTCTGTAAGCTACAGATGGATAAGAAAGTCTATTTATTCTCAATATTTATTTTATTTATTCTTTCTTTCGATTTAATACTGATTTTTAAAATTAATAATCTATTTATTATAAGTGTGGTTTATTCCCTCTGCTACTCCTCATTTCTTATCCTGGCCCCGCCCCGAGTCCCTCGCTGCTCCCGGGTTTTCCCGGGTCCGTTCCGCACCTCTCACGGCTCCCACGAACCCCTTGAGGTCCTTGTAGAGTTTGTGACCCTCGTTCTGCAAAACAGAACAGAACAGAGGGGGGGGTCAGGGCTGTCCGCGGGGCTGGGGGGGCACAGGGACCCCCGGGGGTGGCTCGGGGTGTCCCCGATGTCCCCGGTGTCCCCCTGTCACCTGCTGCAGCTGGAAGTTGTAGGCGCTCTGCTCGAACTGCTCATCTTTGGTTTCCACAGTTTTGCCCAATTTTTGTAAAACCTGCAATGGAGAGAGAGGGGAAGAGCTCCCCCCCACACCCCGAGGTCACAGGGCTGTGCCCCCCAGGCCCCCAAAACCCCCCTGGGGGCTGCCGAGGATCCAGCGGGGCAGGAATTATGGGGATTTATTCAAAACCTCACTGCGTCCTCCATGGCTTTTATTTTCTCCAGGAAAACGGTGAATTTTGGGTGCCAACACACCTCCCACCCTGAACCCTGTGGGTGCACCCCAAAACACCCCGAGCCCCCACTGTGGGGCACACCGTGAGGAGGATGAGGAGGGTCTGAAGCTGAAGGAGAGGAGAGAGGCTGGGCTGGGTGGGGGAGATTTGGGGTGTCCAGGTTGAGCCTCCTGGGAAGAGGCTGAGTCTGCACAGGGACAGTTTTGGGGTGTCCAGGAAGAGATTGAGCTCCCCTGGGAAGAGGCTGGGGCCAGGCATGAAGGAGTTTTGGGGTGCCCAGAGAGAAGGTCACCCTCTGGGAAATGCCTGAAGCCGGGTGGGGGGAAATTCAAAGTGTCCAGGAAGAGGCTGAGCCCCCCAGGAGGAGGCTGGGGCCAGGCAGGAGGAACTTCTGGGGTGTCCACAAACAGCTTGACCCCCACAGGAAGAGGCCAGGGCTGTGAGCGGGGAGCTTTGGAGTGTCCAGGAAGAGCTTTTGGCCAGCTCAGAGGGAGATTTGGGATGTCCAGGAAGAGGTTGGGCCCCCCGGGAAGGGGCTGGGAGTGGCTGGGAGGGAGATTTGCCCTGTGCAGGAAGCAGCCGGAGCCTGGCCCGGGATGATTGAGCCGTGGGAAAGCCAAATTTAGCACCAAGCCCCGGCCAGGAAACCCGGGAGGGTGAGGGTTTGAGGGGAGTCTTTGTGTCACCCCCAAAAGGGGAGTCAGGGCAATTTTTGGGGACAGGAAAGGCAAGAAGCTCCCCCAAAGCACCCCAAAGCAGCCGAGAATTGCTCCGCTCGTGCCGCTTCCGCAGCCCTTCCCCCTCGCTTCCTGTGGGGCTGGTGTTGATCTCACCCACATCCCTGGGACCACCGGCCCCGCCGGGCCCTGCTGGGGACCCTCAGCACCTCAGGGACCCCATGTCACCACCCTACAGCCCCCACAACCCCTGCAGGGTGTTTTGGGTGGAAACCCCCCATCATCAGAGAAGCCAAAATATCTCAGGGAGCTTTGGGAGATGCCATCCTCCAAAGCCTTGGAGCAACGGTGGTGATGACCCAGGAACCCCCAAATTCCCACCCTCAGAGCACCCAAAGGAGCTGAGCTGCGCCGTTAGGGCCACCCCTGGAGCACTGTGGTGGGAAGGAAGGACAAATCCAGTCAAAGCTGGGATTTGGGGATGGGTGGCACCTCCATACCTTCTCCTGGGCGCGGCTGAAGCGCTTCTGGACCTGCCTGGCGAAGAGCCCGGCGCTGCCGCTCCTGCCCTCGGCCATGGCCCCGGCCCGGCCCGCCCGCCGCCCCGGAGCTGCCGTTGGAGGGTTTTGATGAAGGAAGTGGGAGGCGAGGCCAGGCAGCATCCGCTGCTGCGCCCCGGAACCCCCAGAACCCCCAAAAGGCTCCCCTGACACCGGCCACAGGGCTGGGCCACAGGGCTGGGGGGCCATGGGGGATCCAGCGCTGGGAGGGACCCGCAGGGATCATCGAGGCAGCTCCTGGCCCTGCACAGGACAGCCCCAAAAGCCCACGGATAACAAAATCCCAGTGCTTGAGATAGTTGTCAAAAAGAGGTTCCCCGACCTCTCGGATCATGGAATAACCAGAGGTGGAAAGGACCTGCCGGGATGATAAAGGTCACTTGTGTTGGTTCAGCACAGGACAACCCCAAAAACCCACTGATAACAAAATCCAAATGTTCAACATTGTTGTCTAAAAGGTCCCTGACCTCTCAGATCATGGAATAACCAGAGGCAGAAAGGACCTCCAGGGATGATAAAGGTCACCTGTGTTGGTTCAGCACAGGACAACCCCAAAAGCCCATGGATAACAAAATCCCAATGTTCAACATTGTTGTCCTTGTTATTCCTGACCTCTTGGATCAAGGAATAACCAGAGGAGAAAGGACCTGCAGGGATGATAAAGGTCACCTGTGTTGGTTCTGCACAGGACAACCCCAAAAGCCCACGGATAACAAAATCCAAATGTTCCAGATTGTTGTCCTTGTTATTCCTGACCTCTCGGATCATGGAATAACCAGAGGAGGAAAGGACCTGCAGGATGATAAAGGTCACTGTGTTGGTTCAGCACAGGACAACCCCAAAGATCCCCCAAATCCAGGAGTGTTGTCCAAGTGCTCCCTGATGTCCAAACTCATGGAATCATGGATAGCGTGAGTTGGAAGGCACCCACTGGGAACAAAGAATTGTGGAACATCTGGAGTTGAATAGGACACAAGTTGGGTCCAGCTCTTGGCCCTGCACAGGACAACCCCAAAAACTTCATTAATCCACAAATCCCAACCTTGTAGCTCAAAATGAGTTCACAGCTCTTTTGCCACAACTGGGGGATCAGCTGTGGGTTGGGCTGTCCCTGTGTGGGGTGGAGCCCTTGCTGCTGTCCCTGCCCGTGTGCCCTTGGTGCTGATAGGACAAACCTGGGATTATTTGGAGCTCGTGTTCCTGTCAAATCTCCTGTTTCCCTTGCAGATAAGGGCAAAACTGCAGCAGGTGCTTTTTATCACCTTTGTTTTTGTTGACCTGGGTGGCCCCATGAGCCCCGTGATCCCAAATGCTCTTTGCCAGTGCCGGTGCCTCGAGGGCCAAGGTTCCCCCCCAAAACAGCCTCAGCAGTTTGGGGTTCGAGGGGTACAAAATGACAGAGTTTTGGCCCAAACTCCAGGGTTGATTCCAAACCATGTAGCTGCTTGGTTTAGCCCCAAACTCAGGCCCCGGGGAGGCCGAGCCCCAGCCCTGCCCCAGCGCTGGCCGTGCTGGGGGCTTGGGGAGGGCGTGAAGGTCGTGCCCTCTTTGTGCCCCCATTTCCCCACCCCAGCGCCCCCGCGGCTCCAGTCAGGTGCTGCACCTGACTCTGGGAACTGATGCCTTGGGAAGGCTGGCCTGAAACAGAGGCTGCACAGAGCCAGGGAATAAAGCTGGGATTTATTGAAAGGGTTCCAGGATCCACCCTGGGCATCACAGGAGCCTGACCAAGGCTGCACCCAGGGTGGGCTGAAAATGGTCCCAGAAATGGCTGACTGGTCCTGAGATTTTACATTTTTATAACTTTTGGTTCATTTGCATATTTGGGTTTAATTGTCCAATTACAGCTGCAGGCTGTGAGGTCCCATCCTTCTTGTTCCTCTGTTCAGCCATTGTTTGTGCTGTTGGGCTGAAAGTTGTCCGTGGTGTGCAGCAGGACAAGGATTTGTTTTGTGTCCCTGCTGTGTGCAGAGAGCTGAGTGACACTGCCTGTGAGCTCAGAGCTGCACCCCTGGGCAGCACAGAGCCTGAAACACATCAAAGAGAAAACCTGAGGCGTCAGAACCACCCCACAAACCACAGCCGGGGAGAGCTGCAGCCAAGGCCCCCTCGGGCCGAGCCCGAGACAAACTCGGGACACCCCGCGGGGGGGACACGGGCACAGGAGGTGGCGGCAGCAGCGCGGGGCAGCGCCTGGCCGGGATGCAGAGCCCGGGAACGCCCGGGCTGTCCCTGGGCTGCCTCGGCCTCGGCGCCGTGTGTGCTTTGGCACGGGGGCCAAGGCCGCGGGACGGGGCCGCGGCACCTGCCGCCCTTCCCGCGCCTCCTCCCGCGGCCCCGTTAAAGCGCCCGCGGGGCAGCGCCTCGGCCCCAGCGCGGACCCCGACGGCTCCAGGATGATGCTGCAGCTCGTGCTCCTCGCCGCCCTCGCCCTGTGCGGTGAGTCCCGCCCGGAGCCTTCGGCCTCGGCACCTCCTCAGCTCCCCCCCGAGCCACCCCCGCGCCGGGCGCTCACGCCGTGCCCGTGTCCCCCCCAGGGCGCTGCTCCGAGCTGGATCTCGACGAGATGCAGCGGGTGGTGGGCGGCACCGAGGCGCGCTCGCACGCCTGGCCCTACCAGGTGGGTCCTGCGGCCGTCCCGCGGCCGCGGCCGGGGCTCCGCTGCCGCCGGCACCCTGCGCTCAGCCCGGCCCGTGTCTCGCCCCCTGCCCAGATCTCCCTGCAGTATTACTCCGGCGGCAGCTGGCACCACACCTGCGGAGGCTCCCTCATCCAGAGGAACTGGGTGATGACCGCCGCCCACTGCGTCAACAAGTGAGCGGGCCGCCGAGCCCTCCTTCCTCTCGGCACAGCTCCTCTCCCCCAAACCCCTTCCCCAGGAGAAATCCGGGCTGCCCCGACCCGCAGAGCAGCCGCCCTTGCGGGGCTCTGGCGCTCCTCGGGCCGAGAGCTCCGCGGGCCTTGTCCGGGAGCATCTTCTGCCCCTCCGGATCGGCCCGCGCTCGGCACGAGCGGAGCTCGGCGCTGACCGAGTGGCTTTTGCTCCTCGGCGGCAGTAACATGAACTACCGTGTGGTGGCCGGCGAGCACAACCTCAACAGGAACGAGGGCAGCGAGCAGATCTTCAGCGTCAGCAGGATCATCGTCCACCCCTACTGGAACAGCAACAACGTGGCCGCGGGGTAAGGCCCGCGGGAGGGGCACCCGGGGGGAGCCCGGCCGGGCTTCGGCATCGGGGTCCCGCTAACATCCCCTCCGTGCCGCCCGCAGCTACGACATCGCCCTGTTCCGCCTGAACGGCTACGCCACCCTGAACAACGCCGTGCAGCTGGCCGTGCTGCCCAAGGAGGGCACCATCCTGCCCAACAACTACGCCTGCTACATCACGGGCTGGGGCCTGACCCGCAGTGAGTGACGGGCTCCCCGCGCCCCGAACTGCCCCGCCGGCACCGCCGGCAGCTCCCGCAGCTCCCGCAGCCCCGGGCGGCCCCCGGAGGCTCCGCTCGGGGCCGTGCTCGGGGCACGCAGGTGCCCGGCGCCGGGCGGGGCCGTGCCGAGCTTGGGGGGGCCGGGCGGGGTCCGCGGGCTCTGCTTTGGCGTCCGGCGGCTCCGAGCGGGCGCTGACCGGCGCCGGGTCCGTGCAGGCAACGGGCAGCTGTCCAGCGTCCTGCTCCAGGCCTACCTGCCCGTCGTGGACTACCAGACCTGCTCCAGCCCGTCCTACTGGGGCTCCACCGTCAAGAACACCATGGTGTGCGCCGGCGGCGACGGCGTGCGCTCCGGCTGCCAGGTCCGGCCGCGGCCCCCGCGCTGCCCCCCGCCGCCCCCGCCGCCCCCCGCAGCCCCGCCTCACGCCGCTCCTCGCTCCGCAGGGCGATTCCGGCGGTCCCCTGCACTGCGCCGTCAACGGGCAGTACCAGGTGCACGGCGTCACCAGCTTCGTGTCCAGCCAGGGCTGCAACGTGGCCCGCAAACCCACCGTGTTCACCCGCGTCTCCGCCTACGTCTCCTGGATCAACAGCGTAAGGCGCCCGCGCCGCGCCGAGCCGGGCCGGGCCGGGGTCAGCCCCGGCGCTCTCGGGGCACCGCCGCGCCCGCCCCGGCCCCTCGCGGCTCAGCCCGGCCCGTTCTCCCTTGCAGGTCATCGCCCAGAACTGAGCGCAGCGCCACCAGCGAGCGCTGCCCCTCGCCCATGGACATCCCCTGACCCCCCCCCGCCGCGCTCCGGGCTTCTCGCCCCCGAGCCGCCCCCAATAAAATCTCTCCTCCCGTCTCTGCGCCTCCGCGCTGCTTTGTCCCGCGCCCGCCGAGCCTTCCTCCTCCGGCCCCACATCCTCCTCCCCTCACAGCTCCCAGCCCTTCCCCGCCTCCTCCTGCTCGTCCTCACTCCTCAGGGAAGGGTCCCGGGCAGCGGGAGCCTGCTCCGAGCTGTCGGGGCAGCCCGAAATTCTGCGGGATGCTGGGAACGGGGAAAGGCTGCAAATCCCCTTGGTGGGCAGCAAGCGGCTGCACCTGGCGCTGCTGAAGCCACTCGAGAGCCGCGTCCAGTTCTGCCCCTCCCGTCAAGGAAAACGCGGAGGGGCTGGGCCGTGTCCATAGAAGGGAACAGAGCCGGGCGAGGGGCTGGGGCAGCTGAGGGAGCTGAGAAAGGGGCTCAGCCTGGAGAGAAGGAGGCTCGGGGGGGACCTTGTGGCTGTGCACAGCTCCTGACAGGAGGGGACAGCCGGGGCAGTGCCAGGCTCTGCTCCCAGGGCACAGGGACAGGATGAGCGGGAACGGCCTCAGGCTGGGCCAGGGCAGGGTCAGGTTGGACATCAGGAGGGATTTTCCCATGGGAAGGGTGGTTGGCCATTGGCAGGGGCTGCCCAGGGAGGTTTGGAGGTGTCCAGGGAAGGCCTGGATGTGGCACTCGGTGCTCTGGGCTGGTGACAAGGTGGGGATCGGGCACAGCTGGGATCCGATGGTCTGGGAGGGCTTTTCCCACCTCAGGGATTCTGGAATTCTGTGCCTGGTGTGTTGAGGAATGCAGCTGATGCAGGAACTCAATTTGAGATGAAGGTTGAGCTCTGGGTGGTACAAGAGGCCGTGAACTGCAGGGAGACAGATTGTGGGGAGACAGAGATGGTGCTGAGGGCAGTGCTGACTCCGATACGCTGCAGATGTGTTAATTATTCTGTTATCCAAGGGTGGGAACAGCCTTGCCCCCCCAGCTGTGGGTGTGACAAAGAGTGATTTAGCTGGGGTGGGGGGCTCAGGTGGAGTCTGCTGGCCGAGCTGCGAGGAGGGATGTCACAACAGGACACGAAAGGAAGACACGGACTCTGTTCCACCTGACAGGGCATAAACTTCTGACCTTTATTTCTGACTCCAGTATATATCTAGTATTTCCACCCAGACCATGGATGGGAGGATGAGATTGCCACCTCTCCAATCACACTGGTCAAACTAAAAGTCCATCAATTGTTCTCTCCTCAGGAGAGGAATAAAAATCATAACTAGTATTTAACATAAACATCTTCTATTCATAACACTCGCATGAGAAAGAATTCAGAAACTGTGAAAACATCAGAAGGCTGAAAAATCAGGGCAACATCAGAAGGGACAGGAGGTTGGGCGAGGGACAGATGACATGAGGGACAGATGAGGTAAGCTACTGTAGGAGGGACAGACAGGGGTAGGCGGCCGTGCCAGGGACAGAAAGGAGCGAGCCAGAACAGCAGCAGAACGAGAGTACAAGAGCTGAGGCATTGATCCTACAGACTAGCTGCTGCCATGAATGGACAGACCCTGAGAGCCGTGTGGAGCTGCCCATAAAAAGCTGTAGAGAAAAGGCATGAGAGGCTTCTGAATAACGAGGTGCTGATGCTTGGAGCCCCCGAAGTTTTTAAAGAAGCACTCGGAGTGCAGTGTCCATCTGGACTTCCACAGTGAGCTGCTGACCCGCTGCTGCTGACCCTTTGGAGAGCAGTGGCACAGCCAGTGGGGTGGACACTGGGAGAGACAGGAGGAGACAAAGATTTGGGAGGAAGAGGGAAACTTGCACTCTTGGACTGTGAGGGGATAAACCCAGGGGTTCCCTTCATGGGGTTCCTCCTCAGAGGCCCCAGCTCGGGCTGTGCCAGGGCAGGGTCAGGTTGGACATCAGGAGATTCTCACAATCCCCTCCCTTGACTGGCCACTGTGCCAGGCCTGGCGCCCTCGTTAACCAAACTTCCCAGTCTGACCATGCCCAAGGTTCTCTGGCTGTCACACTCCCACCTCCAGGAACTTTCACTGCAGGGACCAGGGCAGTGGCTCCAGTGATCCGATGAGCCCCACGGGGCTCCCCACCCCCCCTCTCCCACAGTCAGACCCTGTTTCCTCAGTGGTTCCAGCCCTGGTTTCCCATGGCAGTCTCTGATGTCCTGTTCACAGAATCACAGAATGACTCAGTTGGACGAGACCTTCAAGATCATCGAGTCCAACCCCGCCCTAACACCTCAAGCAGATCATGGCACCAAGTGCCACGTCCAGTCTTTTTTAAGCACACCCAGGGATGGTGACTCCAGCTCCTCCCCGGGCAGGCCATTCCAGCACTTTATCACTCTTTCTGTGAAGAACTTTCTCCTGATATCCAATCTATATTTCCCTTGGCTCAGCTTGAGGCTGTTCTCTCGTTCTGTCAGTGCTGCCTGGAGAAAGAGCCCAACCCCAGCTGAGCACAGCCACCTTTCAGGGAGTTGTACTTGTTCCACAAATCCGTCGATTCCTGGTGCAGTGACACGGGCACAGCCCAAGCTGGGGCCTCTGAGGAGGAACCCCATGAAGGGAACCCCTCGGGTTTATCCCCTCACAGTCCAAGAGTGCAAGTTTCCCTCTTCCTCCCAAATCTTTGTCTCCTCCTGTCTCTCCCAGTGTCCACCCCAGTGGCCGTGCCACTGCTCTCCAAAGGGTCAGCAGCGGGTCAGCAGCTCACTGTGGAAGTCCAGATGGACACTGCACTCCGAGTGCTTCTTTAACAACTTCAGGGGGCTCCAAGCATCAGCACCTCGTTATTCAGAAGCCTCTCATGCCTTTTCTCTACAGCTTTTTATGGGCAGCTCCACAGGGCTCTCAGGGTCTGTCCATTCATGGCAGCAGCTAGTCTGTAGGATCAATGCCTCAGCTCTTGTACTCTCGTTCTGCTGCTGTTCTGGCTCGCTCCTTTCTGTCCCTGGCACGGCCGCCTACCCCTGTCTGTCCCTCCTACAGTAGCTTACCTCATCTGTCCCTCATGTCATCTGTCCCTCGCCCAACCTCCTGTCCCTTCTGATGTTGCCCTGATTTTTCAGCCTTCTGATGTTTTCACAGTTTCTGAATTCTTTCTCATGCGAGTGTTATGAATAGATGTTTATGTTAAATACTAGTTATGATTTTTATTCCTCTCCTGAGGAGAGAACAATTGATGGACTTTTAGTTTGACCAGTGTGATTGGAGAGGTGGCAATCTCATCCTCCCATCCATGGTCTGGGTGGAAATACTAGATATATACTGGAGTCAGAAATAAAGGTCAGAAGTTTATGCCCTGTCAGGTGGAACAGAGTCCGTGTCTTCCTTTCGTGTCCTGTTGTGACATCCCTCCTCGCAGCTCGGCCAGCAGACTCCACCTGAGCCCCCCACGCCAGCTAAATCACTCTTTGTCACACCCACAGCTGGGGGGGCAAGGCTGTTCCCACCCTTGGATAACAGAATAATTAACACATCTGCAGCGTATCGGAGTCAGCACTGCCCTCAGCACCATCTCTGTGTCTCCCCACAATCTGTCTCCCTGCAGTTCACGGCCTCTTGTACCACCCAGAGCTCAACCTTCATCTCAAATTGAGTTACTGCATCAGCTGCATTCCTCAACACACCAGGCACAGAATTCCAGAATCTCTGAGGTGGGAAAAGCCCTCCCAGACCATCGGATCCCAGCTGTGCCCGATCCCCACCTTGTCACCAGCCCAGAGCACCGAGTGCCACATCCAGGCCTTCCCTGGACACCTCCAAACCTCCCTGGGCAGCCCCTGCCAATGGCCAACCACCCTTCCCATGGGAAAATCCCTCCTGATGTCCAACCTGACCCTGCCCTGGCCCAGCCTGAGGCCGTTCCCGCTCATCCTGTCCCTGTGCCCTGGGAGCAGAGCCTGGCACTGCCCCGGCTGTCCCCTCCTGTCAGGAGCTGTGCACAGCCACAAGGTCCCCCCGAGCCTCCTTCTCTCCAGGCTGAGCCCCTTTCTCAGCTCCCTCAGCTGCCCCAGCCCCTCGCCCGGCTCTGTTCCCTTCTATGGACACGGCCCAGCCCCTCCGCGTTTTCCTTGACGGGAGGGGCAGAACTGGACACGGCTCTCGAGTGGCTTCAGCAGCGCCAGGTGCAGCCGCTTGCCGCCCACCAAGGGGATTTGCAGCCTTTCCCCGTTCCCAGCATCCCCCAGAATTTCGGGCTGCCCCGACAGCTCGGAGCAGGCTCCCGCTGCCCGGGACCCTTCCCTGAGGAGTGAGGAGGAGCAGGAGGAGGCGGGGAAGGGCTGGGAGCTGTGAGGGGAGGAGGATGTGGGGCCGGAGGAGGAAGGCTCGGCGGGCGCGGGACAAAGCAGCGCGGAGGCGCAGAGACGGGAGGAGAGATTTTATTGGGGGCGGCTCGGGGGCGAGAAGCCCGGAGCGCGGCGGGGGGGGGTCAGGGGATGTCCATGGGCGAGGGGCAGCGCTCGCTGGTGGCGCTGCGCTCAGTTCTGGGCGATGACCTGCAAGGGAGAACGGGCCGGGCTGAGCCGCGAGGGGCCGGGGCGGGCGCGGCGGTGCCCCGAGAGCGCCGGGGCTGAGCCCGGCCCGGCCCGGCTCGGCTCGGCGCGGCGCGGGCGCCTTACGCTGTTGATCCAGGAGACGTAGGCGGAGACGCGGGTGAACACGGTGGGTTTGCGGGCCACGTTGCAGCCCTGGCTGGACACGAAGCTGGTGACGCCGTGCACCTGGTACTGCCCGTTGACGGCGCAGTGCAGGGGACCGCCGGAATCGCCCTGCGGAGCGAGGAGCGGCGTGAGGCGGGGCTGCGGGGGGCGGCGGGGGCGGCGGGGGGCAGCGCGGGGGCCGCGGCCGGACCTGGCAGCCGGAGCGCACGCCGTCGCCGCCGGCGCACACCATGGTGTTCTTGACGGTGGAGCCCCAGTAGGACGGGCTGGAGCAGGTCTGGTAGTCCACGACGGGCAGGTAGGCCTGGAGCAGGACGCTGGACAGCTGCCCGTTGCCTGCACGGACCCGGCGCCGGTCAGCGCCCGCTCGGAGCCGCCGGACGCCAAAGCAGAGCCCGCGGACCCCGCCCGGCGCCCCCAAGCTCGGCACGGCCCCGCCCGGCGCCGGGCACCTGCGTGCCCCGAGCACGGCCCCGAGCGGAGCCTCCGGGGGCCGCCCGGGGCTGCGGGAGCTGCCGGCGGTGCCGGCGGGGCAGTTCGGGGCGCGGGGAGCCCGTCACTCACTGCGGGTCAGGCCCCAGCCCGTGATGTAGCAGGCGTAGTTGTTGGGCAGGATGGTGCCCTCCTTGGGCAGCACGGCCAGCTGCACGGCGTTGTTCAGGGTGGCGTAGCCGTTCAGGCGGAACAGGGCGATGTCGTAGCTGCGGGCGGCACGGAGGGGATGTTAGCGGGACCCCGATGCCGAAGCCCGGCCGGGCTCCCCCCGGGTGCCCCTCCCGCGGGCCTTACCCCGCGGCCACGTTGTTGCTGTTCCAGTAGGGGTGGACGATGATCCTGCTGACGCTGAAGATCTGCTCGCTGCCCTCGTTCCTGTTGAGGTTGTGCTCGCCGGCCACCACACGGTAGTTCATGTTACTGCCGCCGAGGAGCAAAAGCCACTCGGTCAGCGCCGAGCTCCGCTCGTGCCGAGCGCGGGCCGATCCGGCAGGGGCAGAAGATGCTCCCGGACAAGGCCCGCGGAGCTCTCGGCCCGAGGAGCGCCAGAGCCCCGCAAGGGCGGCTGCTCTGCGGGTCGGGGCAGCCCGGATTTCTCCTGGGGAAGGGGTTGGGGGAGAGGAGCTGTGCCGAGAGGAAGGAGGGCTCGGCGGCCCGCTCACTTGTTGACGCAGTGGGCGGCGGTCATCACCCAGTTCCTCTGGATGAGGGAGCCTCCGCAGGTGTGGTGCCAGCTGCCGCCGGAGTAATACTGCAGGGAGATCTGGGCAGGGGGGCGAGACACGGGCCGGGCTGAGCGCAGGGTGCCGGCGGCAGCGGAGCCCCGGCCGCGGCCGCGGGACGGCGGCAGGACCCACCTGGTAGGGCCAGGCGTGCGAGCGCGCCTCGGTGCCGCCCACCACCCGCTGCATCTCGTCGAGATCCAGCTCGGAGCAGCGCCCTGGGGGGGACACGGGCACGGCGTGAGCGCCCGGCGCGGGGGTGGCTCGGGGGGGAGCTGAGGAGGTGCCGAGGCCGAAGGCTCCGGGCGGGACTCACCGCACAGGGCGAGGGCGGCGAGGAGCACGAGCTGCAGCATCATCCTGGAGCCGTCGGGGTCCGCGCTGGGGCCGAGGCGCTGCCCCGCGGGCGCTTTAACGGGGCCGCGGGAGGAGGCGCGGGAAGCGCGGCAGGTGCCGCGGCCCCGTCCCGCGGCCTTGGCCCCCGTGCCAAAGCACACACGGCGCCGAGGCCGAGGCAGCCCAGGGACAGCCCGGGCGTCCCCGGGCTCTGCATCCCGGCCAGGCGCTGCCCCGCGCTGCTGCCGCCACCTCCTGTGCCCGTGTCCCCCCCGCGGGGTGTCCCGAGTTTGTCTCGGGCTCGGCCCGAGGGGGCCTTGGCTGCAGCTCTCCCCGGCTGTGGTTTGTGGGGTGGTTCTGACGCCTCAGGTTTTCTCTTTGATGTGTTTCAGGCTCTGTGCTGCCCAGGGGTGCAGCTCTGAGCTCACAGTCAGTGTCACTCAGCTCTCTGCACACAGCAGGGACACAAAACAAATCCTTGTCCTGCTGCACACCAAGGACAACTTTCAGCCCAAAAGCACAAACAATGGCTGAACAGAGGAACAAGAAGGATGGGACCTCACAGCCTGCAGCTGTAATTGGACAATTAAACCCAAATATGCAAATGAACGAAAAGTTATAAAAATGTAAAATCTCAGGACCAGTCAGCCATTTTGGGACCTTCTCAGCCCACCCTGGGTGCAGCCTTGGTCAGGCTCCTGTGATGCCCAGGGTGGATCCTGGAGCCCTTTCAATAAATCCCAGCTTTATTCCCTGGCTCTGTGCAGCCTCTGTTTCAGGCCAGCCTTCCCAAGGCATCAGTTCCCAGAGTCAGGTGCAGCACCTGACTGGAGCCGCGGGGGCGCTGGGGTGGGGAAATGGGGGCACAAAGAGGGCACGACCTTCACGCCCTCCCCAAGCCCCCAGCACGGCCAGCGCTGGGGCAGGGCTGGGGCTCGGCCTCCCTGGGGCCTGAGTTTGGGGCTAAACCAAGCAGCTACATGGTTTGGAATAAACCCTGGAGTTTGGGCCAAAACTCTGTCATTTTGTACCCCTCAAACCCCAAACTGCTGAGGCTGTTTTGGGGGGGAACCTTGGCCCTCAAGGCACCGGCACTGGCAAAGAGCATTTGGGATCACGGGGCTCATGGGGCCACCCAGGTCAACAAAAACAAAGGTGATAAAAAGCACCTGCTGCAGTTTTGCCCTTATCTGCAAGGGAAACAGGAGATTTGACAGGAACACGAGCTCCAAATAATCCCAGGTTTGTCCTATCAGCACCAAGGGCACACGGGCAGGGACTGCAGGAAGGATTCCACCCCACACAGGGACAGCCCAACCCACAGCTGATCCCCCAGTTGTGGCACAAAGAGCTCTGAACTCATTTTGAGCTAAGTAGGGAGTTTCTAGAACAGGAAGAGGGAGGGATATAAAGTGAGAGGAGTGTGGGGCGCTCAGAAGGCCAGAGGCAGAATTTGTGTAAAATAAATCTCTTTATTTGAAGTTGTGTGTCTAGGACAGACTCTCCCCACTCCTGGTATGTCCAGGAGGATTTTACCCCCACTATAAATGAAATGGCAACAAAAGTGGCAGCTACAGGAGTTGGGATAGACAAAAAATCCGGGAGAGAGGAGATGTGGCACCGGGGATCCTCTTCAGAAGGATTCATTGATGCCATCCAGGGAAAACTCCTCCTGCTCCGCACAGGTAAAATCGCACCCAGGAGTCATCATTATTTAATAACAACAATAATAAAAACAGAGATCTAACTTCCTCCCCCCTCCAAATCCAACGTGATTCCTAAGGCACAGATCCCAACTTCCCCCATTGCCCGCCAGGGGCCACCGCAAGCCACGATCCCCCCTGGACGGGAGGAGCCCCACGGTCACCACCATCCTCCTCCTCCTCGCCGGATTTTCCCGCCCGGATCCCACATCTGGGAAGGCGCATCCACGTTTTTTAATGCCCGGTGTGAACTGAAGAGTCTCTGGCTGGAGCCGGGATGGGGAGGACGAGCAACGGCTCCCGAGGAGCGTCCCCGCCACGACCGCTGCGGTTCGGGGACCCTGGGGTGCCCCCGGCAGAGCCCGGCCCCCAAAGGGACGGGGTTCAGTCCAAGGCAACCATGAAATGCAGCATATTTAAGGCTTTCACTTCTTAAATTAAAGCGAACAAGGAAGGTTTTTTTGGATCCTGGTTTCCTGAGCGTGGCCGGGGCCGGCCGGGGGCTCCGCTCCCTTTTATGTGAAGGACCAGAGCTGGTGTGGGTCCGTGAGGTCGCAGGGAACCAGCGCCGGGTGCTTCCCGCGGGCTGTCAGACACATCCCCGAGGCCAAGTTCTTGATCAGCCGGTTCTGCCGACAAACAACAACCCCAGCGATCCATGAGCGACCACGCGATGCGACCGAGGGGACACAGCACCGGGGGAACAGCACCGTGGCGGCCCCGACGCCGCCGTGCCCAGCGGCGATTCCCGGCACGGAGGGGACTCCTCACCTGCGCCACGTCCCACTCCTCGCTGGCAGGGACCCGGCCGGGCTTCCCTCGGAACTGGCACTCGCCCAGCTCGGCCACGCCCGCGCCCGCCCGCAGGCACAGCTCCTTGCCGATGTTGTGGCGCAGCTCCCGCTGGCTCGTGTACTCAAAGTACTGCGGGGAGAGCCAAGCGGGGTCAGTGAGCTGATCTCCCTGGCGGGGAAAACCGGGGGAAATGATGGGGGTGGTTTGGGGGGCCCACCTGGTTGCCCCCCAGCCCGTGGCAGGGGTACATGATGAGAGGTTTCCCGCCGTGGTTGTTCTCCCCAACGTCCAGGCAGCTCTTGGTGCCCTCGTTTTTTATCTGTGGTGTGGGGGGAAGAGAGGTGTTGGGAGGGGAAAAGAGGCGGTGGTGGGAAAAGGAGCAAGGAGAAAAACCAGGGAGAGAAAGGAGAGGGAAAAGAGGGGGAAAGAGATGGGGGGAAAAGGGTGGGGAGAAAAATCAGGGAGAGAAAAGAGATGGAAAGAGGGGGGAAAGAGAGGGGGAAAAAAGGGTGGGAAGAAAAATCAGGGAGAGAAAGGAGAGGGAAAGAGGGGGAAAAGGGGGGGGGGTGGGGAAAGGCAAAGGGAGTGGGGGTGAGGAGGGGAGGAAAAAAGATGGGGCAGAGGGAAAAGGGGCAGGAGTGAGGAAAAAGGTGGAGGGAGCTGAGGAAAGAAGGGTTTGGGTGGAGCCGGGGTGGGACCCGCCTGGGGTTTGGCTGTGCAGGGCTCTGGGTTATCGCTGTGCAAACACGCTCCCGGCACGGAGTCCGGGTCCCGCGTCCTTTCCAGGACACGAGGAACGCCCGAGCCATCGCCTCCGGCACTTAGAGCGAAGGGAAAGGCGCCCGCGCCGAGGTTTCAGGAAATAAAGGTGAATGAAAAACTGGATGGGAGCCAATGCCCTGCACCCGGGCCAGGTGTCACCCGGCTGTCACTGGGCCATCACCTAGCCCTGCCAGCTGCTGTCACATCGCCCTGGCTGAGGAGGGGCAGGCTCAGGATCCAACATCCAGTTTGAGGGAAAGGGCTTTTCTGGCAGCTCCATCCTTAGGGACGGAGCTGCAGCCCCTCATGCTGCCTGTCCCCTTGGGGATGCAGCCTGAGCTCCGTGTCCTGCTGTCCCCAGCTCCCTCAGGGACACAGCCAGCCCACACCCTGTGGATGGGTGGGTGGAGATGGGGTCCTGCATCCTGCCCATCCCCAGATTCCTTTGGGATGGAGGTGGAGCTCCGCACCCCACGCCCAGCTCAGTTCTCCCAGCCCTCCCTGTCCCCGGATGGTGTTTGGGGCTCAGGGAACTTTTCAGCTGCTCCCCTGAGTTTAACCCAAATCCACGTCCCTGGGGATTCCCTGCCCTGGAGCTCACCCCAAATCAGCTCTGCCAGATTCCAGCTCAGCTGGAGCCCAAACGGGCCCCACCAGCCAGCGACAGGTGAGGGGACAGACATGGTGACAGGTGAGGGGACAGACAGACAGAGAGGTGACACAGTGACAGGTGAGGTGACAGACACAGTGAGCAGTCACAGACAAAGTGACAGACACAGTGACCGGTGACAGACACAGTGACAGGTGAGGGGACAGACAGACAGTGAGCGGTGACAGACACGGTGACAGATGAGGTGACAGATACAGTGACCATTGACAGACATGGTGACAGACATGGTGACAGACATGGTGACAGACACGGTGACCAGTGACAGACATGGTGACACACGCAGTGACCAGTGACAGATGTGGCAGCACCAACCCGCCCGTTTTGATGCAAACCCCCCAGCCCCACCCTTGGGGCGCCCCCGTCTCTGCTGTCCTCAGCCCGGGCCGAGCCCCGCGGGTGCCCCGCCTGGTTTGGCACTCACTGCTCCATAGAAGGTCGGGGTCAGGTCGGGCACAAACATCTCGGGGTAGACGTTCTGCAGGTACCAGGTGAAGTTCTTGCAGTGCAGCCGCTCCCGCAGCCTGCGCCGCTCAGTGATGTCACCAAACGTCTTCTATCGATGGAGCCATGGGAGAAAATTCAGCTCACTTCAGAGAACAGTAGGGAAAATCCCAAAAAAACCCTTTCTGAGCTGGGGCTCAGAGCTGGGAGTCATCCCAGCTTTGTCATCATCCCTCATGGTGTGACCAGCACTGAGAAAACTGGGTGGGGAATTCAGGCACCCACAGGCTCCACCAAGATCTCAGAGATATTTTGGCACAAAGTTTTGGTGTTGTAAAAAAAAAAACCAAACCCAAAACCAACCAACCAAAACTAAAATTCATAAAACCCTACTAGGGTTTTGTTTTCCTACTAGGAAATATTTTGGCCAGAGGTGGGAAGAAAAACAAAAGGAATTTGGCAACTTCTGTCCACCTGCATGTGGTTCCCCACACCCTGCCCAGGCAGAGCTCCCAGCAGGACCAGCCCTCCCAGCAGAAGCAGCAGCAGCCCCCCAGCGTGCCCAGTACCTCTCTGGCCATCTGGGAGGCCTGCTGGTTGCGGCGGTAGAAGATCTCCTTGTAATCGTCCATCCAGACCTCGGCCAGGCGCACCTGGTTCCGGGAGATCACCTGGGTGCCCTTGGGGAAGGTGTGGGGGCTCTTGGAGCGGAACACGTGGCCCACGACGGAGCAGGGGATGATCTCGACCTGTCCCCCGCACTGCCACACCTGCGGGGAAGCCACACCTGAGGTGGGGGGGTCCTGCCCCCGGGCCCCCCAGCAGGGAGCTCCCTGGAGGTGCCTTTTGAAGGTGACCCCCCCTGTCCTTACCCTGAAGGACATTTCCACGTTCTCACCGCCCCAAATCTCCATCTGGTCGTCGTAGGATCCGATGTGCTCGAAGTAGGACCTGGAGATGGCAAAGAGGCCACCTGCAAAGGTCGGGGACCTGCGGGGGGCAAAGGAGGGGTGAAACACAAATAAAAGGAGCAGAAATCTGAGTTCAGCCCCAACATCAGAGTCCCCCCCGCATCCAGCTGTGGTGGCTTTGGTGGACAGGCTGGGCCAGGCTGCTGGGAGGGGACAGAAGTGACAGCATGACACGGAGGGGCCTCGCTGCTGGCTGGATTCAAAGTGAAAAGAGGATATTGTTACCAAAAACCTGCTGCCAAAAAGAGGGGGAGGTCGGAGCTTGGTGCCCCAACCCCTCCTCCCGCTTCCCTAATCTTTTCTGTCTGAGGCTGGAACAGAACCTCACTTTTATTCAGGAGAAATAATAAACCCCAAGGATTCGCTGAGCTGCTGGAGACGCGGCACCGGCTGGAGGTGAAAGGGGCCTTTATGGAGACAGGAGCGTCTCCCAGGTGACCCGTGCACAAAGCCAGCCCCGCGGCAGGGGTGGGGACGGGGCCGGGCGGGGGTGTCGGGTGTCTCCCAGTGGGAGCACCCGGCTTATCCTGGGGCACTGGCGGAGAGGTGGGGAAGCCACTCAGGTTCTCTCTGTGCGTTAAACAAAGCGGAAAAGGGGTTTTGGTGCAGCCTGATCCACAGGTGGCTTGTTCTGTGCAGGGGCATCTGAGAGTGAGAAGGCGCAGACAGCAATTAAATCCTCAATGGGCGGCTCTGCTGGAGTGAGAGGCGGCGGGAGGTGATTCCAAGATCCGTTGTGGCCCGCGTTCCCCAAACCCCAGGTGAGGTTTGTCCTCCACCACCCCCACAGCTCTGACCATGGCCAGGACAAACTCCCTGAGATCCGCCATGCCAGGAATCCCAGGGGATAACCCCGCTGGGAAGGGGCAGCACCAAAACCAAGGAAAACACCGATTTGTTGGAAAAAAGAGCAAACCCCGCCGGATAAAGAGCCCCATGCTTACTTGATGGGGAAGGTCTCATCCTTCCTGCGTTGCCTCTCCCGCGCGGGAATGACCTCCCAGCCAAACGTCAGGCTCCAGTCGAAATTGCCACGGCTGTGCTGCTTCCCGTTCTGGACGGGCTTGGAGAACTCGAAGGTGTTGAGGTCGATGGTGGCGATGTCGGGGCTCACGACGGCAGTGGGCTCCTCGGCGATGCGCGACAGGAGTGGCTCCAGCCACCCATGGAAACACTCGCCTGGGACACAGGGTGGGGTTGGAGCGGGGCCAGCACCCGGGGGCACGCACAGGTGGTGTCACAGGGTGGGCACTCACAGTGGGCATCCAGGAAGGTCAGCACCTCCCCGCTGGCCACGCTGGCCCCCAGCAGCCGCGCTGTGATGAGCCCCTTGCGCTCCCGCTGCCGCACCACGCGCACGATCTGCAGCTGCTCCACGTAGCGGTCCAGCTCCTCCTTCAGGTACTCTGCGGGTGGGAAGAGCATCCGGGTCCGTCAGAGAGGCAGGTGCATCCCACCAACCCATCCTGCTGCTGCCATCCCATCCACCAACCCATCCTGCTGCCGCCATCCCATCCCACCGCCGCCATCCCATCCCCACCAACCCATCCTGCTGCCCCATCCATCCCCCCCCCCCATCCCCCCCCCCCTGCTGCCATCCCATCCCACCAACCCATCCTGCTGCTGCCATCCCATCCCATCCCATCCCATCCCATCCCATCCCATCCCATCCCATCCCATCCGGCTCGGACCCTGCAGTTGGATGTGGATTCAGGGACACCTGAGCCTTTGCCCCAAACCCAAATGTATTTTTGGCTAAATAAATAAGTTTTATTAGGGTCTAAGCACCCCCCTGTCTAATCCCTCCTGGAGAGGGACTGGAGACTGGCAGGGTGAGGAGGTCACATCCCTGCACTTGAAGTGTCACCAGGAATCAGGGAAGGGACAGTGGACACGGGGTCACCAGAGGAACCCAGGATTTCTTGGCAGATGCCAGGAAATATTGCATTGTACTGAAGATATAATACATTGTATTTAAAATAAATTATATTGTACCTAAACCAGAATGTATAAATATAATCAAGTCACGGAATACTTTTGTCAAGGACCTTAAAGATCATCCAGTCCAACCCCCTGCCACGGGCAGGGAACCTCCCACTAGACCAGGTTAATGACATTCCCAGGAGCTGGGAATGGCCAAGCCAGAGCTGGGAGCCCCAGAAATCTCTCCTGGGGAGGGGACCCAAGTCCAGCCCATGTCCAGCAACAACGGGAGTCGAGTTCTGGGGCAATGAAGCCCTGGGGCCCCATGAGGTTCCACGAGGAGCCCGTGGGGGGAAAGGGAGAATTTATCTGGGGCAAGGGCAGAGTCCGCTCCTCCCAGCGCCCCGACGCTGAACCCCGCGTTAATTAGCCCTGGGTGCTAATTAACCAAGGTTGCAGCTGGTTGAGGGTGGTGGTTTGTGGGGCACCCGGTTTGTCCCCAGGGCGGAGTTAACAGTGGTGCTGGGGAAGGGAAAATCCCCGGGGGGCTGCGGGGTGGGTGTGAAACGGGCGCAGCTGCTGGGAGATCCCGGGGTGCTGGGAGCATCAGCTGCTTCTCCGAGTGGCTCAGAGCTGCTGCCTCTGGGCAGGAGAAGGGGCTTGGAATCCCCTGCATCCTTCTGATCCCACATCCCACCATGGATCCTGCCTCCCTCTAAGCCCCTGAATCCCCTCACAGCTCCCTCTGACCTTGCCTGCATCCCTCTGAGCCCCCTCCCATCACAGCTCCCGCACCCCTCTGGCCCCATATCCCATCACAGCTCTGGAAAGGAAAGGGGCTTGGCTTCCCCTGCATCCTGCCAGGGCTCCCAGATCCTTCTGATCCCACATCCTGCCATGGATCCTGCGTCCCTCTAAGCCCCCAAATCCCCTCACCACTCCCTCACAGCCCCCTGTGGCTCCTGCATCCCTCTGAGCCACCTCCCATCACAGCTCCCGCCCCTCTGGTCCCACATCCCACCGTGGTCCCTGCATCACTCCGCCCCCCACGTCCCCTACCCACCGTCCGTGCTGGCATCATCCACCAGGATGACCTCCCGGAGCAGGCGGGCTGGGGACGAGTGCAGGACGCTGTAGACTGTCCGGAGCAGGGTGGACCAGGCCTCGTTGTGGAACACGATGACCACGCTGGTGGTAGGGAGGGGAGGGCAGCGCTTGAACTTCTGGTCAATGCACCTGGGGGACAGAATGGGGTGGGGGGAGAGTGAAGGGGGAGGCACGACTGGAGTGACCCCCCGATATCCGCCCCCCCCAAACCCCACAGCAGGGGAGCAGCTCTGGCCCCTCTGGACTCATCCCTGCTTTGATTCCCATTGATTTTGGTTGAGTGAGTCCCATTCCCGGCCTCCGTGTCCCGCCTTTGTCACCGCTACACCTGCTAAGCACGGATAATCGCCTGCCGGCGCGGGGGGCTGGATTCCTCCATCCCTTTCAAGGCTTTTCCCATCCCCAATTCCCCCCCATCCCACCCCCCGTGCGGGCGGGGCTGGGGGGGCCCGCTTTAATCCGGCAGCCCCTGGCCGAGGGCAGGAGGGGAAATCTCTGGAGTTTCCCCGTTTCCCTCCCCCTCACCCCAGCGGGGTCCGAGGCTGTTCCACTCGGCTAAGAAAAGAAAAAGTCTGACTGCTGGAGCTGCCGGAATAAAAGAGGGAGAGGAGGGAAGGCGGGGAGGTGCTGGAGCCACCAAGCAGGTACAGGGAGACACAAAGAGCCTGTTGCCATTAAACCTGCCCTCAAGGGGCCAAAATTAGGGAGAAATAATAATTAATAATTTTTTTTTCAGCCCTGTCTCCATTCAATCCCCTGCCAGCGCTGGGTGTCATCTTGGCCCAAATCTGCTTTAATTTCCTCTGAAATTTAAGGGACTAAGAGGCCATTTTAAAGGGAGTGGGTGGCCATTTTAAAGGGGAGTGAATGGCCATTTCTAAGGGATTGAGTGGCCTTTTTGAAGGGAGTGAGTGGCCGTTTTTAAGGGATTGAGTGGCCATTTCTAAGGGAGTGAATGGCCATTTTTAAGGGATTGAGTGGCCATTTCTAAGGGAGTAAGTGGCCGTTTTTCAGGGAGCAAGTGGCCATTTTTAAGGGATTGAGTGGCCATTTCTAGGGGAGTGAATGGCCATTTTTAAGGGATTGAGTGGCCCCGGTGTGTTTGGGTCCGGCTCTCACTCGGGGGGCCGGCTGTCGGGGCCCAGCGCCCGCTGCAGGGAGATGCGGTCGCTGGCGAAGGCGTTGAAGCAATGCTTCTCATAGCCGCGCTCCTTCTCCTTCGTCTCCTCGGGCGTCCAGCGATCCTTCTTGAAGGCTTTTCCATCGGCCCCGGGGCTGGCGGGGTCCTGCGGGGGTCTCTCCATCAGCGGCCGCAGCTCGGCCGCGGTGTAGGCGCCGGGCAGGCAGGAGCGGGCGCTGGGCAGCGGCTCCGGCGGCGGCTCCGGGGCCCCGATCTGCAGCCGCGGCATCGAGTCCCGCAGGTCCCGCACGGCGCCCAGCATCAGGCCCAGCACCTGGCCCTTGCCCTGCACGATGTTCCGCAGCCACGGCTCCTCGCCAGGGTCTTTGCTCCCCACGTCCTTCTGGAGGATGAAGAGGAAGAGGACGAAGACGGCGCCGGCCAAGGCCACCTTCAGGGGGCTGTAGCGGCGGCGGAACAGCCTCATTTTGGGGTTTTTGGAGAGTTCTCCGGGCTGGGCTGGGGGTTCAGGAGTGTGGGGGCTCAGGGTGCATCACGATGTCCTGCTGTGCTTCAGTGACCTGCGGGAAGGAGAAACACCCGCAGTTAATTCCTGGGCTGGGTGCGCCCCAGGGGCATCCCCTTGATGTCAAAATAGAAATATTGTACTGAAAATATAATACATTGCATTTAAAATAAATTATATTGTACCGAAAACAGAATATAAAAATATAGAATGATAAATATAAAAATATATACATATATATTTATATATAATATATATATAATATATATTTATGTATATATAATAATAAATATAAAAATATATACATATTTATATTATATAAATATTATATTACACACATATTATATTTATACACAATACATATTATATATTTATACATAATATTATGTATATATAATAAGTATATAAATATATGCATATATATTTATACATAATATATATTTTATATTTATACATAATATTTATATATAATATAAAATATATATAACCAAGTAATGGAATACTTTTGTTAAGGACCTTAAAGATCATTCAGTCCAACCCCCTGCCATGGGCAGGGAACCTCCCACTAGACAAGAAATAATAACGTAATAATACAGTAGCAATGTAATACATAAATATATTGGCATAGTAAGGTAATATTTGTAACATACTAACATATCAATATTGCAATGCAATGTTAGTAATATATTAATATCGCGATATAATATTAGCAATATATATATATTTTATATTATTTATATTAATATAAAGTTTGGCACAAGCAACACCTGTAAAATTCATTCCCTCTCAGCACTTCCAGCCCCTAAATCCATCCCAAACTTAAAAAACCAGGAAAAATGCAGGTTAATAAACGCCGGGGGATGTCACCCCACCCACCACACACGGGAACCCCCCAAAAGTTTCTTCAGGGACTGCTCCGGAGGCTGCAGCCTCCCCCCGCCACTGCCCCTCGCACGCCGAAGTTAAAATAGAGCCAAAAGTTTGCCAAAATATTTTTGGCCGCTAGGGAAAAAAGCCTTTTCCTGGGCATTTTCCTGCCTGCGAAGGAAAACTCGAGCAGACCATGCAGTGCTCCGGGTTCGGCTGACTCGGAGCAGCAGGTTCGGATTCCGGTGCCGCGGCCGCCGGGAGCTCGGCGTCAGCTCCCGAATTTTTGCCCCGGGATCCGTCGGAGCTCTGAGTTTCCCACACCCTCAAACTTCCCGCGGCTCCTCTTTGTGAGCCGCGGCCGCCGGAGCATGGACGAGCCCGGCGGGATCCATTCACCGCCATCTCCTCCTCCTCCACTTCGGGGTGCCCCCCCTTCCCTCGATTCCTTTTTCCCCTTTTCTTTTCATTCTCTTGGAGATGGGGCGGGGAAGGGCACCTGCCACAACTTCAAGGGCGAGGAAGTTTGGGCTGGGGAGGAGGAGGAGGAGGAGGGTCCCGGGGTCCCCGCTTTGAGCGCCGCGGGATCAAAGCTGGACCACGCTTCACTGCCAAGGGCGCCCGGCCCCCTCCAGCACGGAGCAGCAGAATCGGGGGAAAAAACCCATCAATCCCCTGGTGTTTGCGGCCTTTTCCTCGGAATTCCTGCCCGAAGCAGAGCGATGCAGCCCCCGAGCAGCGAGGTTTCATTGCACGGCGCTGCTGTACAAGGAGGGGGAGGGAAAGGCAACAAATTTTGGGAAAAACAACGCATTTTGGGAAAAACAAACCCCGTTTCCATCAACCCCACAGCGCTCTGAGCTTCCTTCCTGCCACGTTGCTAACGAAGCTCATTAGGTGTCGGTGCTAATTAACTCCAGAGGGACACTCAGGTGTGCGCAAGAGCTGCGGCTCCCGGGGGTCCCCAACCGCAACCCCCTCCTCAATCCCGTCCCCAAAAGGGTCAAAAAGCCAAATACAAATAAAAATATCCCCTGTCCCCCGAAGGACTGGGGTGGATGTGGCACAGAGTTCCAGGGTCAGGTCCTGGTGCGCCCGCGCTCTCCCGGGTGGGTTCTGCTCCATCCCATCCACCCATCCCGAAAATCCCGTGATGCGGCAGGCCCTGCACCCCGGGAAAACAACATCGAAACGACCCAGCGGAGCCTACTGGGGTCAGAAAAAGGGAAAAGAGGTTTGGTGGGAATTCCAGGAGCTGTGGGAGGGAGGAATGGTGGGAAGAGGCGGAAACAGAGATACAGCCGTGGAGGAAAAAATGAAAACAAATAAAATACAAGGGAGTTGACACTGCCGCAGGTGGGGTGGCCAGCGGCTCCACGTGGCAGCGAGCCACGATGACATCGGGAGGGGCAGGGAGTGGGAAAAGCCGGGAGCGGGGCCCAGCGAGGGAAAGCGGGATCGTTCCCGGTGGGATTCAGCTCCAGGGAGAGGAGGTGGATGCGCTGGGGAGTGCGAGGGATGGAGCTCACAGGAGGCAGGGTCCGGCCAGGCTCCCCCGCCCAGGTTGGATCCCCCTCGGGATGAGCCCGGCGGGTCCTGGACGCGCTCCCGGGATGGGAACGCCCGGAGCTGGGGGTGTGTGAGGGTCCCAGCCCCGCCGGGCGCCCTGGGGTGCCCCACAGGGGTGACGGGGGCCGGGTTCTCGCACTGCCCTGCGCGGACCTGCCGCAGCCCCTGGAGCCGCTGCGCTGCTCCGGGGGCTCCATCCGGACCCCCCCGCCCCGGGGGCGCTCCAGCCCAGGACCACCTGAACCCCGTTCCGGAAGGGTCTCTGCAGCGGGACCCCGAGCGCCCCACCCCCAGGGGGGCCCTCACCGGGACCCCCCCGCTCCCCCTCCCCCGGGCCGAGGGTCCTCACCGGGAGCCTCCTGTCCCCTTGCCGTGTTGGGGGGTCCACACCGGGGCCCCCAGACCCCCTTACCGTGGTGGGGGGCCCGCACTGGGAGCACCGGGATGCCCGGACCCCCTCCCCCGAGGCAGGGACTTCACACCGGGCCCCCCAGACCCCCCTACCGCAGAGGGGGGCGCCGCACCGCGACCCCGGAACCACGGGACCCCCTTTCCCTGGAGCGAGGGCTGCGCCCCGGAACCCCGGGCCCCCCTTTCCCCGGCCAGAGCTCGGCGCTGGGACCCCCCCAGACTCGCTTACAGCAGAGGGGGGCTCAGCGGCAGGACCCCCGTCACGTCCCCTCTCAGCGGCTCCACAGCGGCTGCGGGGCCGCAGGTGCGTCCGGGTGGGGCGGGGCCGCCTGCGCTACCTGTTCCCTGTTCCCCGCCCCCCGGGGCAGGTGCACGGGGCGGGGCCGCGGCCCTAAAGCCGCCTGGCCCGGGAAAAGCGCCGGGTCCTAGAGGGACCTGCCGGGGTAAAAACGCCGGGCCCTGGTGCCACCCGCCGGCCCCACGCCTGAAATGGAGTGGCTGTGACAGGGACCAGTAAGGGACAGGCACTGGGGACACTGGGAACTTCAGGGACCTATGGAGGTCACAGGGTGTGAGCCCAGGTGTGCTGGGATCAGTAAGGGACTGGCACTGGGGATACTGGGAATACTGGGAACCTCAGGGACTTATGGAGATCACAGGTGTGAGCTGAGATGTACTGGGAACCAGTAAGGGACAGGCACTGGGGACACTGGGAGCCGCACAGGTAGGATCCCACATGTACTGGGATCAGTAAGGGACAGGCACTGGGGATACTGGGGACACTGGGAGCCTCAGGGACCTATGGAGGTCTCAGGGTGTGTGCCCAGGTGTGCTGGGACCAGTAAGGGACAGGCACTGGGGACACTGGGAGCCGCATGGGTAGGACCCCATATGAACTGGGACCAGTAAGGGACAGGCACTGGGAATACTGGGAACCTATGGAGGTCACAGAGTGTGAGCCCAGGTGCACTGGCGACACTGGGAGCCGCATGGGTGGGACCCCAGTAAGGGACGGACACTGGGGATACTGGGAGCCTCAGGGTCCTATGGAGGTCTCACGGTGTGAGCCCAGGTGTGCTGGGACCAGTAAGGGACTGGCACTGGGCGTGCTGGGAGAAGCAGGATGGCCCCGGAGGCACGGGCCCGGGCCTGCCCCATCACCCGGCCGAGGATTTGGGAGATTTAAACCGGAGCAGAGCGAGGATTAATCGGGATTATCGCGATATTCCCTGGGATATTCACTGCTTTACAGGGCTGAGGTCTCCGGGGCACACACACCCATCAGCCCCAAATTGAAGCGCTAATGAGCTGGAATAAAGCGCGAGGGGAAACTGAGGCACGGATTGGAGCCGCCCCCAGGAGCGCCCCGGGGAGGGCGATGGAGGCCCCGGGGTTTTTTCGGGTTCACTTCGAAGCCGCCGCTCTCGCCCGTTTCGTTTCCTGCCTCTGAGGTTTCGCTCTTCGCTCAAAACCCGGAGGGGAAATTCCCTCGCCCAAAATTTGCTGCCGCTCGATTTTCAGGCGGCCGCCACTCTCAGCTCGGAGTCACCGCGGCCACCCGGCCGGTCCCCACCACGGTAGGTCACTTTTGGAGGAAAGGCAAGGGTTTTGGGGTCTGCGCCGGGCTGGGTGGTGGGGATGGGATTTGGGGTGCCCTGAACCCGCCCCGTTCCCCCCACGCCGGGTTCTGCCTCTCGGAGCCGCTCGGCCAACCCTAAAAATGGGAGTTTTGTGTTCCCAAATTGCTGCTTTTAATTGCAGGTTGGGAGAGGCTTTTTTTGGGATACAAAATTCTCCTGCAGCTTCGTCCCGGTGGCGCCGGGGGAAATGAGAAGGAGTCGAGAGCCGAAAAACCCCAGCAGGGATGAGGAGGAAATCCATAGCAAAATCCTTCCAGGCTCGTTAGGGAGTGGCGGCTCCGTGTCACACTCCAATTAAAAATTAATTAGCGCCTTTATAGGCAGCTCTCAGGCAAAACGAAATTTGAATTAGAGGTGGAGCTGGCCGCCTTGAGGGGGGTGGGAAATGTTTATTCTTAGGGTTTTGAAGGAGCAGAGGAACGCAAAGAGCCAAAATTGGGGCGCAGTTACCCCTCGGTGTGGGGCGAGCACCGCAGTTCCCTGCGCTGCGAGCAAACCTTACCACGGCCTCGGGGCTTTTCCTTGCTCCAGGTGCGTTTCTTTCGGGATTTCCGCCCTTCATCCCTCCCCGGGGATCCACAGCGTCGGAGGCGGCTCCATCCAACCCTCCAGCCAAACCCCGAGTTTCAGCCAGAGCTTAAATTGAGCGCTGAGCTGAAACTTTGAGCGCTGAGCTCCTGGAGGAGCTGACAGGAAGCCAAGGCTGATTTGCATATTATGCTAATTAAGCTCGCGCCAACCTTTCAGATCCCCTTTGCAGATGGGTTGCGGATTCGTGCCCAGCTTTGGGTTTATTTATTATCTTTTCGCCCCGTAATAATCGGTGCAAGATGGGAAAACTGGGAAGTTTAATCCACAATACAGCTGCTCGAGAGGGGACAAACGTGGGGAGCACAATTTTCCTCCGTAATGCAAATATTTGGTTAATTGAGTGGCTTTGAGCTGGGTGGTGCTTCCCGGGGTATTTTTGGGAGGAGAAGGGGCTGAGCAGCGCAAAAAAAAGGGAATTGTGTCCCCACCCATGGACATAATTCCTTGGATGGGTTTGTGATAGGGAGTTTTTTGCTCTCATGCCCCAAAAAATTCGATCCTTTGGTGCTGAGTTGGAAATACAACTTTTTCCAGGTAGATTTTTTTTTTTTTTTTTTACTAAATAGGATTTTTGGGTTTTGGAGCTCGTAGGGGAGAGGTGGAAAAGCTCAGCTCGGCTCCTCTTAGGAAGAACCTCTTCCCTTTTCATTTTCTTTTTCTGTATAAATGATGAGAGAACTGGGAATGCTTCTCTCTGTGCAACCCCACACACCTGAGCTCCCTGCAGCACCTGATCCTTCCCACCCCGCCAGCTCGAGCTGACCCTGCCTTTGGATAGCGCCAGTTATCAGTGGGTGATTATTAATTATTATTAATATTTAATAATTAATAAAACGTATTAATGAACATTATTGTTATTATTGCTATTTCCAGGTGCTCGTTCCCCACCCTCTGCCCTGCCCAGGTGTGCTGGAGATGGAGGAGGTGTTCCTGCAGCTCTGGGGGGAGGTGGCCAGGCTGCAGCAGCTGTGCTCAGAGCAGGGGAGGCTCCTCCGGAGGCTGAGGGCCAGGAAGGGACCGGTCCTGGGTGAGTGGGGCCCGCGGGGTCCCGAATGCGCATTGGGGTCATTCCCACCTTTGTCCCGTTAGGGTCATTCCCACCTTTGTCCCGGCGGGGTCATTCCCACCTTTGGCTGGGTCATTCCCACCTTTGTCCTGGTGGGGTCATTCCCACCTTTGTCCCATCAGGGTCATTCCCAGGGTCATTCCCACCTTTATCCCTCAGGGTCATTCCCACCTTTGTCCCATCAGGGTCATTCCCAGGGTCATTCCCACCTTTATCCCTCAGGGTCATTCCCACCTTTGTCCCGGTGCCCTCAGGAAGTTCCTCTGCTGAAGCAGCTTTGAGCCCTGAGCCCACGGTGGCACTTGGGTGTGGCTGCTCAGGGACACTCCTGGTGCTGGGACTGTCACCTGGAGAAGGTGGGAGCAGGGCTGGGGAGGATCTACAGCCCAGGAGACTTCCAGAAACCCTCTGGTTTTCTAAGGATTCCCCCTCTCTGTACTTTCCACTCACATCGCTCCCACGGGGTCTGGCACCATTTTCACAACCCTAAACTGGGAATTTTGTAGCCAGGAGAGATCGGTTTGGACAAAGCTGGGCTGGGAAACTGCAGCTTCCCTGCCCTGGGGCTCCTTCCTTTCCACCTGTGTCCTTCCAGGACTTCAACCAAAGCCTTTCCTGGGATCAGCCTGTGGTTTGGGGACACAGGGATGTCCCGCTGTCCCGAGGGAGCTGATGCTCCTCCAACCCTCAGCCCTCCCTGCCTGTCCTCAGGGTTTCTTCTCTGCTGGGACAGCTGAGCTCTCCCAGCCCAGGGGTTCCACAAGCCCAACAGGAAAACAGAGAAATAGAAAGGTACAAAAACCCCTTTGGATTCCCAGGGATGATCCCTCTGCCCTGCTCTCTCCCAAAGACATCCCGGTGTCGCTGCCTATCCAGTGCACGGAGGATGCGGCGACAGGGGACGGGCAAAGGTCACCTGAGAGCCGCCAAAACCACCCAGGGGCTCTGACATCCTCTGCATCCCACCTGGAGCAGCCCCTGGAGCAGCCCCAGGCCACCAACAGGTGCCCCCCGAGCCCTGGGAACAGCGTCGGAAGTGGAAGAGCCGCAGCTTTGGGCAGCACTGAGGGGGAGAAGGGGGATGTGCCCACCTGGAGGAGAACCTGGATCCTCCCTGGCCCCTGGGAAGGGGGAAGAGCTCCCTGCAGCCCTCGGGAGCTGGAGACACCGAATCCGGGGGCTGGGGGCTCCTTCCCAAATCTTCTGGCTGTCTACGAAGCCCCGGAAGCGCTGGAGAAGGAAGAGGCTCCCAGGGATGTGGTTCTCCCTGGGGAGGCTCTGGTGGAGGTCCGAGGGCCTGTGAAGGTAATTTGGGAGGTTGGAATTTGGAGGGGGGGGGGGGGGGGGGGGGGGGGGGGGGGGGGGGGGGGGGGGGGGGGGGGGGGGGGGGGGGGGGGGGGGGGGGGGGGGGGGGGGGGGGGGGGGGGGGGGGGGGGGGGGGGGAGGTGGAATTTGGAGGTCTGAGGGCTTGTGAAGGTAATTTGGGAGGCTTGAATTTGGGGGTCTGAGGGCCTGTGAAGGTAATTTGGGAGGCTGGAATTTGGTCCATGCTGGAGTTACGGAATCAGGGATGCTTCACCTTCCTCTCCATCAGCCCTGGACACACGGGAATTGTGCCAGGGTGGGGTTATTTGCTTAAAAAGCCTCTGGGCACCCAATTTTCTGGTTCCCAGAGGAACTGAGTGCAGGAAGGCCCCTGAGGCCTGGCTGGCCAGCCAGGACATCCCTCCCATGATCCTCACAAGGCTTTGAGCATCCCTGGAGGAGTCAGCTGGGGGGAAAAATTCTCCCAGCCTCCTTTGAATTTTCCAGTTAAACAGCTCTAAATTATTTCCTTCATTCTCTCCGATCTCCACACCCCAAAACATATTTCCTAATCATTCCAAATGATTCCCATCATTCTGAAAGGATTTCTACAGACCTCCCTGAGCTCTGGCCCCTCAATTCTCCTGGTGAACCTTCACCCCAGTCCTGCCCTTCCCATCCTGGGATGCCAAACCCATTTTCTTTCATTCGTTTTCCTAAATGAAGCCCCTAAAAATTCTCTCATGGCTTCAGGGAGGGGCTGGGTATTCCCGGGGGTAACTCCTGATTTTGGGCTGTATTTGGGAGGGAGTTTTTAAAGGAGAGGGGGGAAGTGGGGCCGTGTCAGCACTCCAATGACAATGGCACAGGGACAGGTGACAAATGTGCTCCAGTTTGCTGCTCAAAGCCAATTTTCCTCCTGGTTTGACTTGTGGGAAGTGCTGGGGGAGTCTTGGGAGCCACACGGACATGGGATTGTGTTGGAACTCTGGAGGCTGAAAATTTCAGAATTTCTGTGCTAAGAGGCACTGACCCTCAAGCAAGCACCACGTTGGACTTGAGGCCGTGGAACATCCAAAATTGAGTGGGATTTACGGAGGATGAGGTGAGGGGCAGCTCAAGCTCCCCCAAACTTCAGCCTGGCCCTTTTTGGGCACAAAAAGGTGGAGTCATGTCGTTGTAGGACACAAAAGAAAGGTGATAGACTCCAAATATTCAAAAGGCAAAGAATATAAAAACTTTATTGTCTAATTCTTACTACTCTTTTGTAAGTTTTTCTGATACAAACTTAACATGATTGGTGAATAAGAACGACACCTCTCTAATCCCGTTGGTTAAACCAGAGAAACAGCAAAACACCACCTGGGGAAAGATTGTTTTGAGAAAGGATAATTGTTTTTACAAGATTGTTTTGAGAAGAAACCTTGTTGAGACCTTTTCCCTTGGGAAAGAGTTAGCAGCTGCTAGCAGGCTGAAAATTCTCTCAGGCTCAGAAATGTCAGGCCCACAGAGTCAGGTTTTAGGGGCTGGCCCAGGGCACTCCTGGTGGTGTCTGTGTCTCCAAATCCCCTTTTTCCTCGCAGACCTGCTGGACTCCGGGCTGGGCGCTGGAGGAGGAGACATTTGGGACCGGCCCCACCTGCGGGGCTGCTCCAGCCTGTGAGCTGTGCCAGGAGATTTCCCCCTCGGATGCAGCAGGACACGTGGAATATCTGAGCCACCTTTTGGCCCACCTGGAGTAGGACTTGTCTTCCCAATGGGAAATCTGTGGATTTGCACCTTGACCCACGGGATGGACTCTGGGCATTCCCAAGTTGGACTCAATGGCCTGGAAGGACTCTTGCAGCCCTGGGGTTCTGTGGCTGATGTGGGTTCTGCTGCTGGTTTGGACTGGGAGCAGTTCCCACCTTCCTCACCCTTCTCCATCTGGAATGAGCTCCCAATGGATTTGGATCCAGATTTGGATTACCCTGGGTGTGTTCTGGGTTTTTGATCTCTGTGGATATTGAAGCCGATCCCATCCTGGGGTCTGGAGGTGTGAGGGGGAGCTGCAGCTCCTGGGAAAAGGGAATTCCTCAAAATTTGCCTTTGATTGAGTGGAAATGACTCTTCCACAAATAGTTAGGGATGTTTGGGAAGGCACATTGGCTTGTCCTGGGAGTTTGGAAGGTTGGGTGGGAGAATCTCAAGGTTTTTCAGGGTCACTAAGAATTATTTTAATTCATTAACAGTAATTTGAGTGCTTTATAGCACTTCCATCAGTGGTATCCAGTGTGTTTCCCAAAGGAATTCACTGCAGCAGTGGGGAAATGGAGGCACAAAGCATCAGCTCCAAATCCCCTTTTTTCTTTTGGAAAAATCTCATCTCAGTCTTTTCTATTTTGCAAGTTTCTCCCAAAGTGGGTTTGGCATATCCTGTTTGAGGAAACTTGTGTTGAAATGGAGAGAGCCAGGTTCTCCTGTAATTCCAGGGATCAGGAATAATTCCAGGGATCTCCAGCTCCAACATCTCCTCTTTGGCAGCACGGATAAGTCAGGAGTGAAGTTTCTTCCCCAAAACAGAGCCACATCAATGGATTTACTCCTGACAAACCTCTGCGTGTCCCCAGGGTCCCTGGAACCATTTCCAAGACAAATCCTGCAAGTTCTTTCTCTGGGTCAGCAGCTTTGACCTTGAATTCTCCATCCATGTGGACATTGGAGCTGCTTCCAGCCCTGGCTAGAACCGGGCCTTTATTTTACTGAAAATGGGTTTTCTCCGGGCTTTCCTGGGATTTCCTCAGGGTTTTCTTTGGATTTTCTCCAGGTTTTCTCCACATCACAACAAACTTTCCTGCCCCCATCTCCTGCTCCAAGATCTGTCCTGTGGCTCCTCAAATTAATTGAGATTACTTGATAGGGTTTTAGGCTCTTCTTAGGGGGGAAACCCTCATTTCCCAGGTCAATCCCTGGAAGCTGCAGACCCAAAGCTGGAGCAAGGACCCCATCAATTTATTCCCATCAATTTATTCCCATTGATTGGCACTGAATTGCTGGAGCTGCTCGGAAGGAGGAATCCAGCAGGGCTCTCCTTGCCTGGGAAATTGAATTACCAAAGCAGCAATGAGAGGGACAGGGATAAACTGGGAGAGACTGGGAACCACTGGGAAGGAGTGGAAGGGGACTGGGAGGAACTGGGAGGGAACTGGGAGCAACAGAGAGGGACTGGGATTAACTGGGAGGGAACTGAGATGGACTGGGAGCAACTGGGATGGAGGGAAAGGGAACTAGGGGGGCACTGGAGCCTGGCATAGCAGCGGTTTTGAAATTGCAGGACTGGGGGGGAATGGGAACAACTGGGAGCGACTGGAAAGGACTGGGAACCACTGGGAGGGAGTGGAAGGGGACTGGGAGGGAACTGGGATGGAGGAAAAGGGAACTGGGGGGCACTGGAGCCCGGCGTGGTGGCAGTAAATGATCTTGAAATTGCGGAACTGGGGGGGAATGGGAGGGACTGGGACAAACTGGGCAGGACTGGGAGTGACAGGGAGCAACTGAGAGGGAGTGAGATAAACTGGGAGGGAACTGGGAGAGACTGGGAGCAACTGGGATGGAGGATGAGGGAACTGGGAGGCACTGGAGCCTGGCGTAATGGTGGTAAATGATCTTGAAATTGTGGAATTGGGGGGGGAATGGGAGGGACTGGGTGGAAGAAAAAGAGACTGGGGGCTCTTGGTTTTTGTCAAGAGCCAAAATGAGCTGAGCCCTGGCGTGGGGCTGGTGCAATGCCCAAAATGTTGTGGAAAATCCCCCTGGGAGCGTTTGGGGTGAGGCACGAGGGGATTTTGTGCTGATTTTCCATCCCTGGTGAGCTGGGATGGCCCACGATGGAAGCTCCACAAACCCGACCTGCCTCGAGGACATTTTTAGCCGTGGGGGTCATTAATTCCCCCCTCCCAGATCGTCCCCGGGGACACGGAGTCTTCTTTTTGGATCCTGCCCTTTCCAGGGCGGGAAGGTGGCTCTGCCCCCGAAATAACTTTAATTGCAGGGTGCTGCTGGGGCCCGTGGGTGGGCTGTGGTTGTTGGGGCCGGGTTGGGCTCCAGGTGGGTGGGAGTCGTTTTGGGAATGGCGGGAGCCGGGTGAGGGCAGATTCCCGTCAGGAGAAGTTGGGAAATCGGGGCTGGGTGAAGCCTGTGCTGGGAGAACTCGGGGATGAGGGTGTCCCACTCTTGTTCTCCAAGTGGGGATAACGCTCCTGGAGAAACCACGGCAGCTGGGAATGGGATTTGGGGTGGGAAATGTTCGTTTTTGAGGGTTTCTAACTCAGGGGCTGGGCTGCCCAGGTGCTGACACGGAGCTCTGGGCACTAATCTGTGCCCAAACACCCCCAAATTCCAACATCCAACCCCTTTGGGGCCACATTTTCAGAGGAGACAAAAGAAATGAGGGTGGGGCTGGGCAGGATTTCATGCCTCTAATGGGAGTGTGAGGAAAAAGGGAAATTTCCTGCCTGGGAACGGCATTTCTCTAAGGAAAAACTCTGACTGCTGTGGTTGTCCCAGATCTCCTGGGAATTGTCATCGGAAATGAGGGATGGGGGGGATCAGGAGCCCATCTGTGCCACCAGCGAGGATGGGAAGTCAATTATGCCTCTGTTAATTAATAACTGACCCTCGATTTTCATCCCTCATTAAGGGAAGGGAAATGTGCCGTGATCCCGTTGTGTTTGGACACGAGCTGGAGGAGGCAGAGGCTGGAAAATGGGATAAAAAAGTGCATTTCCGAGCAATTCTGTGACTTCCAAACGTCGGTTTTGGGAGAATTTTAGGTGACAGCTCAACCCTCCCAAATTTCTGAGCCTTTCCCGCCGGGACAAGGGGAATTTTGGGGAGCAAAGGGCCGGGTTTGGCCTCAGCTGGGGGGAAAAGAGGGGTGGGAGATGGCAGAGGAGACCAGGAGGGGCCATGGCGGGGCTGAGGGGGAGGTTACGGGGTTTGGGGGATTCTCGAGGGGATGAGAGTGAGCTGGGGGGGTCAGGATGGTTTTGGGGAGGAACGAGATGGGTCTGGGGGCGTCAGGATCGTGTTGAAGGGGATGCTGGGGAGGGATGGTGGAGGAGAAGTGGGGTGCTGCTGGAGAGAGCTGGGGGCTCTGAGGGGATTTGGGGGTGACACTGGGGAGGGGCTGGGGGGCTATGAGGGGATTTGGGGGTGCTGCTGGAGAGAGCTGGGGGCTCTGAGGGGATTTGGGGGTGACACTGGGGAGGGGCTGGGGGCTCTGAGGGGATTTGGGGGTGACACTGGGGAGGGGCTGGGGGGCTCTGAGGGGATTTGGGGGTGACACTGGGGAGGATCTGAGGGGGAGGCTCGGGGGGATCAGGGGACGGTGCTGAGGCTGAGTCGGGGGGTGCTGGGGGGGGCAGGAGGATGCTGGGGGGCCCAGGGTGGGCGATGGTTTGGAGAGGGGGTGGGGGTGATGCTGGGGGGGATCGGTTTATACTGGAGGGGATCAGGAGGGGACTGGGGGGAATTCTGGGGGCCCTGAAATACCAGAGGGGGCGGGAGTGATGCTGGGGGGATCAGGAGGATGCTGGGGGGAATTCTGGAGGGGGGGGCACTAAAATTCTAGAGGGGTTGTGGGGGTGTTGCTGGGGGAGGATGGGGTGATCCTGGAGGGGATCAGGAATTCTGGAGGGGGGTCACTGATATATCGGAGGGGATGGGAGTGATGCTGGGGGGCAGTGGGGGGATACTGGACGGGATCGGGTGATACTGGGGGGAATTCTGGAGGGGGGGCACTGAGATGCCGGAGGGGGCGGGGGTGCTGCTGGGGGGGGGATCGGTTTATACTGGGGGGGATCAGGAGGAGACGGGGGAATTCTGGAGCGGGGGGCGCTGAGATGCTGAAGGGAACGGGGGAATCGGGTCAGCTGAGGGCAGGCGCTGCAGGGAAGATGAGGATGACGCTGGGGAGCGGCAGGGCCATCCCTGGGGCGCTTTGGGAGGCGGAGGGGATAGGGGCGATGCTGGAGGGGATCGGGGCGGGGGGCGCAGCCGAAGCGCGGCCGCAGAAAACCCGCCGGGCATCGCCCCCCCTACCCCGGGCCCTGCCTCCTCCTTCCTCCCACCGCCCTCCTCCTCCTCCTCCTCCCGCCGGCCCTGGGCGGGGTTTGGCCCCGGCGCCGGGCGATGCTGGAGCCGGTGTGAGCGGCACCGGGGCTGCAGCCGGCGGCGGCCCCCCCTGGCCCCCACCCCGGGGGGGTGCCCGGGCCCCCGGCCCAGCCATGCCCGCCGGCAGCAACGAGCCCGATGGGATCCTCAGTTACCAGGTGGGGGGCGGCGGGGGGGCTGCCCGGTGCCCCCGGGGCGGCCGGAGGATGCTCCGCGGCTGCTTCACTGCGGCATTTCCGACCGAGGGGGGGCAAGGGGAGCGCGGAGGGGGCGGGGAGGGGAGGAATCTGCAAAGGGGGGGCCCTGAGGGGGGTGCGGAGTGGGGTGAAGGGCATGGGCGCGGTGGGAGGGGTTGTCCGCGAATTGGGGTGCCGGGAGGGTGCAGGGCGTGCCGGGGGTGCGGGAGGGGGGGTCCGGCCTCTGAAAGGGAGGGGGGGTCGAGAAGCGCTCAAGGGGGGCGGGAGGGAGGGGAAGAGGGGGGAAGGGCACCTGCGTGCTGCCTGCTGGGGGGGTCCTCTCTGGGCGCCCCCCCCACCTCCTCCTCCTCTGCATCTGGATGTGCCTCCCCCACCCCCGATCGGCCCTTTGGGGAGGGGACAAAGACCACTGTCCCCGCAGAGCCCCCCCGCCACCCCATGCTATACAATAGGGGCATGAGGATCAACAGACGATCAAACAGGCAACCCTCCTTCCCATGGATGAGGGCTGGGCATATTAATTGGGATGGGGTTGGTGAGCAATGTCGTCGCCCCATTGTCTCCTCACGCTTGGAGGTCACATTGTGGGGGTGCACGCTGGTTAAGCGTGGAGAAGGACAGAGAGTCACCGCTGAGATGTGCCACGGGTGGAGGATCGTCTACGAGAGACAGACGAAATTTTAGAGCCTTGGTGGCCCCACCTGAGAATACACCCTTCTAAACTGGGAAACTTAGAGTGACAACATGGGAAACCCGTTCTGACAGCGCCTCTCCCAGGTCTAAGCATCACCCCCCTCGCCGCGGAGAAGACCCAGCACGCAAAATCACGCATTGCCTGTCGGCGAACCCCATAGGGGTGGCAGGTTTCGTTCGGAGGACTCCACTCCTACCCTTGAGCAACCCTCCATCCCTGCGCACGAACAATTCTTCTTTACTTCCATAACGAGGGACGACCCCACCCACAAAAACCAAGAGGGAGCTCAGGTTGCTGTGGGGTGTTCATGCCCGGGTTACAGTGCCACTTCTTCGGAAATGTCTTCCGGAACTATTTTTGTATTCTGAAGACAGCGGTCGGCTAGGGAGGATGTAGGGATATTATAGAGCCAGAGGAGTAACTAAAAAAAAGCTGCGCCCATTTGAACACTGGGTGATATTAGCAACCACATGTTGGTCATTGCCATAAAACAATCCAGGAAGGTAGTCCCGTCACGATTGTGAAAAGCATAACTGGAACCGACTCACATAAAAGTTGCAGGTGATAGCAGGATGGATGATCTACATCGGTGTACTGAAGCTCAAATGAATTGCTAGTCCTGCAAGGAATCCGTTGAACGAATCTCCTTCCAACAAAACACATTATTCCTACCAGAGCATGCCTTTGGTATTGAAATTATCAGACCCAGCACGAAACACGATCAACAATAGGCCTGAGGATCTGTTGGATAATGTTGTTGCTTCTCATACCCCTCTTCCAGATGGAAATTCTTGCCATTACCAGTGCTCTTCAAGACCAGGCGACGACACAAGAATGGCGGTAGGGGAAATACTAAATACGCTACTCCCCACGCGGAATCTCTTTCCCACTTGTGCAATGGGCCTGGGACTGTTCCTTAGTTGCACCTGAGGGCTGACCTGTGAATTAGGATGATGGGATCTGAAGTTTGGGAGATATAGCACGATGGAAATTAGAAAAAGCAAAGAGTGCCAGGATATTGTTCTTCCTCAAGAAAGAAAGGGACGACCAGAAGGGCAGGCTGAGAGAGACTTTGGAGCTCCGTGTCCTTCCTCAAAAAGGGAGGTGCGTGAATGGCTTGTTCCGCGCTAAAGTGACAACTTGCTTGGTGCGTAATTTGGGGGTCAAAGGGGCCTCCTGCCAGCACAGGGTGTGCCCGAACCTGAGGGGTACTGAACCTCGAAAGGCTGTGGCACTCTGGGCTCCCAGACAGAGCAGCAGGAAGGAGACACCAACACCTGGGTAAACACCAAGGATCTGCTTCTGAGCCCTTCCACACACTCATGTTAGGAAGGAACCTGCGCCCACTCCAGGCGACAGTGCATAAAGCTCGGCACATCAAAGCCAGGTTAGCGTACTTCAAATCAGCATTGCGTTTCCTCGCCCCCCACTTCGATCTACTCATGCCCTCACGCCAACCGCTCACCCCAGATCAACAACAGGGCCAAGAGGACTGTGGACCAATAAGATGAAGACGACTAGTTTGCCCCTGACTATTTCTCCATTTTCACTTAGGCCAGACTTGGAATCCTTCTCATCTTACTCCCTTTTGTCTCCTCCTATCCTCCTATCAAATTTTACTTTGGGGTCCTGCCTCATAGGCCTCTTCACCCAGGCCCCCGCTGTATTGGCCACACCAGAATTTCTCTCTTAACAGACTCTCTCGCAAAGGACGTCTCACGGCTTGCTAGCTTAACTGAGAATAATGCGGAGTAAAGTCTTTATTTTCATGCTTTCGTGCTTACAAGGAAAGGAGAGATAACAGTGGAATACGATGCAGGTTCGGCCTTTCTTGCTAGTGAAGATGTCAAGATTTGATGGTTTATTCTCTCCTACTAAGGACCTCCTCACAGGTAAATCTTCAAAGAGGTTGTTGAGGGGGCGTTCAGGTTGATATCTATACTAAGATTTGTACCAAAATTACTCCAGCGCACGGGCTCTGACTTTTTCTGTGCTGGTTGCATGTCCAATGGTCACGGGGCGGTTAATGCCTGATGCTGTGGGTGGCGTTCGGAATCTTTGGGGTGATTATAACTACTGGTTCGTCTAAATATTTCTGCTATTATATAATGAGTCCTAACCTGTGTTTTTTACTACTTGTACTAGACTTATTATATTTATTAACTGTGCAATTTCACTATAATAAGATGCTACCT
>JAJEOU010002679.1:96057-109898 GCA_021534815.1 Acrocephalus arundinaceus
CCACTCAGATGTGTTCATTAAGCAGGAGATAATACAATAATTATCGTTTTGAAATCTTTTTATGGCAGAAGGGACAAGGAAAGATCAAAGAGTCCCATGACAATGAGCTCCAGGAGGAAAACAGGGAATCTGCACCACATCAAATGATTCTCCTGCCCTCTCCAAGTGGGAAAAGCAGAGGGAATTATCCAACCCCATGGACACAATTCACACCGGGGCCTCCACCAGGGCCTTAAAAGCCATCGCATTAAAAAATAAATCAGTAATTTGTTGTTTAGTCAAGAACCATGACAGGTTTTGCTGCTCTTAATGCGACACCAGGCAAGGGACATTGCAGGGACTTTTCCCTCCAGCAGGACCTCACCTTCCAGCTCCTCCTTCTCATAGTGGATGTTGACTACGTTGCTCGTCCTGCCCTGGTCAATCACAGCCTCCTCATCATGTCTCTAACGAGGAGAAGAAGAGAAATTTGGGGATGGGTCTGTGGAGCTCCCTGCACCCACCCTGTCCGTGCACCATTCCGTGAGGATCACAGCTTCTCCTCCAGGCACAGCCCAACAAACAAGGACTTGTGGGAGGTTCTTTTCCCATTCCAAATAAACCCATCCCTGCGTTACCCAACGGGAGTCTGGAAGGGTTACTGCAGGGGGAGAGGGACTTCAGACCCAAATTTGGGCATTTCAGACCTAAAAATACCCAACCGCCTGCTTTGGTTTTGTGGTTCCTTTATTTTAAAAGGAAAAAATACCCAGGGATTTCCAAGCTGGGGAGAAGGAGCCACTTTTGGTCTCAGGGTGGCTCCTGCAGGACTCCCTGGGTGGCTCT
This sequence comes from Acrocephalus arundinaceus, assembly GCA_021534815.1. Lineage (NCBI taxonomy): Eukaryota > Metazoa > Chordata > Aves > Passeriformes > Sylviidae > Acrocephalus > Acrocephalus arundinaceus. The sequence continues at coordinate 96,883 of JAJEOU010002679.1, forward strand.
TGGCCACAGGACGTGGCCACCAATGACCTCCAAAAGCCCTCAAGGTCCTCAGAGGTGGCTCTTCATCCCAGCAAGGCTCAGGCTCCCCTCGGTGTGGGCTCTCCATGGAAAACAGCATTTTCCATCTTTTAATTGAGATTTCTGCACGACCTGGGCTCATGGGGAATATCCCTTGTCATGGCAGAGGGGTGGAGCCAATGATTTTGCAGCCGAAACCATTCATGATTCTTTTATGCCTCAAGTACTAAAGGATTTGTTAGTGATTGTAATTATTGCTTTGTGTCTCCCCTGTCTGCTTGGATTTTTGCACTGGGCCCTGCAAAAGTCCTTGACAACTGTTTGATGTTCAAATACAAAAGGGGGAAGTATGGAGGGGCATGACAGCTGGTCTGCAAGCAAAAACTGAGTCAGTAGAAGAAATAACAATTGATGATTTTGAGTGTATCCACAGCAAGGAAGAAGACAAAGCCGTCAGCATAAGAACTGATTAAAAAAGATTTTTGTAAGTTAGACTGTGCATAAGTAAACACATCTACATGCCTTATTAACTTTCTGTAAAACTTTTGCCAATTATATTGACACTATTGCTTTGCACCAATGAATATAATAAGTTATTGTGATGTAGTCAATGACTTAAGATCAGGCTTTGTTAAGAGTATATAAGCTGGAGAACACACAGAATTAAAACTAATTGCATTTTAGATCCAGATCACATGTGTGTGTTTATGTCACGTCCAACCTAACAGTGACAATGTCACCACTGCTCACCTTCCCCTTCCTTGTCCCCCTGGACAATCTGAGGAAACCAAAATTCCATCATCCGTACAAAGAAAAACCCGCAATGCCCAATCATGCACAATTCCTATCAGTTCCCCAATTATTCCTCATTTAAAGGCTCATTTAATGGGATGATTGAGTGGATGAGATTCGTCCTCGCATCGATGCCATTGCGCGCGACAGAAAATGATTCAAGCAACAAAAATCACACCCAGATTTTGATTCCTGGAACTGAAGGTGGGAAAGGAAAAAATCCTGAGGGAACTGGGGGAACTGGCAGGGCTGCTGGATGAAATTCCAGCAATGGCTCCCCCATGCCCCGGGAACCAGCTCAGAGCAACCACAGCTGGAATTTGTAAAGAAAATTACAAATTTTAGTTTACAGATTACAAGGGCAGGTGCTGTCCTTGTGTTGATAACGACGCCATGAGGTTATTGGAAAACGGAGAATAAATAACGGGTTCTGATTTCAGCTGGAGAAACTAACAGGGAATCTGCCCCCCCAAATTCCTGCTTTAACCAACGGGTGGAAAACCTGGTGAGTTTGATGAGGAAGAGGAACAAACATTCCCCTTGGGAATGAGCTGCTGGTCCCTGAGTGCCAATTCCAGAGTTCACTGCTGCTCCCTCCCCGCCTGCTCCTGGGCTTGTCCACGTTGCCCAGCAGCCGGATTTCCTGCGCCAGTGGCTTTTCCGTCCTCGCTCCGGTGACATCCATCACCCTCCTGCCTTCCTAGCACCCTGCTCCTTCCAGAGCTGCCAAAAGGGACTAAACTCCAACCTTGGAAAAGGCACGGGGTGAAAGGGCCCGATAAACCACAATTAACAATGGGAATCTTAATAAAACAGCAAATTTGAACACCTGTGGCAGCGGGAGTGACCGGAGGGACTCAAACCTCCCATGGGTGACACAGGCAGTCTCTTTCTCTCCCAAAAAACATTTTGTCAAACCTCCCTTCCTGCACTGCAGGGTTTGGGGAGTTTTCCCTCCATCGGGGGTGCACAGCCCCCAGCAGAGCCCCAGCCGTGCTCTCTGCGATTGTCCCAGGAAGTGTCACTTTGTCACTGCCTTGGGGACCTTTGTGGCTTCCTTCCCACTCAGACATTCCATTCCCGTTCATCCTCACGCCAGTCCCTGGTTTTGGGGGACTCTGGGTGGATCAGGGGTCAGATTCCCCCAGGACAAGGTGTCACCTTGTGTTCTTCAGCTCCAGATATAAAAAGGGACGGAATCAGAATCCATGGTGCCAACCCAGGGATTGTTGACAGCCACACTCCCCAAAACTCTGCCCACTCGGAAAATGCTGTGGATGGGAAGAACCCAGCTCTGTTTTATGGGGTGAAAACACCACATTCTGCCAGGGAGAACAATCAGTGCTTGGGTGGATCTTAAACACAAATTCCCAAAGAACAAGGAGGGTACAAACTGTCAGGAAAAGAAACATCGTGGGCAGGGCTGATTTCCACCCAAATTTCCTGCAGAAAGTCACAGAGTTCCAGGAAGGTCTCGCTTGGGCACAAGCCTCTTCCCTTGGGGGATCCTCATCGGCCAGAGCCAGTCCTGTACAGGACTGGATCAGCCTCATTTTTCCTCTTTTTGCTCTCCCAGCTCTGCCTGACTTCCCGAGCTGAGCTAATCCGGCATCTCCATCCTCCAGACTCGTTTGCTTTAATGAGCTCCCTCGCCCCGCCGCCGGACTCCAAGGTCACCTGCCCGGAAAGGTGACCCGGGTGTAAAATGACCCGGCCGGGGAAAGCGACACCGAGGGCTGAGCAGGGAAAATCCCGCCGGGATCCAAGCTCGGAGCCCCACTGCCGGGTTATTAACCGGGATTGAAGCTCCAGGAGCTTCAGGAGGGCACCTGCGGGTCCGTGGATGCTCCGACTCCCATCGCCCCTGCCCGGACACAGCAGCGTCCCCAAAATCACACGGGGGTGACACAAAGGGAACGGTCCCGCTTCAAAGTGTCCCAGTCAGGCCTCTCAGATGGACCCTTTCTCTCTGAGGGAATTCAGGGGGATTTAAGGACTTGGTGGCTGTGGAGCCACCACGTGGGTTTGGGATGGAGCACGGAGGAGGGATGGCTGCAAAGTTATCCCAGGGTACCTGGATGGGCACCAGCCTTCCCTCTCCACTGCCAGCCCTGGGAAGCGTCAAATCAGCCACACTGGGCTGGAAAGGGAACGCCGAGCTTGGCATCGCTCACCCTGAAGCTTCAGAGCAGCCAGAGTTGTTTTGATTTGCTGTTTTCTAAGGAAAAAACTTCGAAAATTTGGCTGCCTGGGAGTTGTTTTTTGGGGAGACTGAAAGGAGTTGTTTCTAGGAATGAAATCAGGAATGGCTGCAGCAAAGCAGGAAATTCAATCCCGCTCTGTGTCACGAGCTCAGTGTGTCCTGTCCCCCTCTCCAAATCCACATTTTGTTGGGATTTTGTGTCCCCCAGAGGGATTTGGGGGGTTCTGCCTCAGTTTCCCTGACTCCCTGTAACTCCTCAGGTCAGGAAAGAAAAACTCCTGCTCTGGCAACGTTTTGGGGTAATTGAAGAGGAGGAAAAGCTCCAAGCAGAGGCTCAGGACCAGTCTTGAGCCCTCTTGGTCCCCAGCCGGGGCACAGCAGAGTGGCCACCAGCAGCGCTGGGAGGATTGATGTCACTCACCTTGCCCGAGGTGTAATTAAATATTAATTAACAACTGCCCCACTGTTTCTTACGGGATGAGGGCACCAGGGGGTACCTGGGGCTGCTGAGGGGGCAGAGCAGAGAGACCCCCCCTCACCCCCCTGCTGCACAAAGCCATCACCTCTGGGGTCCCTCGGACCCTGTCACCCCCAGGGACCCCTCCGGCTCCTGGGCCAGTGTCTAAACTGGGATTGGGACTGGGCCCAGCTGGAAATGGGGAGGGGGACAGGTCTCTGGAGCCCCAAAATGGGGCTGGGGAGGGACACTGGTCACAGCCCAGCATCACCAGGACACGACGTCATCAGCAAGAAACTCCCCTCACGCTGTCATTTCCGGGCAGATTAATTAATTGCCAACATCTCATTAATTAATTCCCCGCCTGTTGTGATCACCCAGAGCAGCTCCGGCCGGTCCCAGAGGTGCGGGGCAGGGGGGGACAGGGACAAGGACACGCTGAAGGTGCGGGGTGGGGGGACAACCCAGCTGCCTCCTGCCCCCTCCCGCACCGGGCATGGGGTGGGGCACAACACCTGAGCCCCTCCGACTGCGGGGCTGTGACAGTGACAGTGATGGGGGACAGTGATGGGAGGACAGGGACCGGTGACAGTGACGGGGGGTCAGGGACGGGGGACTGTGATGAGGGGACAGTGATGGGTGGGGCAGTGACGGGGGACAGTGACAGGGTGGCGGGGGGCTCTGCGGGGACAGTGATGGGGGGACAGTGATGGGGGGACAGTGGATGGGTACTGATCCCATCCCATTGATCCCATCCTATCAATCCTGTTGATGGCATTGATCCTATTGGTATTGATCCCATCCCATTGTTCTCATCCCATCCCATCGATCCCATTGATCCTATTGGTCCCATCCCATCAATCCCATTGATCTCATTGATCCCATTGATCCCGTTGATCCCATCCCATCCTATTGATCCCATCCTATCCTATTGACCCCATTGATCCCATCCCATCCCATCCCATCCCATATTGATCCTGTTGATCCCATTGATCCTATTGGTATTGATCCCATCCCATCCCATTGTTCTCATCCCATCCCGTCAATCCCATTGATCTCATTGATACCATTGATCCCGTTGATCCCATCCCATCCCATATTGATCCTGTTGATCCCATTGATCCCATTTATATTAATCCCATCCATTGATCCCATTGATCCCATTGATCTCATCCCACTGATCACATCCCATCCTATTGAGCCCATTGATCCCATCCCATCCCTTTGATCCCGTCCCATCAATCCCATTGATCCTATTGATATTAATCCCATTGATCATCTTGATCTCACTGATCCCATTGATGCCATCCCATTGATGTCTTTGATCCCATCCCATCAATCCCATTGATCCTATTGATATTGATCCCATCCCATTGATCGCCTTGACCCCATCCCACCCCATGTCCAGGGTAGGTCCAGGGGGTCCCCAGCCCCCCGTGCTGCCCCTCCAGGCCGTGCTGTGCCCTCGGGGGCACTCCAGGACACGGCATCGATGCTCTGGGTTCTATTTTGGGGGGAGCCAAACTCTGCTCCTGCCCTTGGCAGGAGATTGGGATCCCGGGAATAAAAATTCCTGGGAAGTCACTGCAAGCTGATCCCGCTGCTCCCGCTGCCAAGGGGTCACATTCCCACCGGGCAGCAGGGCCAGGGCACCCCAACCCTGCCAGAAACGCTGGAGCTCTGATTTGGGATCGGGGTTTTACCCCCAAAAACCCCGTGAAAGTGGGAAGGAACTCAGGGATTAAGGAATTCCACCAGAGCCACGTGCTGGTCCCTACAGCTTATTTGGGAAAAACGTGGCAAAACCAGGGAAAACTGTTCCTTTTTAATGGTGCAAAAAGAATTTTTGGAACATTGGAATTAAAGTGCCAAAGTGGCAGGAAACCTTTAGGCCAACTGGTTTGGGGTTTTCCCTGTTTTCCAGCAGTTTTGGGGCCCCTCCATGGGGCATTTCCTCTCTGTTTGAGTGATATTATTATTATTATTAATAATAGTAATAATAATAATAATAATATTGTTATTATTCCCTGGGTTTTGGTGTGTGGCACCCCATGGCCACACACCTGGCTCAACAATTTTGCTTAATTATGTGTCCCCCCACCTCCCCCCACAAGCTCCCCTTTTTCTGGGCTGCCCCTTTTCCCCGGCTTTGGAAGATTTGGGGCAGTAAATGAGTTTTCCCAGATTTTCCTTTGGAATTTGGCTGCCCCAGCCCCAGTATGGGGCTTTTGTTGGAGGTGGATGGATTTGGGGTATTTTGGGGGCTGCCCTGTCTCAGCTTCTCCAACTGTAAATGCCATAAAACCTTAAAAGTCATCAAATTGAGAGGATTTTGGGAGGAATTATTCCCTCCAGGAATGAATCCAGGATAACAGCAGCGAGTCCAAAGTCTCCCCTGCTCGGGTTTGGGGTTTCTCACCTGAGCAAATTCAGTTTTCCACCCCTTTTGGATCCATCTCTGCCTCATCAATACCTAATTAACGTGGAAATTAAATCCACATGGAGACTGGGAGCATCCTAAATATCCTTCTCTCACCTTTTTTCCCCTCTTCCTTTATTTTTTAGCACTTTCATTATTATTTTATGCATTTCCTTGCCTTCCCTCCATCTGTTGCTCCGCGGCTGCTCCTCCCTGCCTGCCCTCGCCACCATCTGGATAAATTATTTGTCACGTTAAATGCCAAAGAATACCCCAAAAAAAGGGTGAAAAACGGGATCTGTGATAGGGAAAAGGATCCCACTCCCAAATCTGGAGCTGGATGCCCACCTGCATCCAGCCTGGAATTACAAATCTCTGATTAATTGTCTCATTAATTAGTCTCTCCTCCCCTCCCAGGTTATTTGTGTTTCCTCCCACTGGCAGCAGGGAGAGAAATCCAAGGATTTGGGGGATCCTGTGCCCTGCTCAGCCTTTTGCTGCTCCAGTTGAGCTGGAGTAAATCCAGTTTGGCTGATGGGTTGGACTGGGATGGAGCACGGGGAGGTTTCTGTGTCCCTTGTGTCACCAGAGTCCCAGAAAACCCCAAACTACCCCTGAACCTTCCTGTTCCTTCTGTCTGAGTTGCCTTTTCCCAAAACACCTCCATCCTTTGGGGGGATCCTGGGGCTCCCGGTGGTTTTGGGGAGCGCAGGAACAGCTCTGGGTTTTGTGTCCCTCCAGGCCAAACCCAGGGACCCCAAAACTCAGAGGAGCCCAGTGAGGCAGAGCCCCAAAACCAGGAGAGGCAGAACCCCAGAGAGCCGGAGCACAGACACCCCAAAATCTGCAGAGCTGGAGCTTGGGCACCCCAAAACCTGCAGAGCCAGAACCTGGACATCCTAAAATCCAGAGAGCCGGAGCCTGGACACCCCAAAATCTGGAGAGCCAGAACCTGGACACCCCAAAATCCAGAGAGCCGGAGCCTGGACACCCCAAAATCCAGAGAGCCGGAGCCTGGACACCCTGAAACCTGCAGAGCCGGAGCCCAGACATCCCAAAACCCAGAGAGCCGGAGCCTGGACACCCCAAATTCTGGAGAGCCAGAGCCTGGACATCCTAAAATCTGCAGAGACGGAGCCTGGACACCCCAAACCCTAGAGAACCAGGGCACAGACACCCCAAAACCCAGAGAGCCAGAGCCCAGAGTTCCAGAGAGCTGCACCCAGGACACCAGAGAGCCAGAGCCCTGAAATCCAGAGATCCCAGAATCCCGGGAGCCCCCAGCCCCACCAGCCCATTCCGGGGGACAGGAGCCACATCTGGGAGGGTCCCTCAGCCCAGAGCCAACAGTGGGTGAGTGCCTGGGACCCCCAGGATGCTTTGGGGTTCCATTCCCATTCCCCCTTTTCCCTTCCCCTGTGGGGTCCCAGTTTGGCTCAGCCCCCCGTGTCTGGCAGGTGTTGGGGGGTGGGCAGGGATGGTGACCCCACCTGGAGGAGGGAGGAGCAGGAGCTTCCCCACCTTTTCCAGCCTCAGGTGTGGGGAAAAGCAGCCACAGGACTTTGGGATGTCACCCAGGGGCAGGTGAATCCCACCTGGGGGGTGAATCCCGAGCCCTCCCTCCCCGTGACTCCTGTCACCTGCTGAGGGAAATGTCCCCAACGATTTGGGCACCCTCAGGAAGCACCAGGGATTTGGGAAGGCAGCCAGGTGTCACCTGGAGATTTGGGGACCCATTTTGGGCTGCAGAGAGGTGTTTTCACCTGGCCCACCCCTGATTTTTAGGGTTTGAGAGGGGGTGAGAGGGTGAGAGGAGCCCCCAGGTGGTGACAGCCCCTCGTTGTCCCCCCTTGCAGCATGTGGCAGGTGTGACCCTGCCCACCTGTGCCAGGTCACCATGGAGCCGTGTGCGGGGCAGCCCCAGGAGGCTCTGCTGACGGTCAACGAGCAGGTAGGGCCCCCCCTGCCCCCCAAAACCGGCCCGGGGGGTGGCACCCACCCCGGGGTGGGCTGAAACACCTGTAGGAAATTCCAGGGGTCTGTGCACACCTGTGGGGCTGGGGGGGCACTGGTGCTGCAGGGGTGGGGCGCTGGCTCTGGTTTGGGGTGCTGTTAGTTTGGGGTGCTGTTAGTTTGTGTTTTAGGGTGCTGTGGGTGCGGGGATGATGCAGCTGGGGGGTGCCTGCTGTGTTTTGGGGTGCTGTTAGTTTGGGGTGCTTTTAGTTTGGGGTTTGGGGTGCTGTTATTTTGGGGTGCTGTGGGTGCGGGGATGATGCAGGTGGGGGTACCTGCTCTGTTTTGGGGTGCTGTCAGTTTGGGGTGCTGTTAGTTTGGGGTGCTGTGAGTTTGTGGTTTGGGGTGCTGCAGGTCTTGGGGTGCTGTTCGTTTGGGGTTATGCAGCTGCGGGGTACCCGCTGTGTCTTGGGGTGCTGCAGGTGTGGGGGTGCTGTTATTTTGGGGTGCTGTTTGTGGTTTGGGTTGCTGTTATTTTGGGGTGCTGTCAGTTTGGGGTGATGTGGGTGGGGTACCTGCTGAGTTTTGGGGTGCTGCAGGTGTGGGGGTGCCAGCTTGATGGTAATACAGGCTCAGGTGGAGCAGCCAGGTTTAATTAATCATTAATTAATCCCCCCTGGGGGGGGTTGTACCCTCTGATGTGACACTGGGGTCACCCCCAGTCCTGGGGGAGGCCCAGAAATGGTCTGGGGGCACTTTGGGGTTCTGGTGGTTCCTGGCCCTGCTGGGACCCCGAGCTCCCTCTGCCCCAGCAGGAGGGGAACGTCCTCCCTGAACCCCATTTACCCTTCCAGGACCCCATTTACTCCCTGAGGATCCTTCTTCTCTTCCAGAACCCCATTTACCCTTCCAGGACCCCATTTCCCACTTCATGGCCCCAATTACCCCTCAGGACATCATTTACCAGTTCAGAACCCCATTTTCCCTTTTAGGGGCACATTCACCCTTCAGGAACCCATTTACCCTTCCAGGACCCCATTTATTCCCTGAGGATCTTCTTTCACTTCCAGGACCCCATTTACCCCTTCAGGGTGTGAAAAACAAGGTTCACTTTCTTGGTAATTTTTTAAAAATAATTTAATTTAAAAAAAAATAAGATAATTAGGAAAAATAGAAAGTGAAGAGGACGCCCTACCCTTTCAGAACTTCTTCCACTTCTTTAAAAAGATCAATATTTACATATTCCAAAGACCCCGATGCATTATTCAAACATTCCTTGGAGTTCAGATGCCCTCCCAGTTTCAACTCTGCCCCTATTTCACCAATTCAACATTTTATTACTCCCTGCAGATAAATATCTTTATTTGGTCCCATGTCCCACTCCCTGAAAGCAGAGGATCAATAAATTCTTCCCTTGGAGCTTCGGGGGTCTGTCCCCGTTATCTTCATCCAGATAATCCAAGAATTTGGGGAATTTCCTGATTGTCCTTCCCATTCTTCTGGGTTAGCTACAAAAAGCATCTTGCATCACGTGGTTTCTGTTTTAATATTATGCTACAACAATATAATATAATATAATATAATATAATATAATATAATATAATATAATATAAATAATATATAATATAATGTAATGTAATATAATATAGTAAATATAATAAATATAATATAATAATATATACATATATAAGTATATATCTACATATCTATACTTATATAATATTATTTAATATAATTTATATTTTATTTAATATTATTTATATTTTAATATTTCTATAATATATAAATATATATACACACAACCTATATATATACATCACCCTACTTATTTCTAAGTTTCATTGATAGCAGAAATAAAAGAAACTACAGTAATACAAAAAGTTTTCCAATATTATACATAGAACATTAATTTTAATATTTACAAAAAGCCAAGTTTAGAATATTTGAGTGTTTATAACGAGGGTCACACTGGGGAGTGGGAATGTCCCTCGGGAATGGCCCAGCACATCCAGGGGTCAGTCCGGGGGAGTTTTGCAGTTGGGAAAGGCAGAACCCGCCTGATAAAAATCCCAATCCCAGCGGGATAAAATCCCAATCCCAGCGGGATAAAAATCCCAATCCCGGCGGAATAAAAAACTCAGTCCCGGCGGGATAAGGAGCCCAGTTCCGGCGGGATAAAAACCCCCGATCCCGGCGAGATAAGGAGCCCAATCCCAGCAGGATAAAATTCCCAGTCCCGGCGGGATAAAAAACCCGATCCCGGTTTGATAAGGAGCCCGATCCCGGTTTGATAAGGAGCCCAGTCCCGGTTTGATAAGGAGCCCAGTCCCGGTTTGATAAGGAGCCCCATCCCGGTTTGATAAGGAGCCCAATCCCGGTTTGATAAGGAGCCCAGTCCCGGCAGGATGAGGAGCCCAGTCCCGGTTTGATAAGGAGCCCAGTCCCGGTTTGATAAGGAGCCCAGTCCCGGTTTGATAAGGAGCCCCATCCCTGTTTGATAAGGAGCCCAGTCCCGGCAGGATGAGGAGCCCGATCCCGGTTTGATAAGGAGCCCCATTCCGGTTTGATTAAGGAGCCCCATCCCGGTTTGATAAGGAGCCCGATCCCGGTTTGATAAGAAGCCCAGTCCTGGTTTGATAAGGAGCCTCATCCCGGTTTGATAAGGAGCCCAGTCCCGGTTTGATAAGGAGCCCGATCCCGGTTTGATAAGGAGCCCGATCCCGGTTTGATAAGGAGCCCAGTCCCGGTTTGATAAGGAGCCCAGTCCCGGTTTGATAAGGAGCCCGATCCCGGTTTGATAAGGAGCCCAGTCCCGGTTTGATAAGGAGCCCAGTCCCGGTTTGATAAGGAGCCCGATCCCGGTTTGATAAGGAGCCCGATCCTGGTTTGATAAGGAGCCCCATCCCGGTTTGATAAGGAGCCCGATCCCGGTTTGATAAGGAGCCCGATCCCGGTTTGATAAGGAGCCCAGTCCCGGCAGGATGAGCAGCCCCGTCCCGCCCCCGCAGCTGCTGCTCCTCGCGGCCTCTCCTCCCTTCTCTGGCTCCAAGCCCGGCTCAGTCCCGTCCCCTCCTCCCCTGGGCAGGGGTGCAAACCATTAACCCTGAACATTCCCCGAACATTCCCCACCCTTCCATCTCCCCCCGGCTCAGTGCAGCCAAATCTGCCCGGATCGGGCTGATTTTCCCAGATTTTCCTTGGAATTTGGCTGCCCCAGCCCCAATCTGGGGCTTCGCAGATGTGGATCATCTTGGAGGTAGATTTGGGGCATTTTGGGGGTGACACCTGATCCCCTGCCTCAGCTTCTCCATCTGCACCGAGGGGAGAGGAGGAGGAAAGAGAGGAGAGAGGGAGGAGGAGAGCGGGAGCTGCCCCAGAGCCGCAGGAGTCCTTAAAAACACAAACCAGGGAGCAACAATTCCATTCCCACTCACCAGCGAGGCCCAAAGACAGGAAACCGAGAGCCTGGAGTCCATCCTTTGAATCTTGCTTTTCCCATCCTTTGCACTTTGCTTTTTCCATCCTTTGCACTTTGCTTTTTCCATCCTTTGCACCTCGCTTTTTCCATCCTTTGAACTTCGCTTTTCCCATTCTTTGGACCTTGGTTTTTTTCCATTCTTTGGACCTTGTTTTTTTTTTTCCATCCTTTTTACCTTGCTTTTCCCATCCTTTGCACCTTGCTTTTCCCATCCTTTGCACCTTGCTTTTCCCATCCTTTGAACCTCATTTTTTCCATCCTTTTTACCTTGCTTTTCCCATCCTTTGCACCTCGTTTTTCCCATTCTTTGCACCTCTTTTTTTCCATGCTTTGAACCTTGCTTTTCCCATTCTTTGCACCTCGTTTTTCCCATTCTTTGCACCTCTTTTTTTCCATTCTTTGAACCTTGCTTTTCCCATTCTTTGCACCTCGTTTTTCCCATTCTTTGCACCTTGCTTTTCCCATCCTTTTTACCTTGCTTTTCCCATCCTTTGAATCTTGAACATTTTGGAGCGTTCCCTGGTGTGGTCAGGGCTCTCCTGCTGCTCCTGTAGGGCTGCTGGCCTTTCCCTGGTGCCACAGCCCTGCCCTGCAGGCACATTTATCTCCCCAGGCTCTTTTAGCAGCGGATCTGGAGCAAACTGGCTTTGTAGGGCCGGGTTTGGGAGCTGCTGGACCCGGGGTTTAATTCCCCCAAGGCACAGCCAGCCCAGTGTTTGAGACAGGAACGGGCCAGGTGACGTTTTCCAGGATAAATCTCCTAAGGATAAATGTGTTCCCTGGCACTGGAGACACCTCCCTGTTCCACCTGTCAGCATTCCTTGGATTCCATCACAAACCTTTGGGATCCATCCCTGTCCTCTTCCATGCTGAGGTCAAATAAACTCCCAAACCCTCCCAGGACACCTGGTGGGAACCCAAATGTCCCCTTGGATCCAGCCCCATCCCACATGGACAGCTGGGAAGGCATTTTCCATTCCGGACACACCCAAACTGCTCCTCGTGGAATATTTGGCTGGTCCAGGGAGCTTCCTGTGCCTTCCCCCTGGAATTCCAGCCCCTGGGTGGTGGGAATGGCACAGGACAGCCCCATCAGGTGTAAAATATTAAAAAATTATTTAAAATATTATAAAAATATTCATATGAAAGCATTTGAAGTGTATAGTTCTTGTTAGAAACCATCCTTATGAGAAATAGTTTTGATTGCTTCAGGCCAAGCCTTTTATTGCAGCTTTTACACAGCAATCCTGGATAAAAGTTCTTGGGTTGGGATGGTCCAACATGTCCTGGATAACAATTCCCAGCTCCAAGATATCCCAGGTTTCTGTGGGCTCAGCTCACCTTCTCCCACTGCCAAAAAACTGGGATAAATCAAACTCTAACCCTATTTTTAGTCCTAGAAAACAGCACGGCTTTCTTCACTCCCCAAACTCAGCCCAGCACACACTTCCAGAACTTTTCACTATTTATTTCTAATTTATTTCTAATTTATTATTAATTATTTCTGTTTTAGCAAACAAAGAAATCCATGCCCGTTGGCTATAAATTACAGAATCATCATTAATTAGCAGTTTATCCTCTATTGGTTATTGATTTCTCTTCTCGTGCTGATGAGTTCCCATTTCCAGTCCCTTTATTGCCTTTTCCCAGCTGGGCAGTTTCAGTTCAGTTGTGTCTCCTCTTTATCTCTGCACTC
>JAJEOU010000893.1:0-14747 GCA_021534815.1 Acrocephalus arundinaceus
CAGCAAAAGCTTCTTCCTCTCCAGGGGCCTCGGCCACTCACCAGGCTCCCCAGGGAATGCTCACAGCCCCGAGGCTGCCGCAGCTCCAGCAGCCTTGGCACACTGCTCCCAGGGACAGCCAGGCTCTGATTGCCTCATCTCCACCACCCCTCTGCCTCTCTCCCAGCCCAGGCCCTTCTGCAACGCTCACCCTTCAGCTCAGCCTTTGCGTCCACTCCAGCTGCTGCCACAACTGTTGGGCCCGAGGCAGGAGCGGCACAGCCCCAGCGTTCCCCTCTCTGTGACACCACAGCCATGGAAGCACCGGTCTTCCATTCCCTGGAGACGCTCACAGGCAAGCGTCCACAGCTGCGTCCAGTCAACACAACTGGCCGGCCACTGACCAGCCCTGGCCTGGACTCACCTGGATTCCTCTGCACACAGCTCCAAGAAGGCCCCCTGGCCACCTCCACACTTGCCACAGACCAGGAGAATAGATACATTTACAGAGATCCACCCAGAGCTGTCAGGGAAAGAAATTAGAACAACCCCCACCAAAGCACCAAGAAGAAAATTACTCCGCCCCCGCACAGCTGCTCTCCTCCCTCCAGCCTTTCACCAGAAAATACACAGCACCTGAGACTCAAAGCAACAACCATTCCTCAGCATATCTGCAGCAAAAGCAGCTTGAGGACAGCCTTGCAGCAGCACCTTCCTCATCTCACTGAAAAAGGCCCCTTGGCAGGCAGCTGCAGGGCCCTTGGCAAGGGCCAAGGCCAAGTGCCTCAGCCCACAGGGGAGAAAAGAGCTCTGAATTGGCCGCCCTGGCACGGAAAGCCTGGCCCCAGCGCTCACCCACAGCACTCTTCTGGACTAACTGCGGAAAGCTGAGAGTCAGCTCTGCCTTCACCATATTCCATGGTCTAAAGCTGCCTGCCAGAAGACACGACATCTGTTCTTTCTTTCTTTCCTTTCTTTCTTTCTTCTTTCTTCTTTTTCTTTCTTCTTCTCTTTTCTTCTTTCTTTTCTTTCTTTTCTTTCTTTTCTTTCTTTCTTTTTTCTTTCTTTCTTTCTTTCTTTCTTTCTTTCTTTCTTTCTTTCTTCTTTCTTTCTTTCTTTCTTTCTTTCTTTCTTCTTTCTTTCTTTCGTTCCCTTCCACGCTCCCAAAAAGGCCCTGTTGGCCCTCCTTCCCCGGGGCAAGGCACTGGGGCCACTTTCCCACCTCGGTCCCCAGGGCCAGCAGGGACAGCACCCGAGGACAACGGCGTGCTTGCGGGCCACGCCAGCTCCAAGCCTAGGGACCAGAAAAGGGCTTCTTCCTCTCCAGGTGCCTTTCCGGCCAACTCACCAGCCTTCCCCAGGGGAATGGTCAACAAAGCCCCCAAGGGCTGCCGCAGGCTCCAGGGGCAAGCTTGGCACCCACTCTGCTCCCAGGGACGCCAGGCTGCTGAAGTGTCCCTCATCTCCCACCAACCCCGTCTGCCTCTCTCCCCAGCGCCAGGCCCTTCTGCAACACTCACCCTTCCGGGCTCAGCCTTTTTGGCGTCAAACTTCCCAGCTGGCTGCCACAAAAACTGTCGGGGCCCGAGGCAGGAGCGGCCAAGCCCCAGCGTTCCCCTCTCTGTGGTGACACCAAACAGCATGGAAGCGACCGGTTCTTTCATTTTCCCTGGAGACGCTCCCCCACAGGGCAAGCGTCCACAGGAATGCGTTCCAGTCAACCACAACTGACCAAGCCACTGGACCAGCCCTGGCCTGGGACTCAAACTCGATTCCTCTGCAAAGCAGCTCCAAAAAAAAGCCTCCTGGCCACCCCACCCAACTGCCACAGGACCAGGGAGGAGATAGGACAACATTTCAGAAGGTCCGGCCCAGAGCTGACAGGGGAAAGCCAATTAGAAAACCCCCCCACCCAAAAGGCACCAAGAAGAAAAAATTTACTACCCGCCCTCCCCGACAAGAGCTGCCTTCCTCTCTCCCTCCAGCCTTTCAGCCAGAAATCACAAGCACTTAGACTCAAAGCAACAACCATTCCTCAGAGCTTATCATCTGCAGCAAATAGCAGCCTTGAGTTGACAGCCTTGTGCACGCAGGCCACCTTCCCAAATCTCACTGGAAAAAGGGGCACCCTTGGACAGGGCGAGCTGCAGGCCCTTGGCAAGGCAGCATAGGCCAAGTTGCCTTCAGCCCACAGGGGAGAAGAAATGCTTCTGAATTGGCCGCCCTGGCACGGAAAAGCTGCCATGCTGCCTCTCACAGTGATCTTATTCTGGCACGACCTGCGGAATAGCTGAGAGGTCAGCTCTCTGCCATTCACTCCCATTTTCCAGGTCTAAAGAGTGGCCTGCCAGAAACATCTAGACCATTTCTGTCTTCTTTCTTTCTTTTCTTTCTTTCTTTTCTTTCTTTCTTCTTTCTTCTTTCTTTCTTTCTTTCTTTCTTTCTTTCTTTCTTTCTTTCTTTCTTTTCTTTCTTTCTTCTTTCTTTCTTCTTCTTTCTTTCTTTCTTTCTTTCTTTCTTTCTTTCTTTCTTTCTTTCTTCTTTCTTTTCTTTCTTTCTTTCTTCTTTCTTTCTTTCTTTCTTCTTTCTTTCTTTCTTTCTTTCTTTTTCTTTCTTTCTTTCTTTCTTTTCTTTTTTCTTTCTTTTTTCTTTTTTTCTTTCTTTTTCTTTTCTTTCTTTCTTTTCTTTCTTTCTTTTCTTTTCTTTCTTTCTTTCTTTCTTCTTTCTTTCTCTTTCTTTCTCTGCTTTCTCTCTTTTACTTTCTTCTGCTTTCTTTCTTTCTTTCCTTTCTTGTTTCCTCTCCACCGCTACCCAAAGCCCTGGCGGCCTCCTGTCCCCGGGGCCTGCACTGGGGCCAACTTCCCACCTCTCCCCAGGCAGCAGGGGGACAGCACCCGAGGAAACGGCTGCTTTGCGTGGGCCATTGCCAGCCTCCAAGCCTAGGGGACCGCAAAAAAGGTTCCTTTCTTCCTCTTCCAAGGGGCCTCGGCCATCACCAGGCTCCCCAGGGAAATGCTCACAGGCCCCAAGGCTGCCGCAAGCTCCAGCAGCCTTGGGGCAACACTGGCTCCCAGGGACAGCCCAGGGCTCTGATTGGCCTTCATTCTTCCACCACCCCTCTTGGGCTCTCTCCCCAAAGCCCAGGCCCCTTCTGCCAAACACTGGGCACCCTTCGGCCTAAGCCTTTGCGTTCCACTCCAAGCTGCTGCGCCACAACTGTCGGGGGCCCGAGGCCAGGAGCGGCGCAGCCCCAGCGTTCCCCTCTCTGTGACAACCACAGAATGGAAGCAACCGGTTCTTCCAAGTCCTGGGAGGACGGCTTTCACAGGCAGGAGGGCGTTCCACAGAATTGGCGTCCAGTTCAACACAACTGACCCGGGCCACTGACCAGCTCTGGCCTTGGACTCAGCTGAATTTCTTGCACAGCAGCTCCAAGAAAAAGGGGCCTCCCCTGCCACCCTCCACACTGCCCACAAAGGAACCAGGACGAATAGACACTTTACAGAGCTCCGCCAAGGAGCTTGGAACAGGGAAAGCAATTAGAAACAAAACCCCCACCAAGTGGTGGTGGAGCACCAAGAAGGAAAAATTACGCCGGGCCCCCGCAGAAGGCTGCCTAACCCTCCCTCCAGGCCTTTCACCAGAAGAAATACCACAGCACTCTTAGACTCAGCAAAACAAAACCATTCTGCCAGGGGCATCGCGCAAAGCAAGCTTGAGGACCAAGCCTTGGCAGCGAAGCACCTTTCCTCATCTCACGAAAAAAAGGCCCCTTGCAGGCAGCTGCTGGCCCTTTGGGCAAAAGGCCAAGGCCAAGTGCCTCCAAAAGCCACAGGGAGAAAAAGAGCTCGTGAATTGCCGGCCCCTCACGGAAAAAGCCTGGCCCCAGGCTGCCTCACCCACAGGCACTTCTCCTGGGACTACTGCGGAAAGCTGAGAGTCAAGCCTCTGCCTTCACCAGTATTTCCATTGGTCTTAAAGGTTATGACCTGCCAGAAGGACCACTGACCATCTGTTCGTTTCTTTTCTTTTTCTTTCTTCTTTCTTTCTTTTCTTTCTTTCTTTCTTTCTTTCTTTCTTTCTTTCTTTCTTTCTTTCTTTCTTTCTTTTCTTTCTTTTCTTTCTTTCTTTCTTTCTTCTTTCTTTCTTTCTTTCTTTCTTTCTTTCTTTTTTTCTTTTCTTTTTTTCTTTCTTTTTTTTCTTCTTTTTTTTTTTCTTTCTTTTCTTTCTTTCTTTTCTTGTTCCCTCCACGCTCCCAAGCCCTGCGCCTCCATTCCCCGGGGCCAGCACTGGGCACCTTCCCACTCGGTCCCAGGCAAAGCAGGGAACAGCAACCCGAAGGAAAAACGGTCTGCTGCTGGGCCACCGCCAGGATCCAGCCTAGGCGACCAGCAAAAGCTTCTTTCCTCTCCAGGGGGCCTGGCCACTCCAACCAGGCCGTCCCCAGGGAATTGCTCACCAGCCCCAAGGCTGCCGCAGCCCAGCAGCCTTGCAGCACTTGCTCCCAGGACAAGGCCAGGCTCGTTGTTTGCCTCAATCTCCACCACCCCTCGGCCTTCTCTTCCAAAAGCCCAGGCCCTTCTGCAACACTCCAACCCTTCGGCTCAAGGCCTTTGCGTCCACTCCAAAGCTGCTGCCACAAACTGTCGGGGCCCTAGGGCAGGAAGCGGCGCAGCCCCCAAGCGTTCCCCTCTCTGTTGAACCACACAGGGAAGAGCCCACCGGTCTTCATTCCCTGGAGGAACGCTCACAGGCAAAGCGTCCACAGGATGCGTCCAGTCAACACACTGGACCGGCCAACTGACCAGCCCTGGCCTGGGACTCAGGCTCGATTCCTCTGGCAAAGCAGCTCCAAAAAGGCCTCTGGGCCACCTCCACACTCCACAGACCAGGAGGAGAGAGAGAAGAGACCACATTTAACAGAGGCTCCGGCCCAGAAGCTGACAGGGAAAGAATTAGAACAAAACCCCCACCAAAGCAAACCAAGGAAAGAAAATTTACTCCGGGCCCCCCGCAACGAGGCTGACCTACCTCCCTCCAGCCTTTCACAGAAAAAAATGTACACGCACCTGAAGACTAGAAGGGCAACAAAACCATTCCTCAGGGGCTTATTCTGCAAAGCAAAAGGGCAGGCTTGAGACAGGCCTTGAGGCAGGCACTTCCTCATCTCACTGAAAAAAGCGGCCCCCTTGGCAGGCAGCTTGCAGGGCCCCTTGCAAAGCCCAAGGCCAAAGTTGGCCTCAGCCACAGGGGAGAAAAAAGAAGCTCTTGGGAATTGCGGGCCCTGGCACGGGGAAAAGCCTGGCCCAGGCTGCCTCACCCAAACAGCCACTCCTTCTGGACTACTGCGGAAAAGCTGAGAGTCAGCCTGCTGCCTTCACCATATTCCATGGTCTAAAGTGCCTGCCAGAAAGACCAGCTGGGACCATCTGTTCGTTCTTTCTTCTTTCTTATCTTTCTTCATCTTCTTTCTTTCTTTCCTTTCTTTCTTTCCTTCTTTCTTTCTTTTTCTCTTTCTTTCTTTCTTTTTCTTTCTTTCTTTTCTTTCTTTCTTTCTTTCTTTCTTTCTTTTTTCTTTCTTTCTTTCTTTCTTTCTTTCTTTCTTTCTTTCTTTTCTTTCTTTCTTTCTTTCTTTCTTTCTTTCTTTCTTCTTTCTTGTCCCTCACGCTCCCAACCCTGTGCCTCCTTCCCCGGGCCAGGCCCAACTGGCCACTTCCCAACCTTTCGTTCCCCAAGGCAAGCAAGGGACAGCAACCGAGGAAACCGGCTGCTGCTGGCCACGCCCAGCCCAACCTAGGACCCAAGCAAAAGGCTTCTTCCTCTCCAGGGGCCTCGCCACTCGACCAGCCTCCCCAGGGAATGCTTCCACAAGCCCCAAGGCTGCCCGCAGCCCAGCAAGCCTGGCACACTGCCTCCCAGGGGACAGCCAGCTTCTGGATTTGGCCTCATTCTCCACCACCCTCTGCCTCGTCTCCCAGCCCAGGGCCCTTCTGCCAACAATACCCTTCGCTTCAGGCCTTGGGCGGTCCACTCCAAAGCTGCTGCCACAAACTGTCGGCCCGAGCGGAAGCGGCGGCAGCCCCAGGCGTTTCCTCTCTGTGGACCACCAACAGCATGAAGCACCGGTCTTCCATTCCCTGGAGGACGCTCACAGGCAAGCGTCCCACCAGATGGCTCCAAGTGTCAACCACAAACTGGAACCAACCACTGGAACCAGCCCTCCTGGCCTGGGATCAGCTACGATTCCTCATGCAAAGAGCTCCAAATAAGGGCCTCTGGGGCCACCTCCACACGGGCCAACAGACCAGGAGAATTAGGACAATTTACAAGAGGGCCTCCGCCCAGAGCTGGACAGGGAAAGGCAATTAGGAAAACAAAACCCCCCACCAAAGGCCGACCAAGAAGGAAAAATTACTCCGCGCCCCCGCAGAGGCTTTGCCTTACCTCCCTCCAAGCCTTTCACCAAGAAAAATACACAGCCAACCTGAGACTCAAAGGCAACAAACCATTTCTCAGCTTATATCTGAGCAAAAGCAAGGCTTAGAGGACAAGCCCTTGGCAGCAGCACCGTTTTTTCCTTCATCTCACTGAAAAAGGGGTCCCCCGTTGGCAGGCAGCTTGCAGGGCCTGGGCAAGGCCAAGGCCAAGTGCCTCAGGCCCCACCAGGGGAGAAAAGAAGCTTCTGAATTGGGCCGCGCCCCCTGGCACGGAAAAGCCTGGCCCCCAGGCTGCCTCACCCCACAGCACTTTCTTTCATTGGGCTACTGCGGAAAAGCTGGAAGGTCAGCTCTGCCCTTCACCATTATTCCATGTCTAAAAAGGGTGCCTGCCAGAAGGACAACGTGACCATCTTTCTTCTTTCTTTCTTTCTTTTCTTTCTTTCTTTCTTTCTTTCTTTCTTTTTTCTTTCTTTCTTTCTTTCTTTCTTTCTTTCTTTTCTTTTTTCTTTTCTTTCTTTCTTTTTTCTTTCTTTCTTTCTTTCTTTCTTTCTTTCTTTCTTTCTTTTTTTTTTTTCTTTTCTTTTCTTTCTTTTTCTTTCTTTCTTTCTTTTTCTTTCTTTCTTTCTTTCTTTCTTTCTTTTTTCTTTCTTTCTTTTCTTTTTTCTTTTTTCTTTTCTTTTCTTTCTTTTCTTTCTTTTCTTTCTTTCTTTTTTCTTTTCTTTTCTTTCTTTTCTTTTTTTTTTCTTTCTTTTTCTTTCTTTCTTTCTTTCTTTCTTTCTCTTTCTTCTTTCTTTCTTTCTTTCTTTCTTTCTTTCTTTCTTTCTTGTTCCCCACGCTCCCAAAGGCCCTGCGCCTCCTCCCCGGGCCTGCACTGGGCCAACTTTCCCACCTCGTCCCCAGGCCAACAGGGAACAAAGCAACCCGAGGAAAACGGCTATTGCTGCGGGCATGGCCAAAGCTCCAGCTAGGGGAACCAGGGCAAAAGGGGCTTTCTTTTTCCTCTCCAAGGGCCTCGGCCAAGCTCACCAGGCCCTTCCCCAGGGAATGCTCACGGCCCCAAGGCTGCCGCGAAGCTCCCAAGCAAGCCTTGGCACACTGCTTCCAGGGGACAGCCATGCCTCTTGATTTTGCTCATCTCCACCACCCCTTTCTGCCTCTCTCCCCAGCCCAGGGCCCTTCTGCAACAACTCACCCTTTGGGCTCAAGCCTTTTGCGGTTCCAACTCCAGCTGCTTGCCAAACAACTGGTCGGGGCCCGAGGCAGGAGGCGGCGTTCTAGCCCCAGCGGTTTCCCCTCTCTTGTGACAACCACAGGCATGGAAGGCACCCGGTTCTTCCATTCCATGGAGACGCTCACAGGCAGCGTCCACAAAGATGCGGTTCCAGTCAAACCACAACTGACCGGCCACTGACCAGCCCTGGGCCTGGAGCTCAGCTCGATTCCTCTGAAGCCGAAAGCTCCAAAAAGGCCTTCCTGGGGCCCACCTTCCAACAAACTTGCCACAAGGACCAGGGGAGAATAGACACATTACAAGAGCTCCGCCAGAAGCTGACAGGGGAAAAGCAATAGAAACAAACCCCCCACCAAAAGCACAAGAAGAAAATTACTCCAGGGCCCCCCGCAGCAGCTGACCTACCTCCCTCCAGCCGTCACCATGGGAAAAATACAACAGCACCTGAGACTTCATAGAGCAACAAACATTCCTTCGAGGCTTATCTGCAGGCAAAGCAGCTTGGAGGACAAGCCCTGCAGCAGCACCTTCCTTCCATTCTCACTGAAAAAAATTCTCTCTTCTTGGGGAGGCAAGCTTTGCAGGGCCCTGCAAGGCCAAAGGCCAAGTTGCCTCAGCCCCAGGGGAAAAAGAAAGCTCTGAATGCCGCCCCTTGGCACGAAAGGCCTGGCCCCAGGTTGCCTCACCCCAACAGGCACCTTCTGGAACTAACTTCTGAAAGCTGAGAGGTCACTTCTTTTTTTGGCCCTTCCACCTATTTCCATGTGGTCTAAAAAGGTGCCTGCAAGAAAGACCCACTGGGACCATCTGTTCGTTCTTTCTTCTTCTTTCTTTCTTTCTTTCTTTCTTTCTTTCTTTCTTTCTTCTTTCTTTTCTTTCTTTCTTTTTTCTTCTCTTTCTTTCTTTCTTTTCTTTCTTTCTTTTTTCTTTCTTTCTTTCTTTCTTTCTTTCTTTCTTTCTTTCTTTCTTTTCTTTCTTTTTCTTTCTTTCTTTTCTTTCTTTCTTTCTCTTTCTTTTCTTTCTTTCTTTCTTTCTTTTTCTTGTTTCCCCTCACGCTTCCCCAAAGGGCCCTTGGCCTTCCTTCCCCGGGCCAGCACGTTGGGCCACTCCCCACCTCGTCCCAGGCAGCAGGGGGAAGCACCGAGGGAAAACGCTTGCTGCGGGGCCACGGCCAGCCTCCCAGCCTTAGGGAACCAGCAAAAAAGCTTCTTTCCGCTTCCAGGGGGCCCTCGGGGGCCACTCACCAGCTCCCCCAGGGAAATGCTCACCAGCCCCCAAGGCTGCCGCCAGCTCCCAAGCAGCCTTGGGCACAAAACTGCTCCCAGGGACCAGCCAGGCCTCTGAATTTGCCTCATCTCCCACCCACCCCTCTGCCTCTCTTCCCAGCCCAGGCCTTCTGGCAAAACACTCCACCCTGTTCGGCTCAGGCTTCTGAGTCCACTCCAAGCTGCTGCCAACAACTGTTCGGGCCCGAGGAGGAAGCGGCGCAGGGCCCCAAGCGTTCCCCCTTCTCTGGTGACAGCAAACGAGGCCAGGAAAGCCAACCGGTCTTCCATTCCCTGGAAGCCGCTCACAGCAAAGCGGTCCACAAGATGCGGCCCAGTCGACACAACTGGACCAGCCACTTGACCAGCCCGTTGGCCTGGACTCAGCTCGATTCCTCTGCAAGCATCTCCAAAAAGGCCTCTGGCCCACCTCCACACTGGCCACAGACCCAGGAGGAATAGAACAACAAATTTACAAAGCTCGCCCAGAGCTACAGGGAAAGCAATTAGAAAACAACCCCCACCCAAAGCACCAAAGAAGAAAATTACTTCCCCGGCCCCCCCGCAGAGCTGGCCTAACCTCCCTCCAGGGGCCTTTCACAGAAAAATGCCAACCAGCAACCTGAGACTCAAAAGCAAACAACCATTCCTCAGCTTATCGTGCAGCAAAAGCAAGCTTGAGGAACAAAGGCCTTCAAAGCCGGCACCTTTCCTATGTCACTGAAAAAGGCCCCTGGCAGCAAGCTGGGCAGGGCCCTCTGGCCAAGGGCCAAGGGCCAAAGTTCCTCAGCCCACCAGGGGAGAAAAAAGAGCTCTGAATTTGGCGCCCCCTGGCCCACGGGAAATGGCCTGGGGGCCCCAGGCTCCTCACGCCACAGCACTTCTCTGGACTACTGCGGAAAAGCTTGAGAGTCCAGGGCTCTGCCTTCAACCATAATTCCTGGTTTAAAGTATGGCCTGCCAGAAGACACTGGGACCATCTGTTCTTTTCTTTTCTTTTCTTTCTTCTTTCTCTTTCTTTCTTTCTTTCTTTCTTTTCTTTCTTTCTTTCTTTCTTTCTTTCTTTTCTTTCTTCTTTCTTTCTTTCTTTCTTTCTTTCTTTCTTTCTTTCTTTCTTTCTTTCTTTCTTTCTTTCTTTCTTTCTTTCTTTCTTTCTTTCTTTCTTCTTTCTTTTCTTTCTTTTCTTTCTTCTTTCTTTCTTTCTTTTCTTTCTTTCTTTCTTTCTTTCTTTCTTTCTTCTTTCTTTCTTTCTTTCTTTTCTTTTTTCTTTCTTTTTCTTTCTTTCTTCTTTTCTTTCTTTCTTTCTTCCTTTCTTTCTTCTTTCTTCTTCTTGGTTTCCCACGCTCTCAAAGGGGGCCCTGGCGGGGCCTCCTTTCCGGCCAGCACTGGGCACTTTTCCACCTCGTTCCCCCAGGCAAAGGCAGGACAAAGCACCCGAGGAAAACGGCTGCTGGCGGGGGCCACGGGCCAGCTTTCCAGCCTGAGACCAGCCAAAAAGCTTCTCCTCTCCCAGGGGCCTCGCACTCACCAGCCTCCCCCAGGAAATTGCTCACGCCCCAAGGCTGCCCGCCAGCTCCAGGGCAAAGCCTTGGGCACATGCTCCCTGGGACAAAGCCAGGCTTCTGATTGCCTTTCATCTTCACCACCCCTGCGCCTCTCTCCCCAAGCCCAGGGGGCCCTCTGGCAACACTCACCCTTTTCGGGCTCAGGGCCTTTGCGTTCCACTCCAGCTGCTCCACAAAAACTTGTCGGCCGAGGCAGGAGCGGCCGCAGCCAGCGTTTGCCCCTCTCTGTGACAACCACAGGCATGGAAAGCACCCGGGTCTTTCCATTCCCCTGGAGACGTTCCAACAGGCAAAAGCGTCCACAGATGCGTCCAGTTCAAAAACCCAACAACTGACCGGCCACTGACCAAGCCCTGCCTGGACTCAGCTCGATTCTCTGCAAGCAGCTCCAAAAAAGGCTCCTGGCCACTCTACCACACTGCCAGCAGGACCAGGAGAAAAGGACAACATTTACAGAGGCTCCGCCCCAAGAGGTTCTGGCAGGAAAAGCAATAAGAACAAACCCCCACCCAAAAAAAGCCACCAAGAAGGAAAATTAACTCCGCCCCCCGCCAAGAGGGCTGCCTACCTCCCTCCAGCCTCTTCACCAGAAAAAATTACCACCAGCACCTTGGAGGGACTCAAAAGCCAAACAACCATTCCTTCAGGTTTATTCTGCAGCAAAAAGCCACTTCGAGGGGACCAGCCTTTGGCAAGCCAGACCTTCCTCATCTCACTGAAAAAAGCCCCCTTGCAGCAGCTGCAGGGGCCCTTGGCAAAGGGCCAAGGCCAAGTTGGCCTCAAGCCACGGGGAAGAAAGAGCTGCTGAATGGCCGCCCCTGGGCACGGGGGAAAAGGGGCTGCCCCAGGCTTGCTCAAACCCCACAGCACTCTTTCTGGGGACTAACTCGGAAAAAGCTGAAGAGTCAAAGCCTCCTGCCCTTCACCCTATTCCCCATGGTCTAAAAGGTGCCTGCCAGAAAGGACACTGGACCAAATCTGTTCCTTTTCTTTCTTCTTTCTTTCTTCTTCCTTTCCTTTTCTTTCTTTCTTTTTCTTTCTTTTTTCTTTTTTTTTTCTCTTCTTTTTTTTTTCTCTTCTTTCTTTCTTCTTTTCTTTCTTCTTTTCCTTTTCTTCTTCTTTCTTTCTTTCTTTCTTCCTTTCTTTTCCCTTCACGCTCTCAAAGCCCTGCGCCTCCTTTTGGCCCGGGGCCAAAGCACTTGGGCCACTTCCCACCTCGTCCCCAGGCAGGCAGGGACAGGCACCCGAGGGAAAAAAACGGCTGCTGCTGGGGCACGGGCCAAGCTCCAGCCTGGAGACCAGCCAAAAGCTCTCCTTCCTTTCTCCATGGGCCTCGGCCACTCAACCAGCCTCCCCAGGAATGCTCACAGCCCCAAGGGCTTGCCCGCAGCCTCCAGGGCAGTGGCAGCCCACTGGCCCAGGGGAACAGCCCCAGGGCTTCTGATTGCCTCATTCTCCCCACCACCCCTCTGCGCCCTCTCTCCCCAGCCAGGGCCCTTCTGGGCAAAACACTTCAACCCTTTCGCTCAGGGCCTTTTTGCGTCCACTCCAGCTGCTGCCACAACTGTCGGCCGAGGGCAAGGGAGGCGGCGCAAGGGGCCCCCAGCGTTTCCCCTCTTCTGTGACAACCACAGCATGGGAAGGCCACCAGTCTTTTCCATTCCCTGGAGCGGCGTTCCCACAGGCAGAAGCGTCCAACAAGATGCGGTCCAAGTCAACACAACTGACGGGGGCCAGCTGACCAACCCGGGCCTGGGACTCAGCTCGATTCCTCTGCAAGCAGGGGCTCCAAAAAGGCCTGCCCTGGCCACCTTCACACTTGCCACAGACCAGGAGAATAACACATTTACCAGAGCTCCGCCCAGAGTGAACAGGGAAAAGCAATGTGGAACAAACCCCCACAAAAGCACCAAGAAAGAAAATTCCTCACCGCCCCCCGCCAGAGCTGCCTAACCTCCCTCCAGCCCCTTTCACCCAAGAAAAAATTACACAGCACCTGAGACTCCAAAGGCCAACCAAAAACCATTTTCCTCAGGCTTTATCTGCAAGCCAAAAAGCAGCTTGAGGGACAGGCCTTGCCCAAGCAAAGGCCACCTTCCTTCATTCTCCACCTGAAAAAGGGGGCCCCTTGGCAAGGCAGCTGCAAGGGGCCTTGGCAAGGCCAAGGGCCAAAGTGGCCTCAGCCCACAGGGGAGAAAAGAGCTCTGAATTGGCCGCCCCCTGGCACGGAAAAGCCTGGCCCCAGGGGCTGGGCCTCACCCACAGCACTCTCTGGACTACTGCGGAAAGTGAGAGCAAGCTCTTTGGCGCTTCACCGATTTCCATGGTCAAAGGCCTTTGCCAGAAGAACAACGGGGACCATCTGTTTCTTTCTTTCTTCTTTCTTTCTTTCTTCTTTCTCTTTCTTTTCTTTCTTTCTTTCTTTTCTTTCTTTCTTTCTTTCTTTCTTCTTTCTTTCTTTCTTTCTTTCTTTTCTTTCTTTCTTCTTTCTTTTTCTTTCTTTTTCTTTTTCTTTTCTTTCTTTTCTTTCTTTTCTTTCTTTTTCTTTCTTTTTCTTTTCTTTCTTTCTTTTCTTTCTTTCTTTTCTTTCTTTCTTTCTTTCTTTTCTTTTCTTTCTTTCTTTCTTTCTTTCTTTCTTTCTTTCTTTCTTCTTTCTTTCTTTCTTTCTTTTTCTTTCCTTGCTTTTCTTTCCTTCTTTTCCTCACGCTCCAAAAAGCCCCCTGCCGGGCCTCCTTCCCCCGGGGCCAAAGGCCACGGGCCCACCTTCCCAATCCTGTCTCGCTTGTCTATCATTAGGCCAGGACAGCCACCCGAGGAAACCTGTGCTTGGGGGCCAAGCGCAGCGTCCAGCCTGGAGGACCAGGGCAAAAGCTTCTTCCTCATCCCCAGGGGCCTCCGGCCATCACCAGCGACTCCCCGCAGGGGAATGCTCACACCCCAAGCGCCGCAAAGCTCCAGGCAGCCTGGCCCACAACTGCTCCCAGGGGGACAAGGCCAGCTCTGAATTGCCTTCATCTCCACCACCCTCGTGCCTCTCTCCCAGCCCAGGCCCGTTCTGCAAACAACTCACCCTTCGGGCTTCAGGGCCTTTGCGGGTCCACTCCAAGCTGCTGCCACAACTGTCGGCCCGGAGGCAGGAAAAGCGGCGCAAGCCCCCAAGCGTTTTCCCTTCTCTGTGGGACACCACCAGCCATGGAAGCCCAACCGGGTCTTCCATTCGCTGGAGGGACGCTCCACAGGCGAAAAGCCGTCCGCACAGATGCGTTGCCCATCACAAACCAACTGACCCGGGCCCATGGACCAGCCTCTTCGCTACTCTGATAATGTGCGTCGTAGTGGTGCGCTTCTGGTGCGAGTATGTGCGAGCTCGGCAAGAAAGCCTCGCTGGCGCGACGGCGCCGCACCAAGTGCCCAAGACCAGGAGAATAACACATTTACAGCTCCGCCCAGACTGACAGGGAAAGCAAGTTAGAACAACCCCCACCAAAGCACCAAGAAGGAAAATTACTCCGCCCCCCGCAGAGCTGCCTACCTGCCCATCCCAGCCTTTCACCAGAAAAATCCCACAGCACCTGAGACCTCAAAGAAAAACAACCATTTTCCTCAGGCCTTAATCTGCAGCAAAAGCAGCTTGAGGGGACAAAGCCTTTTGGCAGCAGCACCTTCGCTCATCTCACTGAAAAAAAGGGCTCTCTCTCTATCTATCTATGGCCCGGCAAGGCCAAGGGCCAAAGTGGCCCTCAGGGCCCACCCAAGGGGAGAAAAAGAGCTGAATGTTGGCCCCCCTGGCACGGAAAAAGGCCTGGCCCCAGGTGCCCTTTTCACCCCACCCAACGCACTCTTCCTGGAACTTTAACTGCGGGGAAAGACTTTTGAGGAAGGTCAGCTCTGCCTTTCCACCCCATAATTTTCCATGGTTCTAAAAGGTGCCTGCCAGGAAGGACAAAACTTTGGGGACCAAATCGTTGTTCGTTTCGTTCTTCTTTCTTTCTTTCTTTTCTTTTCTTTCTTTCTTTCTTTCTTCTTTTTCTTCTTCCTTCTCTTTCTTTCTTTTTCTTTCTTCCTTCCGGCCCCTTCCTTTCCATTCTTTCCTTTCTGCTTTCCTTTCTTCTTTCTTTCTTTCTCTTTCTTTCTTTCTTTCTTTTCCTTTTCTTTCTCTTCTTTCTTTCTTCTTTCTTTTCTTTTCTTTTCTTTCTCGGCTTTTCTTTCTTTCTTTCTTTTCTTTCTCTCCTTTCTCTCTTTCTTTTCTTTTCTATTCTCTTCTGTC
>JAJEOU010000333.1:0-12685 GCA_021534815.1 Acrocephalus arundinaceus
ATCCAGGCCTGCAAAAATGTTGTGTGCTTCTGGCTCCATGGTACACAATATCTCCACCAGTAACAACAACCCTTATCATTAGCTACAGTATCCTATTGTCCCTCCCTTCCTGCCATTGAGTCTCCTGGTAATTAAGCCTTTACAGTTTCGAAATGTTGTCCAAAGTTGATCCATCCAAGAGGACCTTAAAGCAAATTGTCTACGTAAGCCTCAAGCCAAATTTGGAATGTCCAAATGGCTGGGGAGAAGTAGAGACGGTATTTGCACTGTTTCTGCAGAGCTTAAATTCTCAACAACATTCTTACAATAGACAACTAATTCAGTTTCACGTGTATCCAAAGAAAGGCATTTGGGGCATTTCCAAATCTAAGCAGTAATGTATCACTGAGCACAGTTAGATCGAGGAAGGAGCGAAAGGATGGTGGGCTGCTGCTCTGTATCTTTGTTGATGTCTTCCACTTGACATAACAACCAGAATGCTGCGATCCTTTCTTTGAGCTGTGAATGAGGAGGTATTGTATTTTCTGCCTGGCACATTGGCCAGTTAAGTAAGGAAAACCATTAGGGTGCAAATAACTTAAGTCAAAAGAAGCTGGCCAGTGCATATCAGCTGTAGTTTCTGAAGCAAAGATAGTAATGCTCTGGTGAAAAATCCCCTGCCCTCAAAGGATAGCCATGGGACGTCCTCATGATCACAGTATATCTGTGTCCAGACACCCTGCTACTACACAGCCCAGAGTCTAAATCATCAGATATCCCAATGATCTAGACTTGTGTTTGTCACAACAGTCTATGACAGCATAACTCTGAATCGTGCTGTCCAATCCCAAAATGCAGGCAGAGCGATAATTCCCCCTTTCACAGACAAACAGTCTCAGCTCCAGTTACGAGTAAAAGAACTTTGAACGAACATGAGGCCATGAACGCAGCACCCAGCAGCTTCTCCCATCTCCACTGCTGCAAGTGTGCTCCTGCGCAGCAGGCTAGCAGAAAACCTAAATTTGTATATAAGCTCCTTCAGGAAAACTTCATAGTTTTCTTACCTGAGCCCATAAATTTGCCTCTATAAAATCCCACTGGTTTCAATCTTCAGTTTCAATAATACTACAAATAAGGCGAGAAACTATTCTTCGTAGATAAAGCTACATCTCTATTTCGCACATATTGAAAGGAAATGCCCCTTATATCCTACACTCAGAAGGATTTTGATTACGTTGATATAGTCTGAAATGAAGAGTATACATAAATGAGAGAATATGAGTCACCTCATATACATGACAAATCACAAATATCAGATTGGAAGACTTCAAGATCATCGTGTCCAACTCCTGGGCCTGCACAGACACCAAAGGAATCCCATCATCTTGCAGAGCACTTGCCAATCTTCCAACTCTGTCTTCAACACTAGGCTCTGCCATTCCCCGAGCCTTCCCAGTCCCAATCACCCCTGGTTGATGACCTTTCCTAATATCCAACCTAAACCTCCCTCATGCAACTATCACATTCCTCAATTCTGTCACAGACGTTTATTGAGCTGAAGACTTGTGCCCACAGTGCCAGTAGAACGGGCCGATCTCCACGCTAATCAGTATCACCTCAACCTACTGCTTTGCTGTTAATGGGGGTTTCGAGCGAATCAAGGAGGTAAAACGGAATCTGGATCTCTTCCTATATAACTGATCCAGATGACTATCTCGAGGAAGATTTCTCCTACCCAAGCACATTGCCGTTGACGTTAACACATAGCTCACAGGAACCCCAACAACCCTCCTAGAAGGACCTGGCGAGTGACCGTATATCGGAGACTAAGACGCACAAATTCGTCATTACCATCCATAAGAATTGGAGAACGTTCTAAACATACTCTTGTGCAAGCCCTATACTGTAGCCAGGAAGGCTGTCTAAATTCAACCTCGATAGTTGTGTTTAAACCCTTACCTTCTTTGTTATTTTTATCACTACTCCATATACCAAGCATTCGATTTCAGTTCACTATGATGTTCTCATCACACCGACACGACCGCTACCATACTACCCACAACAAGGCTCGGTGCATGAAGCAAGGCGCGCTGCGCACATGTGGCAGGGAGCCCAGGTTAATTATCAGAATAAGCTATTACCTGACAGTCTCGCGCTTGCACAAGCTCCGCGCTCACATAGTTGCTTCCTCCCAATGACAGGTTGGCCCGTACGTTGTTACCTTGCTTGTGTACTCCTCGTTCACCACCTGCACACTTCAATTGCTCAACTAGACGTCCTCAGATTTCCCAGCTATTCCCCGACGCGGCTGACCGTTTTCACAACCAGTAGCCCGCGCTCAAGCGTGGCCGGACTGTCGAGTTAACATTACAGCTCGCATCTTGACATGCTACTGATCCCCCACACATCGATCCTATTTTGCCAGATTCTTTTAGTCCAGGCCCAAGTGAGCAATGGTACGGACCCACACTATAGCACTGCACATACTGCTTGCTTTGCTTGAAGTCATCAGTATTAGAACATCTTGAGAGGATAATTAAGACCTTCGTGCAATGCTTTAACTGTGGAGAGCATAATCAATTAATGTTATGAGCTGGTAAAATGATCTGCGATGCAGAGCGTGATTCGTATGAGGCACTTGGGAGATAAATAGTTGGGGGATCCACACAGACGCAGACCAGGGGAGAGCTCCTGGGCACTGCTCTCCCTCTCTAGACGGGCAACACAAACTCGGTTATTACGAGAATTCCCTTGCAAGATATGTTAATGAACGTCTTTGTGTCAGCCAACCTCAAGAATCAATTGACCAGCAGGTTGCCATGGTTCATACTACACTGTTCAAAGTTTATTTGAAAAGTAACAGAAAACACAGTCCTTAGCAATATTAATGCTCCAGAAGCGGGAGGAAGACTTATCGACGGCGTCTGACATGCGGAGAGATAAAGGACTCTATAAATATTCCGCGAGTATACGGAACGTCAGTGGATGAAGGTGGTGTGTCTGTAAAATCCCTCGACCAGTGGGGCCGGTGAAAACCGCCGATTGGGAAGAGCTTTGGCCTGCAGATTTAGAACAGATAGGCAGCCGAGTAGGTGCAAAGCAAAAAGATAAAAAGAAATGAACAAGAAATCCACAAATGTTTAGGCCTATTTTTTTTTTTTTTTTGTTAGGTATTGCAATTGATTCCTATTCATTAGCACAAGGGTACGGTTGTGAAATGTGTTGAAGGGCAATGTTTGGTATGAACTTGTCAGACCACTCCAGCTCTATACAGCACAATTGCACACCTGCACACATGACCACACATTTGCAGCACAGGTTGGAATCTTCCATGCCTATTTCGGGCGCCTTGATAGACTGGCACTAAAACTCAGGTTTGGCGGCATTTCATGGAACCTTGGCTAAACTTCACTTGTTACAGCATTTAATTACATGAATTGTGATTTTTGTGTTTTATTATTGTTACCCGTTGGTCTTGTTGTACTTTGAATTGCTTGCAAACGCTTGTGATGAAAGTTGGTTATACATGGTACACATATTGAGGAAACCTCTTGCTGTAAACCCTCACACAGAAAACGGAGGGATATTCGATGAGCAGCATTAGCAGTGTCAAGGGCATGTTATCGAATGGCTCGACCATAAGCACAAAGGCATATTAATTATTCAACATCGGTCTAAAGAGTGACTGAGTGGCGCTACCGTTGACCTAACTTATGCAAGGGAAAACATGACCCTTTTGTATTTTCTTAAGTTCACACTAAACAACGAGGAAGATGGATTAATAAACATGGTTTGCAATGTGGGGAATAAGTACAAAAAGTCTATGAGCGTAGAAGTTTGCAAACTGCCAAAAAGGCTAAAACTCGCAAAATACCTGTTGCCATATTATAACAGAGACATAGCAACCCATATCATCACGTCGTATACGTTATGCCCCCAACTACCTAAGATCAGGAATGCATATTATTTACTGCGTCTGTGGATATAAATTTATACTAAACCTTAAAACAATACAATCGACGTGCCTCTTCGCTGAGTGTGATCCATCAGAAATAGTCTATGATGAGAACCTCTTACTCCCGGCACACCACTGCTCTTCCAACATACCCTGTACTTGGTATTTGAAAACGGACAGGTGTCTCCCAAAGGAACGCAAGGGACCTCCCTTAAAAATGAGGTTAAGAAAAGTGAAACTCCGCTCTTATATTGTTGAAGAAGCCTAGTCTTCTCTATTTTCAAGAATAGTGAGGAATAACAGTCTCTTTAGTTTTGTTAGACTAAAACATAGCATTATATAACTTTATAGAAATCCCAAATGTTTGCATGCTAATAGCGAAAAGAGACGCAAGCTAGTGACAGATCACACTATGACAGTTCAAAAAAAAAAAATCCGGATGAACACTACCAGTCTGAGAGTCAGAATACAAACCGGAATTGTAACCGTGTCGTTAGAAACAGACGCGCTGATGAACATCTCGTTAGACTAGTTGTCCACAATCAAAATACTTGGGTTCAGATGAGCTGCAAGGCCACTCGTCGCGTGTGTTCTTCCGTCACAGCACTTTGGAGTCCTATGCTTGACAAGCAATTGATCCTAGATAAAAGGGTGGTACGTTTTGACATTTCTACTGAGGTCCACATAGCTGGTGTCAGATGGGTCTGGGTGTTCCTATCCTGGAATCAGTGACAACCAGGCTGGTCTGATGTGTTAAATCATTTCAAGGTTATTGAACCAGTAACAGGAATGTGCCTTGGTCTCACTCACACCCACCATGCGCTAGGTTTTGAGTAGAACAACAAACATCAACTAATGGGGAAAATGATTTCTGGCAATAGTCTGATCGAGTCATGCCAATAGGAACTCATTTATGGCTTTTCATTTTAACAGACTAGATCAGTTCTCCCTGGAGATTGAGAGAGTGTGGGTGGTGCGAGTGAAATGAATAAAAAGAAAAAGACAACTGCCCCACTGGTTTTGATACAGGCTCAGGCTTGAGGACATCAATTTGATTCGGTGGGGTAGATGGATAAATCTACATTTATAGTACTAATCCTCCCTCAAGAGTATATGAGAAATGGTTGTCATCCGCAAAGATGACCCAGTATGCATACATATAGATCTCCTTTGCGTGGTTATGTGTTTTCAAATCCGCACAGCTGGGAGAAGTGGACCATGCTGGAACTGGTTGGTGAGCAGTTGGAAGTGACTGCGTCCTACATATTCGTGAGGTTGCAACACCATCAGGGGCTGAAAAATCAGAGACTGGAGACCAATGTCTGGAGGAGAGAACTCGTGGCACTGTAGATCGCAACCATCGGCGTGGTGTACCTGGACCAGGAGAAGAGTGGCCCACCACTGGGAGCAAAGGTATGAGAGAGAGTGGGGGGGCAAAGAGAAAGACCTGCGACCATGCTAGGGCAAAGGGACCTGTCACGACAATGGATGACTGGCGAGTGATGGGTCATAATGGGCCACTAGCTCGTAGAAATAATGGAAACCAGCTCTACAGGGGGGATGCAACTAGGTTGCGTAGTACCGTGGGTCGAGCAGCACTTCTGGCCACTGACACCCAAAAGCCCGTGATTTCCTCGAGCCAAGCCACCTCCTTCCCCACGCCCCACCATTTCTGGTAACCTTGGGACTCCTGGACTCGCTCTATTCCCTGTTGCCACTTTGCCCGTACCACCCAGCGTCCGACATCCCCCTCAGGATCCTGCGTTGGCATTCCTTGGTGGGAGGGAGGATGAGCGTAGATGTATTTCCCTACACTTCACTGACTGGTGGCTGTTTGGCTTACCAGGTGCCAGCCCTCAGATTGATTCTCTCCGGGCCAATCTGTCCGCGTATCTCGCACTATGACTTGGGGCTGTGCCCGTGCACTACGGGATCTAGGTGAGCCCCCTCGGAAGAGCACGGCGAGCCTTCACCCTCACTCACTTAGCACCCCTGAGAGCAGCTGGAGAGCCCTAGATTAACCACCAAAGCTAGCAGGCACCCCGCACGCGAACATATCCCTTGGCCTATGTCGGCACCCTCCGTTGCGAGGATCGTAGTGCGCCTCTGGGGCCTGCCCAGAGGGGCAGGAAAGGATACCTACCACGGGATCCCCAGAGCTCCGAACTCATCGAGGTAGTCGCCACCGAGCTCCAGATGATTTTCCCGTGCCAAGCCCGTTCCAGTCAGCCAAGTACTGACCCCTGTCACTTGTACCCCTTCTCTACTCTTCTCCTCTTATTGATCCTGCTGCTTCCCTGTATTTAACGCCAGTCACTCCATCGAGGTGTCACCTTGTTAGATTACAAATTTGCCCCCAGCACAAGTACCCAGTTTCTCCTACTTGCTCCCACTTTCATCCAGTGTTGTCAATTCTCCCAGTTTCCCCTTAGTCGTTATCAGTCCCCAGTCTTGCCCCTCAGGCACTGAGCAGCACACATTCCATGCCCTCTGGACCTTCTTGAGTTTTTCCCCAGAGCTTGGTCCCAGTTCCCCCCAGCACCATTCCAGTGACTCCCAGAGCAACTTGACCCCCTACGTCTGTCTTTCCTAATATATGTATCTCTCCATGGTACCACGTTACGGTTGGTGCTTATGTATTGTATTCCCAGTGCGCTTTGAACATTCTCGTATAACCGTCATTGCCAGGCACTCCCAGTTATCACCTACGAGCAATATGATTCAGTTGCCTATCCATTTTTTTATTCCCAGCAATGCTTCCAATTAATCCCAAGTTTGGCTCACTAATCAACCTAGCATGCATCTGCCTTCGAGATATCAGCTTTAATTCCCAGCTTAATTTTTCCCATGATAACTTCTATCCAGTAATTTTTAGTACTTCCCAGTTAGGGCGTGTCACAACGGCCTGGTAGCTGCCGCGAAGTATAGTTTCACCAGCGCGATCCTAAATCCCACAGACATGCAACTAGTGACATACCTCTGATTCCATAACTCCCAGTCATGATTAACGTGCGCGGCAGCCATTTTTAGCCAGATACCGGTCTTCTTTGCATGATAACATCAAGCTCATCATCCCTGTAACAATACATATTATACACCAAGCACAAACTTATAAGCCTCCTTAGGTATAGATGCCTCCAACTAAACTCCCATCTACTTCCCAAAGGTGAGCCACCCCAGTTTCACCCCCAGCATTCCCAGTCCATTCCCAGTCCTCCCACCCTACTCCTCAATATCAAGATTACGATTACCAAGATTGCGTCACAGAGCAACTCACATAAGTCAAATTTCATTCGAGTAGGAGTCAATCACACCCTACATCAGAGTGTGACCCTACTTGTCTATCTACAACCGAGAAACCTAATGAACCACGAGGTGCGTTCTCAGACACTACTTGTCGATACCCTATCTTATACATTGATCCCAGATGCTTGTCCAGAACAGTTCTCATTGGTTGCCACTAGTATTGCTACCTAGAGTGATATAGATCACTTCATTTATTATGCAGCAATTCTCGTCAGAATTAAGTCACCGAATCGCCATCTCAAAGACCATCGGAGCATCTATGCAACTCCCAGTTACCCACCACAGCATATTGCACTTCTAGAGACTGATTCCCATTTGGTTACAGCAGTTACTCCATTACTGAAACCACCAGTCGATCGGATCTAGAGACATCTGCCAAGTTTATCCCAGAGTCAGTACGGTTTTCTTAATTCGTTAAACAATCAGCTTATTATCCCATGTATTCCCAAGTGTCCTCACTTCCAGTATGTCAATCTCAGAGCATGATTATTACGCCAGCTTCTATTCGGAGTTTGCCCAAAGTGTAAATTTGGGGTCCGCAGTTGCTGCCTTGTATGATTCCAATTTGCCCTAAAACGTGAAGTAACTTTCGAGAGATTCTCTAATTCTTCCCTCAGTCCAACTCCAGCCTTTTGAAGGTCCCAGTCCAGTCCCTTCCAGTTGACCCCAGTTACTCCCAATGTGTCCACATTTTCCTCCCAACAGCAGCTCCCAGTAACCCCCAGTCAGGATCAGTTCACACCCATTGTAATCCCAGTGGCCCCCAGGATGAAGCCAGTAGGACCCAGTCACCCCCAGTTTGGTTCCAGTCACCTCCAGTATGACCTCAGAAACTTCCAGATACTCCAGTATTATTCCAGTCATACCCTGAGTGATGCCTGTCACTCCCAGTGTGAGCCCAGTTGCTCCCAGTCACCTCCAGTGCTGTTCCAGTCACAGCCAGCCCCTTTCCAGTCATTCCCAGTCTGGTTCAGGTAGGACCCCAGTATGACCCCAGCATGGGCACAGCTGCTCCCATTAATCCCCACTGTGGTTTCAGTCTCTCCTAGTGTATCCCAGTTTTTCCCAGCATGTTCCCAGTCACTCCCAGTTGTCCTCAGTTGCTTCCAGCCTGATTCCAGTTGTTCACAGCAACCCCCACAGTCACCCTCAGTGCAGTCCCAGTTACTGCCAGTATGATCCAGTATGATCCCAGTCTCCTCCAGCATGGGCCCAGCCTCTCCCATTGTGATCCCAGTAGGATCCCAGTTTCCCCCAAGACACCTTGCAGAGCCCCAGCCATGCTGTTTGCCCCAGCCTGCCCACGGCCAGCCTGGGGCTGCTCCCGGGGCTTTTCTGTGCTCAGCATTGGCCTGGCAAAGTGTTCTGGAGAGAGCCTGGGCAAGGAGCCTGCAGCCCCCAGGCCCTGGCCTGAGGCGTCAGCGCTGCCCCAGCAGTGCCCATGGCCTGTCCCTGCTGCAGCCCCGGCACTGCCACCCCCAGCACTGTGCCCGGCCCGAGAGCACTCAGGCCCTACAGCAACACCAGGCCAGCAGGGCAGCGGGGCAGGGCCACAGCAGCAGCACTGGCAACACCAAGGGCTGCTGCTGCTGCTGGGCACAGCTGCTGTGCCAGCACTGATCTGCCCCCAGCTCTGCACACAGACATTGCTGCTGCAGCTGCAGAGAAGGAACCAAAGGGCATCTCTGCAGAAAAGTTGGCTAAATGGAGATCCTTGAGTTCTTTAAAGCCACCAAGAGCACAGTCTCTCATTGACACCGTCTGTAAGCACAAGGAAGGTGGAGACAAACAAAATGAAAAAATAAAAGACACAATACTTCTTTGTGGACAATATTTAAATTACAAACAAAAGCAAAAGAATCTCCAAAATGACACCAGCAAGAAGTATCAAAATGAACTTTATTACAAGTGATTTGCAGAAATTGGCCAGCAGTTTAATGTCCCTGAACACATCCAGGCATCAGTCTCCACACTGCAGCCTTGAGCTCTGGTTCCTCAGGCTGTAGATGAGGGGGTTCAGGGCTGGAGGCACCACCGAGTACAGAACTGACAGGGCCAGATCCAGGTTGGGGAGGACATGGAGGGGGACTTCAGGTGAGCAAATGCTGCAGTGCTGATGAACAGAGAGACCACAGCCAGGTGAGGGAGGCAGGTGGAAAAGGCTTTGTGCCGTCCCTGCTCAGAGGGGATCCTCAGCACAGCCCTGAAGATCTGCACATAGGAGAAAACCACGAACACAGAACAGCTAAGTCCTAAAAAGGAACTAATAGCCATGAGCCCAAGTTCCCTGAGGTAGGATTTGGAGCAGGAGAGCTTGAGGATCTGCGGGATTTCACAGAAGAACTGGCCCAGGGCATTGCCATGGCACATGGGCAGGGAAAATGTACTGAATGTATGCAGGGACGAGTTTAGAAAGCCACTGGCCCAGGCAGCTGCTGCCATGTGGGCACAAGCTCTGCTGCCCAGGAGGGTCCCATAGTGCAGGGGTTTGCAGATGGACACGTAGCGGTCATAGCACATCACGGTCAGCAAAGAAAGCTCTACTGTGATAAAGAAAAAAAGAAAAAGAGCTGTGCAGCACATCCTGCATACGAGATCTTTCTGGTGTCCCAGAGGGAATTGTGCATGGCTTTGGGACAGTGGTGCAGATGAGCCCAGGTCGGTGAGGGCCAGGTTGAGCAGGAAGAAGAACATGGGGCTGTGCAGGAGGTGGCCGCAGGCTACGGCGCTGATGATGAGGCCGTTGCCCAGGAGGGCAGCCAGGGAGATGCCCAGGAAGAGGCAGAAGTGCAGGAGCTGCAGCTGCCGCGTGTCTGCCAATGGCAGCAGGAGGAAGTGGCTGATGGAGCTGTTGTTGGACATTTTCAGTGTCTTGACATGAAAATCTGTATAAAAAGTAATCATGGAATAGTTCAGTTTGGAGAGGACTTTCAATACCCAGCACAGCTTGGTAGAACTTTCCCCCCACTGCCTGCCCAGGGCTCTGCTGCCTGCAGCTGTCCCTGCCTGCAGCTGCTTCCCTGTACCCAGGGCTGGGCCCTGCCAGTGCTGCCAGAGCCCAGCCCAGCCCTGGGGGCTCAGCTCTGCCCTGCAGACCCCTCCCAGCTCAGGCACTGCCCAGGGCCAGCTGTGGCTCTTCAGGCTGTGATGGCAACATCAGAGCAACCCTGAGGAGGCTGGAAAAGCGACACCGGTGCTGCCTGGGAGGGACTCTTTGCTGATTTCTGTCACTGCCTGGTTGATTAAGATATGAGCGGAAATTGTTTTGTTTTTCTGAACCTGAACTGAGAGATGAATAACTAGATGCAGTTTCCCATCCAGGTAACACAGAGCAATGGATTTGAAAAGCAGAATTTTCCTCTTTTTGCAATCCATTCTATGCTGTGCTTCCTGTATAATCTGCTTGGAAATATTCTGGAGTTAAATGTCATGCTGGGAGCAGTCCTGAACAATGCAGCATCCTCACCACACAAGGGAGAACACTTCCACGCCTTACCAGCTGTCTCCTTCCACCCAGATCTTGTCCCCCAGTGCTGGGAGCAGCTCCCAGGGCTGGCTGAGAGCTGTCCTGGGCAGGCAGCAGAGTCCCTGGGCCAGCACAGCGCCCTGGGCTGCAGGACCCTGCTCTGCACCACAGCCCTGGGCACCCCTGGCTGCTCGACACAAGAGATAATCAGAGAATGTACTCACAGAGTCTGTAGGCATTGGGATGTTGCAGCTTGAGGAGATCACTGCAGGAGCTGCAGCTGCATTGTCCTGCAGCCAGAGGTTCCTGTGCCAAGGGCTGGCAGTGATTCTCCCCAGCCCCTTCTCAGCCCTTCCAGCCCGGAGTGATTGAAGCCCTGTGTCTGTGTGCTGTGCCTGGGGTGGCTGCAGGCAGTGCCCCAGCCCTGCTGGGCTGGGAGAAAAGCTGCTCATCCAGAGAAATGTGTTTTTAAGCTCTTCCTGATTGCCAGGATCTCCCTCTGGATGATGAGCTCAGCCCAGCTCATCAGCACAGACACAGCACAAGGACTTTAATGACCCTCTTGGGGCTTTGTGCTGAGGCCCTGAACATCAGTCCCTGAGAGGGAGATGAAGAAACCTCTCCAGAACTCCAAGTCAGAAGCCAACTCCAAAGTTTCTGGAAGTTTTAA
Source organism: Acrocephalus arundinaceus (assembly GCA_021534815.1). Classification (NCBI taxonomy): domain Eukaryota; kingdom Metazoa; phylum Chordata; class Aves; order Passeriformes; family Sylviidae; genus Acrocephalus; species Acrocephalus arundinaceus. Next base: position 11,377 of record JAJEOU010000333.1, read on the forward strand.
TGGGTCCCACTGAGGGACACGACACAGAAAGTGTCCCCAGGCCCCAGGCAGAGCAGAGAACTGCAGGCAGTGATGACAGGTGGGGACAAAGAGAAGCCAAGGCTTGGTGCCCTGGGCCACAGCAGCCTCTGTGCCACCAAGGGCACTGAGGAGACCCCTTGTCCTGAGGCCCTGGGGCCTCCTGGCACAGCCCCAGCAAGGCTGGGCACTGTCAGCCCCTTGTCCTGCCCTCAGCATCCCCCTCCCATGCCAGTGGCCTCCAGGATGTGCTGGAAGGAGTCCCTGGGGAAGGAGCCTTGGTCAGCAATGGCCCTGGGGGCTCCTTCATGCTGCCAGGGACTGCAGGTTTTCCAAGGACTTTGGGTTTGGCTTCTGCCTTGGAGTCTCTGAAAGGTTTGTGCAATCCTGGCCTCCAATACTCTGCTGTAATGAGTCCCTTGAGAGGCTTTGTCAGTAACAACACTCAGTGGGGCACATTAATGCTTCAAGGTACTTCAGTTCTTTTACGGTACTTGGTGTTTCCTTTTTCAAACTGACTCCAGCAAAAGTTTGTGCAATCATGGCACCCAATTATCGCATTTAATGAGTCCCTTGAGAGCTTTGCACTGACACACAGTGAGTCTCAGTAATGTTTTGAGATATTCGAGATTTTTAAGATACTTTGAATTTTCCTTTGGATTTTCCATCCCACGCAGAGGGTCTAAGAGGTTTTTGTGCAATCCTGGCCTCCAGTTCTCTCCCCTACAGACCTCATGAGGAGCCTGTGTTGGGGATTGACCATAGTGGGGCCCAATATTGCTTTGAGACACTTTTGGTGTTTCCTCTGACTTTGACTCCTGGCAAGGTTTGTGCAATCTCCTCTCAGGCCTGAGGTTCCAGGGCTCAGCACCAAATGCACCACGGGGCTCATTAGGATCAAGCAAGTCCTGACAAACCATGGCTGTGCTTGATTTCCCTCTGGTCTGGTGCAGTTCACTAGGAATTCTTTTCTCCTAGAGTTATGGGGAAATATTTCAAATAAATCACTTCCTATTTTCAAGGGTGTATTTTTCTATTCAGAGAAGAGGTAACTGCAACATTCAGGGACTGATATTGATTCAGGGTCTCTCCCAAGGTGGTCTGGCCTGCTCAGAGAAGCTGTGCCTTGAGGTCTGAGCCAGTGTGGACAACCTTGCTCCACATTCCCAACCCCATCCTGTCTCTCCTCACTCACCTGGGACATGCTTTTCTCAGAGAACTGGCTGCACTCAGCCAAAGAAGGGTTTTTTCTTTTTTAGCAATCTAAACTCCAAAGTTTCAGACAATCTTT
>JAJEOU010000153.1:0-22597 GCA_021534815.1 Acrocephalus arundinaceus
CTGGGCATCCTGTCCCACTGCCTCGGCGCTGTTTTAGAGCTGCTGCACCGCGGGCCCGCACTGGCCTCCCTGCCAGACATCTCTGCCCTCCAGTGACCACCGACTGAGCTCCGAACTTCATCCGATCCACCAGCCCGGGATTCCCCACCGTTCCAGCTTGGTACCTTTTCTTTGGAGTCCCCCAGAGACCAGACTGCCCAGGGTTTTGTGAAACCAAGCTCCGTCAAGGTCCCTGGTTCTGTTTTCGCTATTAATTGCTGTAGTTGTTGTTGTTTGTTTGCCCTGTTATACCTATTAGTAAAGAACTGTTATTCCTATCCCCATATCTCTGCCTGAGAGCCGTTTTAATTTTCTAAATTATAATAATTTGAGGGAAGGGGATTTGAATTATCCATTCCAAGAGAGGCCCTGCCTCTCTGTAGCAGATACCTGTCTTCTTTCAAAACCAAGACAGATTTTGGTGCCCAGACGTGGGGCTTGAGGGCATTGAGAGAAAAAAGGGAATAACAGTTCTTAAGTGACCTAATTTCTTGTTCATTCTTGTTCAGTGGATATAGAAACCTTGCTAGGTAACGCCATGTAGTCTAACTTATCCTGGTTCGGGTGGCATGTGGTTGTGGCTTTATTTTGCCCATTTGCAGGCCCTTACCTAAACATGGGCCCTATGACAAAAGCTACTGTGGCTGTTATCCAGTTTGTTTTATGGGCTGATAAGGTGAGGAATTCACTGATTTTTAACTTGCTCTGGACAGCAGGCACGTGGATACATGGCTATCACATACTAAGTGGGTGTATTTGGGGTTACTTTAAGAATGGTAATTTCTGTGAGGAAATGACAGTGAGAGAAGTTTTCCAGACCTTTAGCCAGTTCCTTATGCCTACTCCACCAGCTTTTGAAGAGTTCAAATTTCCTCTAGAAACTAACCAAATGTTGCTGATGATCCTAGCTTATTTAGCTTTCAAAGATAAGGTGAGGTCAATTTGGAGCACGGCACAGACTAGAGATATTGCTGTGGGGCCTGACACTGCCCCAGAGGCTAGAAATACTGCTGTAGGGCCTGATACTGCCCCAGAGACTAGAGATACTGCTGTAAGGCATGATACTGTCCCAGAGGCTGAGAATGCTGCCATAGAGCCTGATACTGCCCCAGAGACTGGGGATGCTGGCCCACTGCCTGACCCTGCCCCGCAGCCCACCCCAGAAATGAACCACCCCAGTTGGGTGGGGGTTCTAGTGAAAGAGATACGTGAGATGAGCCAAGTGCTGAAAGAATACACTTCCCCAGCTGGTGAGAAGCCCTCCCCTTGCCCTGAAAAGGGGGAATCCGATGGTGCAGCAGTGGAACCCACAGAGGTTACAACCGTCCAGGCTCCAGCTGAACCACAGGACCAGTCACAACCAGCTGCAGTTGCCCCTGTAGAAACAAAGAAGTATAAGATGAAATCAGAGCACCCAGGTAATAAGGATAAGAAAGGAGGGCCCTCACAGCCCACAGGGGAACCAGAGGTTGAGATTACCATCGAGTCCCTGACTTATGAAAGCCTACGTAATCTGCAAAAAGATATTGCACGACGGGGACGTGAGGCTTATACAACTTGGTTACTTCGGGTTTGGGACCTTATAGGTACAGGCGTGCAACTGGATGGTGGTGAGGCAAGGAACTTGGGACCCTTGACCCAGGACTCAGGGATGAATCAAGTATTTGTAAGGGAGCAAGGGCCCCTTCCCCTCTGGGAGCGACTTCTAATGAGTGTAAGGGAGAGGTTTGTCCACAGAGACAGAATGCAGGAGCACCATCATAGAAGTCAGTGGAAGACTCTTGAGGAAGGGATCCAACAGCTGAGGGAAGTGGCCATATTAGAGGTACTCTTTGGGAGAGGTGGACAGCATGACAATGACCCTGACAAGGTCAGGTGCACAGGGCAGATGTTGTGGAACCTGGCAAGTAAGGGGCCATCTCAATACACCACCTTCATTGCAATGATCAATCCTGATAGCAACCGGGAGACAGTAGGTTCTGTCGCCAACAGGCTCAGAAATTATGAGAGCATGGTCAGTGGCCCAATGCAGGCTCAGGTCTCTGCAGTAGTTAAGGAACTCAAAGAGGAGGTAATAAGAGAAGTGAGGGAGGAGGTGAGAGAGGAGATGAGGAGGAACAGTTCCCATGCGGCACCGGTGCGAGTCACAGGCCCCAGAGCCAGAGCCCAACGCCCTCCAGCTAGAGGGAGAGGGTACACCCCAAGGGCTGACCTGTGGTTTTTCTTGCGTGACCATGGGGAAGACATGGGAAGGTGGGATGGAAAACCCACTTCTGCCCTGGCAGCACGGGTGCGTGAGCTCAAGGAGAGAAACACTAACCGAGGGGGTCCCACTAAAATGAAAGTAGCCTCAACCTCCCAGGACCGAGCCACCAGGTATTATAGAAGTGAAGATGATATGTCAGATCCCCTTGAAGGAGCCTCTACAATGTATGCCCAGGAAGGGAATAATAACCAGTGCTAGAGGGGCCCTGCCTCTAGCCAGGAAGAGGCACGGGAAAACCGAGTCTTTTAGACTGTGTGGATTCGATGGCCTGGCACATCAGAGCCACAGAAATATGAAGCTTTGGTAGATACTGGTGCGCAGTGTACCCTGATGCCATCGGGACATGTGGGGGCAGAACCCATTTCCATTGCTGGAGTGACAGGGGGATCACAGCAACTGACTCTGGTGGAAGCCGAGGTGAGCCTGACCAGGAAGGAGTGGCAGAAACATCTGATTGCAACCGGCCCAAAGGCCCCGTGTATCCTGGGCATTGACTTCCTCCGGAATGGGTATTACAAAGACCCTAAGGGACTCAGATGGGCTTTTGGAATAGCTGCTGTGGAGGCAGAGGGCATCAAGAAATTGAACACCTTGCCTGGACTGTCAGAGAACCCATCTGCAGTAGGACACCTGAAGGTAGAAGAACAACGAGTACCAGTTGCCACCTCGACAGTGCACCGCCGGCAGTATCGGACCAATCGAGATGCCGTGATCCCCATCCACAAGATGATCCGGGAGCTGGAGAGCCAAGGGGTGGTCAGCAAAACCCACTCACCCTTCAACAGTCCCATCTGGCCTGTGCGCAAGTCTGATGGAGAATGGAGACTGACTGTGGACTATCGTGCATTGAATGAGGTGACACCACCGCTGAGCGCTGCTGTGCCGGACATGCTGGAACTCCAGTACGAGCTGGAGTCCAAGGCAGCGAAGTGGTATGCCACTATTGACATTGCTAATGCATTTTTCTCCATTCCTCTGGCTGCAGAGTGCAGGCCTCAGTTTGCGTTCACATGGAGGGGCGTGCAGTACACCTGGAACCGACTGCCCCAGAGGTGGAAGCACAGTCCCACCATCTGCCATGGACTGATCCAGACTGCATTGGAAAAGGGAGAGGCTCCAGAACATCTGCAGTACATCGATGACATCATTGTGTGGGGGAACACAGCAATGGAAGTGTTTGAAAAAGGGGAGAAGATCATCCAGATTCTCCTGGAAGCTGGCTTTGCCATCAAGAAGAGCAAGGTCAAGGGACCTGCCCGAGAGATCCAGTTCTTAGGGGTAAAGTGGCAAGATGGTCGTCGCCAGATACCCACAGAGGTAATCAACAAGATCACTGCAATGTCTCCACCGACCAGCAAGAAGGAAACACAAGCTTTCCTAGGTGCCATAGGCTTTTGGAGAATGCACATTCCCGAGTACAGCCAGATTGTGAGCCCTCTCTACCTGGTTACCCGCAAGAAGAATGATTTCCACTGGGGCCCTGAACAGCAGCAAGCCTTTGCCCAGATCAAGCAGGAGATCGCTCATGCGGTAGCCCTTGGCCCAGTGAGGACGGGACCAGAGGTAAAGAATGTGCTCTACTCAGCAGCCGGGAACAATGGCCTGTCCTGGAGCCTATGGCAGAAGGTGCCGGGTGAGACTCGAGGCCGACCACTGGGATTCTGGAGCCGAAGCTACAGAGGGTCTGAAGCCAACTACACTCCCACGGAGAAGGAAATCTTGGCCGCCTATGAAGGAGTTCAAGCCGCCTCGGAGGTGATTGGTACAGAGGCGCAACTCCTCCTGGCACCCCGACTGCCTGTGCTGGGGTGGATGTTTAAAGGAAAGGTTCCCTCTACCCACCATGCCACCGACGCCACATGGAGCAAATGGATTGCCCTCATCACACAGCGCGCCCGTATTGGAAACCCAAACCGCCCTGGGATTTTGGAAGTTATTACCAACTGGCCGGAAGGTGAAAGCTTTGGTCTCATGGATGAAGAGGAGCAGGAACAAGTGACACGGGCTGAAGAAGCACCACCGTACAACCAACTGCCAGTGGAAGAGACACAGTACGCTCTTTTCACTGATGGTTCCTGTCGCATTGTAGGCCTGAACCGGAAATGGAAGGCAGCTGTATGGAGCCCCACACGACAAGTTGCACAAGCCACTGAAGGAGAAGGTGGATTGAGTCAACTTGCTGAACTCAAAGCCATTCAGTTAGCCCTGGACATTGCTGAAAGGGAGAAGTGGCCAAAGCTCTACCTCTACACTGATTCGTGGATGGTGGCCAATGCTCTGTGGGGTTGGCTGGAAAGGTGGAAAAAGGCCAACTGGCAGCGTCGGGGAAAACCAATCTGGGCTGCTGATGAATAGAAAGACATTGCCACTAAGGTAGAGAAGCTACCTGTGAAAGTCCGCCATGTAGATGCCCATGTCCCCAAGAGCAGAGCTAATGAGGAGCACCGAAACAATAAGCAAGTAGATCAAGCTGCCAAGATAGAAGTATCAAAGATAGACTTAGACTGGCAGCACAAGGGAGAGCTGTTCCTAGCTCGATGGGCCCATGATGCTTCAGGACATCAAGGCAGAGATGCCACCTATAAGTGGGCACGAGACCGAGGGGTGGATCTAACCATGGACAGTATCTCCCAGGTTATCCATGACTGTGAGACATGTGCTGCCATCAAACAGGCCAAGCGGGTGAAGCCCCTATGGTATGGGGGACGGTGGTCTAAATATAAGTATGGGGAAGCCTGGCAGATTGACTACATCACCCTTCCCCAGACCCGCCAAGGCAAGCGCTATGTGCTGACCATGGTAGAAGCCACCACTGGATGGCTGGAGACCTACCCTGTGCCCCATGCGACTGCCCGGAATACCATCCTAGGCCTTGAAAAACAAGTTCTTTGGAGACATGGCACCCCTGAGAGAATTGAGTCGGACAATGGGACCCATTTCAAGAACAGCCTTGTAAACACCTGGGCTAGAGAACATGGCATCGAATAGATATATCACATCCCTTATCATGCACCAGCTGCCGGGAAAGTTGAACGATGCAATGGCCTGCTTAAAACCACCTTGAAGGCACTGGGTGGGGGGTCCTTCAAGAACTGGGAGATTAATTTAGCAAAGGCCACATGGTTAGTGAACACCAGAGGTTCCACCAACCGAGCAGGCCCTGCCCAGTCTGAGCCCCTGAGAACAATGGATGGGGATAAGGTTCCAGTGGTACACATGAGAGGTATGCTGGGAAAAACTGTTTGGGTTAATTCTGCCTCCAGCAAAGACAATCCCATCCGTGGGGTTGTCTTCGCTCAGGGACCAGGTTGCACTTGGTGGGTAATGCAAAAAGATGGACAGACCCGATGCATACCTCAAGGAGACCTTGTTTTAGGGTGAACTACCCATGCCACTGTATTCGTACCCACATCTGCATGTATATATGTATATAATTGAGGTAGTGCATGTATGTATATAGTTTAGAAGTTTAAATTCAATGTAATATGTTGGTATGGGAAAAAATTCGGGGTGGATTAATGTTGGGGGTTAGCCTTGTTTCTTTTTTCACCTATAGAATTTTTTCCCAAGAGTTGCAAGGCAATTGATGGCCAGGTACTTATGAGTGATCAGGTGAAGACAAAAGCATGGAAGGTAGCACTTAGCTACACCCTTGTCTCCGGGAGTTTTTCCCCGAGGGGGGGGGGGGAGAGAAAGACGGGGGCTGGGGGGGGGGGGGGGGCAGCTTCACTTTTGGTGTGGTCTGTGTCGGGGGGCGGACGCGGCTGCCGTTGCTGTGTGGGTTTCTCACTGGCACCACCGGGATCTGATCCTGGAGAGAGAGCTGCCGTCGTCTGCCCGTGTGCCCGGATCCGGATTCCTCTTTTTGCTGCCCTGCTGGAGCTGCCTCAGCTGGGCATCCTGCCCCACTGCCTCGGCATTGTTCTGGAGCTTCTGCACCGCGGGCCCGCACTGGCCTCCCTCCAGACATCCCTGCCCTCCAGTGACCACCGACTGAGCTCCGAACTTCATCCGATCCACCAGCCCGGGATTCCCCACCGTTCCAGCTTGGTACTTTTCTTTGAAGTCCCCCAGAGACCAGACTGCCCCGGGTTTTGTGGGACCAAGCTCCGTCAAGGTCCCTGGTTCTGTTTTCGCTATTAATTGCTGTAGTTGTTGTTGTTTGTTTGCCCTGTTATACCTATTAGTAAAGAACTGTTATTCCTATTCCCATATCTCTGCCTGAGAGCCGTTTTAATTTTCTAAATTATAATAATTTGAGGGAAGGGTATTTGAATTATCCATTCCAAGAGAGGCCCTGCCTCTCTCTAGCAGATACCTGTCTTCTTTCAAAACTAAGACATGCATGTGAGAGGTCATCGAAATGAAGAAGGAAAAACATTTCAGGGAAAACGGCTGGCAGATCAAATGGCAAAACAAGTCGCTAGAGAGGTATGGACTCAATTAGCTCTAGTGCCAACCCGAGCCAACCCTGCTATGTCCTTCATGGAACAGAAACCAAGTTATTCACCTGATGATGAGAAACTGGCAGATTTGTGCAAGCCCGAAAGAATGTAAAAGGATGGTATGTGACTGCAACCGGACAAGTGGTGCTACCGGTAAAAATCATGAAGACAATTTTGGAAATAGAACATAACAAATGCCATTGGGGGGCGGAAGCACTGGTTAAGTTTCTTAAAAATGAGATAATTTCAAATCAGATGTTAACAATAGCAAAAAGAATAAATGCAGGTTGTCCGTTGTGTATAAAAAACAATCCAGTAGTGAGAAAGCAGATAGTGATGGGAAGGTTACAAGTGGGTCCACAGCCAGGAGATTATTGGCAGGTTGATTTTTCTGAGTTACCCAAGGCGCAAGGTTACAAATACCTTCTAGTATATGTTTGTACTTTCTCAGGTTGGCCCAAAGCTTTTCCCTGCAGAACCAATCAGGCGAAAGAAGTGGTTAAAACCTTGCTGAGGGAGATTATTCCTAGGTTTGGAGTACCGTTAGGGATGTCATCTGACAGGGGTCCACACTTCATTGCAGGGATAGTGCAGGACATAGCTCGGATGCTGGGTATTACATGGAACTTACATACACCCTGGAGACCCCAATCAAGTGGACAGGTAGAGAGGATGAATCAGACATTGAAAAATCAGATTAAAAAGATTTGTCAGGAAGCAAAAATTCAGTGGCCTCAAGCATTGTCCCTGGCGTTGCTCAGAATCAGGATTAAACCTAGGGAAAGAGTAGGCGTAAGTCCGTACGAGATTTTGTACGGCAAACCTTACCATGCAACGGTATATAAAGGGGATCCGCATTTAGTAGGAGATCAAGTGTTACTAAATTATGTATTATCTCTAAACAAGACTCTTACAGCCATTAGAGGAGCTCTGCAGTGGAACCGACCCTTGCCGTTGGAGAATCCGGCACATGACATCTTGCCAGGAGACCAGGTGTACATAAAGAATTGGAACACAGAACCTTTAAAAGAAACATGGGATGGACCTCACCAGGTGATCATGACTACCTATACCGCCGTCAAAGTAGAAGGAATCGACAACTGGATCCATTACACCCGGGTCAAGAAGGTTCCTTCACGGTGGGAGGTGCAGCCTTTGTCTCCAACCCGAATGGTGTTCCGAGCAAAGCCTTAAGGATGGTCCTTTTGCTGAGTATTATACCAATGAGTAGTGCATTTGTAGCGATTACTGTTCCTGAACCCTTGGTGGTTACTGTGGAAAATCCAAGTCTAATGTTAACATGTTTGTTTTCTGATAACCAGGGAGCTGGATCCGAAGAGGTAAATGTCAGGTGGAAACAAGGACCTGAAGTGGTAGAAGAAGGAGTAACAGTGTATTGGGATATGTACCGACAGGAAGGAAATACAACCCTGCAGATATCCAAAATCCAAGGACATCAGAGTGATCGATATAAGTGTGCGGTATGGATTAGAGATAGTTTTGATTATGGGGATTTTGAAGTTCGAGTATTGACTTTGAAAGGAATGGTTGCAAAAGAATTCCCAGTGAATGTCATGCCAATCAATGCTCAAGTAGACATGTGGAACGGACCCCCACTTAGAATCAATTGTACCTTTAGTTTGGAAAAATCTGTAGTCAAAGAGTGCAAGTTAAGTGGTGGAAAAAGAATAGTGAGTGGCTATGGGATGAACAGATATCGGGGGTCAGTTGGTGGGTGATGGATTGGTGGGGAGAGGCTGGTTAAATATTACTGACCCTCGGATTGGGGAATCAGAAGGGGAATATGTCTGTGTAGTCTCTTGTGGGATAGATGGTAATTATGGACTGAGAAGGGTTGTTGTGAGACCAAATCAAAATGAAGGATTGAAGCCCCAACATAAAACATATTTAGCAGTAGAGGGAAGAAATGTGATAATTAGTTGTAGAATTAATTCAGGTGTAAAATTTACTGATTTTGGATGGTGGTTTGGTAGAAATTTAAATTCAGGGGAGAAATACCAAATTCAGAGAAGGATGGAGGGATCGATTGTATTAATTATCAGGGATGCCCAAAGACGGAGGGATGAAGGTAGCTATTGGTGTTGGATTGCAAAGGATGATTGGTGGGGACATGGAGTAATGACAGTTTATATGAAAGAGATACAAGCAACTAGGCAAGTTCCGGAAATAGGGAGTTTTATGTGGGGAACTGATCAAGAAAATTTGGTGGTGGGATTAATTCGTGATTTTGGGAAGGTCCAAAATGTGACAGCAATAACAGCATGTTTACCCATGCCACATGCAGCTGGAGATCCTATACCATGGGGAATTATACCTGTGACTGAAATGCCAAGCGCATTTGCCAATGTGACCTGGAATTGTAAATTTGTGACCCGACAAACACAGGAATGGGTAGAAGGCTGTGCGCTCATACAGGAGATATCTAAGCAGCAGTGTGAACAAATGCCTGGGTTTCTTGGGTGGATAGATGATCCTAATCCCAGGTACAAGAACAAATGTGTGTTGAGACAACCTGTAAGGTACCCTTGTAATAAGATGCAGGTTAAAGAGATAGGGACTAAAAGGGAGGAAGTATGTCAAAATGTTACACACCTTACAACCATGGAAGAGTGGGAAGTGATATGGGACCGAGCCTGTTGGAAACTTATAGTTATATAGATCATATTCATTGGTGTATCCAGTGGATAGGAAAGAAAAACCAAACTTACCAGACCATCAGAACCACACAAGAAGCCTGGAGACAGTATAAGGAGTCAAAAGACATATGGAACTGTACTCAAATATATACTTGTGATACACCAGCAAAGCAAATAGGGCTAATGCCGGTAAAATTATTATTGCAATGGGGATGTGAATGTAGGGGATATAATCACACACTAAGGGAATCAATTAAAAAGGCTATAGATTGTAAGACAACAACTGTAAGAAGCCCAGGAAACCTTGTGTGGGTAATGGGACATGGGCAATGGACCACGCATATGCCCATTGATGGTCCCGTAACTCAGATTACTCTAGGGGTGCCAACTTTATGTCCTTATTGGAAGCAAACAAGACTGACCGATGATGAAATGCAAAAACGTTTACGGAGAGAAGTAGGGGATGACACTGAATCAAAGGATGAGTGGCATGAGCCTTCAGAGGGGGTAAGGTTCGGATGGATACTTGAGTCATTGTTCCCACCCATTTCAACATATCGAAATAGGGAGATGCTTTATCGATTACTGGGACAAACAGAAAGGTTGGCTGCAGTTACCAAAAAGGGGTTTAAAGATCTAAATTTGCAGTTACAAGCTACTACGAGGATGACTGTTCAGAATCGAATGGCATTAGACATGATTTTGTTAAAAGAACATGGGGTTTGTGGATATTTGCAGGGAAAACAAGACCATTGTTGTGTACATATCCCAAATGTTACTGAAGAGGTAGAGAAAGATATTAGCCAATTGGATCAAATTGAATCAAAAATACATGAGACTCAAAAGGATGCTGAACACAATTGGATTGGAGCAATATTTAGTTCATTAGGGATCCAGGTCTCTGGTTGGATATCGTCTGTAATACAGTATGTAATTATGATCATAGTTATGATAGTTGTTGTATTTGGAGCATATAGATGTCTTTTAGGAGCGATCATGAAGGAAGGAGCACACACGAAGAAGGTGATAAGGGCGATGACTCGCAAGGAAGTGATTTCGCCTCGAATCTCCGAGAAACCATCTACATCACCGTCATACCTGGAGACATCGACATAAAGGATTGAGCATCCTTGCGAAGAATCGAAGAATGCTCAAAAGGGGGGATTTGTTACCAGTGAGATAAAATTATGTTGGTTGTATAAAATAGGTTGTGTAGTAGTAGTTATGCTAAGGCTTAGTTTTGGCTGTTCCTCATGTAGGCCCTGGAAAATGTTTGAGAATGTGCAGAGAATGTACTGAGAAAGGAAGAAAACAATGTTCATAGAGATCAGTCAAGCATGTGGAACATACAAAGTTTGCAGGTAGTTTCCTAGAGATAAGGTTGAAATAGAATATGTTTGGTGGTGGGAGTTAAGCAAGAAAATTAATCTACAGTTTTAAGTTAGACAACCTTTTAAGATTTATAGTTTAGGGGGATTGTTATTTGAATAACAAATGTAACGGTTGTATAACTGCTTTGAAGTAAAGAATGTTAGTTTTGCACCTAGCCTTATGAGGTAATCTTTGTAAAAGGGTATAAAAGCTGAAGATCTGATGGAGGGTCTTCGGGATCCTGATTTGGGACATAGTCCCCAGGTCCCCGGGGCCTCAAATAAAGCACCGCATAAACTAACTCTGTTGGTTTGTGTTTTACCTCGGTATCGGGCAACACTGCCACCGCTGCCACCGCTGCCACTGCTGCCACCGCTGCCACCGCTGCCCTGCTTGGTGAGGCCCAGGGACACTCAGAGCCGGGGCACAGAGCTGGGGAGTGCAGGGGAGAAGGGGCCGCAGCCCTGCAGCCCCTGTCCTGGGCAGCCATACCGCCCTGTGCCCAGGGTGTTCCTGCCCCCGCTCAGGGTGGCCCAGGAGGGCACAGCCCGTGTGTCCCCGAGCTGGCAGCTGCTGCCTGTGCCATCCATCTCCTCGGGGCTCGTGCTATGCAGAGCAGCATTAAGGATATGGCACTGGAGAAAAAAGATAATGACACCGAGCTCTTGCGAGGGGACAGCAGGAGTGACCACGAGCTGTCCCCAGTGGGAGATGACAGCAAGCTCTTTCCACTGGACAGCACAAGTGGTGAAGAGTTGTCCCAAGTAGAAGAGGCCACTGAGCTCTCTCCAGGGGACAGCAGCACTGGGCCAGTGCTGTCCGAAGAGGAAGAGGCCATAGAGGACATTCCAGGGGACAGCCCGAGTGACCAAGAGCTGTCCCCAGTGGAAGAAGATCTTGAGGGCATTCCAGGGGAGAGCAGAAATGACCAGGAGCTGTCCACCCTAGAAGAGGACATTGAGGTTGTTTCAGGGGACAGCGCCAGTGACCAAGAGCTGTCCTCAGTAGAGGAGGCCCTTGAGGTAATTGCAGGGGACAGCCTGAGTCAGAATGAGCTGTCCTCAGTAGAAGAGGACATCAAGGTTGTTTCAGGGGACATCAAAAGTGACCAGGAGCTGTCCCCAGTGGAAGAAGATCTTGAGGACATTCCAGGGGACAGCATGATTGACGAGGATCTGTCCCCAGTGCCAGAGGCCCTTGATGTCATTGCAGGGGACAGCCTGATCACAATGAGCTGTCCTCAGTGGAGGAGGACATCAAGGTGTTTCAGGGGACAGCCCCAGTGATGAAGAGTGTCCTCAGTAGAAGAAGATCTCGAGGACATTCCAGGGGACAGCATGATTGACGAGGATCTGTCCCCAGTGCCAGAGGCCCTTGATGTCATTGCAGGGGACAGCCTGAGTCACAATGAGCTGTCCTCAGTGGAAGAGGACATCAAGGTTGTTTTCAGGGGACAGCCCCAGTGATGAAGAGTTGTCCTCAGTAGAAGAAGATCTCGAGGACATTCCAGGGGACAACACGATTGACCAGGAGCTGTCCCCAGTGCAAGAGGCCCTTGATGTCATTGCGGGGGACAGCAGAAGTGACCAGGAGCTGTCCTCAGTAGAAGAGGCCCTTGAGGTCATTTCAGGGGACAACCCCAGTGACGAGGAGCTGTCCTCAGGAGAAGAAGCTCTTGAGGTCATTGCAGGGGACAGCCTGAGTCACAAGGAGCTGTCCTCAGTAGAAGAGGACATCAAGATTGTTTCAGGGGACAGCCCCACTGATGAGGAGCTGTCCTCAATAGAAGAGGACATCGAAGTTTTTTCAGGGGACAGCACAAGTGACCAGGAGCTGTCCCCAGTGCAAGATGCTCTTGAAGTCATTGCAGGGGGCAGCAGAAGTGACCAGGAGCTGTCCTCAGTAGAAGAAGATCTTGAGGACATTTCAGGGGACAGCATGATTGATGAGGATCTATCCGCAGTGCAAGAGGCCATCGAGGTCATTGCAGGGGACAGTCTAAATCATGATGAGCTGTCCTCAGTAGAAGAGGACCTCGAGGTCATTCCAGGAGACAGCAGAAGTGATGAGGAGCTGTCCTCAGTGGAAGAGGACATCAAGGTTGTTTTAGGCGACAGCACGAGTGACCAGGAGCTGTCCTCAGTAGAAGAAGCCCTTGAGGTCATTTCAGGGGACAGCCTCAGTGACCAAGAGCTGTCCTCAGTAGAAGAGGCCCTTGAGGGTGGTCCAGAGGACAACACGAGTGACTGGGAGCTGTCCCCAATGGAAGATGACAATCAGCTCTCCAGAGAGGCCAGCAAAGATTACAAGGAGCTGCCCCCAGATGAAGAGAATCATGGAAAAGAGCTGTCCCAAGAGGAGAGTGACAGTGACAAAGAGCTGGCCCAAGGGGATAACAACGAGGATGAGAAGCTTTCTCCAGAAGACATCAGACATGACACAGATCTGTGCTTTGTGGAAGACTGTGATGTTGAAAAGATGTCCCAGCGGGAAGATGACAACAAACAGCTCTCCCAATGGGAAGAACACAAGGATGAAGAGCTCTCCCTTTGGGAAGAACACAAGGATGAAGAGCTGACAAGGAGGGCCCTGCTCGGTGGCATGGACGGCGATTCAAGCTCGTCCCTTTAACTGCCAAAGCAGGAAACATTGTCAAGGCATCAGAAGGTGCTGGAATGTCTGGAAGCCAATTTCTCCAACAATTATGGTGCTGAGGAGGAAGAAGCTGGCAGACACCAAAGACTGGACAAGGTGGAGGCCCAATGGCAAGAGGTGTTGGAGGCCATGTCATCTCATGGTTCCAGTGACGATGCCAAGATGCTTTCCAAAGGGCAGCACCACGGAACCCAAGAGGTGTCCCAAGGGGAAGTTGCCGTCCAGGACAACATCTGGAATAAACCCTTGGGCTTGGTGGATGACGAGGAGCCCCTGGAGGGACCCAGCTGTTCCAGGCATGAGGAGAGGACATCGCTGGGGACACAGAGCCCCCTCGCTGTCCTGTTCAATGCTCCAGCCAGCAGCCAGGCTCAGCTGTGCATCAACCTGAACGTGACCAGTGGGACCCTGAGCAAGGCTCCGCTGGAGATCCAGGCACGGAGGCAGCAGCAGGAGGAACAGGAGGCCCTGGAACAATGGATTGCTGCAGAAAGGGAAGCAGAAGTTATTGAAAAAGGGGAAGGGAGCCTCTTCTCTGCCTGGCACAGCCCCCCCAGCCCCTGGCCTGCCCAGCTGGGAGCCCAGGCCCTGCGCAGGCAGCCGGCTGCCCCCAGGAAACGTCCCTCCCGCTTCAGGCGGGCGCTGCGGGCGCTGCGGGGCTGTTCCGCTGTCCCTGCCTGAGGCCACAGCCGGAGGAGTAAAAGGGCACCGACAGCAGGGATTGCTCCCAGAGCCTCCCTCCCTGCAAGACTGCGGCTCACACAGGGCTGCCAACACCAGTGGGAGTTGGGTCACATACAGGAAGAGGAAAATGAGCACGAAGAAGATAAAGACAACGAAGAAAAGGAAGAAGATGACAAAGAAGACGAAGAAGATGAAGAAGACAATAAAGTCAAGGAAGAGGATGACAGAAGATGAAGCATAACAGAAGAGGAAGAATACTTTAAAAATGCATAGAAGAAGAATAGTAATAAGAATTTTTAAAGTAGAAGTAGAATAAGAATAGGAGTAAGAGTTATAAAATATAGAAGTAGAAGAGTAATAGGAATACAAATTTGAATTTTAAAATGCATAGAAGAATAAGATTAATAAGAATTAGAATTTTCAAATACAAAGAAGAAATAAAAAGGAGTAAGAAGGAGTATAGAAGAAGAGTACTTAAGAATCCATAAATGAAGAAGAGCTCTAATGAATAAATAAAATTACCAAATAATTTGCATTTATTGTATATTTACATTACAGTCTATGATATAAAAACATGACTATACCATATGTTGTAATTACAAGATATTATTCCCAAGAAATTACCATGAACTATTTGCTACTGAAGAATTTGTGTATTTTCTAACAAGATTTGTAAGGCACAAGGAAAGAGTCTCCAGATTTCATTTCCTCTCTCGCAGAGGTACTGAAGTGTTTTCACCCTCAGTGCCAGGGAGTGCCCTGTGAGCAGTGAGTGCTCAGCCCCCAGCGGCAGCGGGAGAGTTCCCGGCCGGGCCGGCAGGGCAGGGCTGTCGCTGCTCTCTCGGGGCAAACTGCAGGTGCCCGTTGAGGGCGGCGGAGAGAGAACCGTGCTGGGAAGGCCTTGGCAGCAGGGCTGTGCAGCCGGGACAGCGAAGGCAGCACAGCCCCGCTCTGCCGCTGCCCGTGGCCAGGGAGCCGGGCTGGCTGTGCTCCTCAGCAGCGCTGCCTGCCGTCAGCAGCCTTGTGCGAGGGGGAGGGCTTCCCCGGCTGCAGCCCCAGCCGAGGCAGCAGCAGCAGCAGCTCTGCGCTGCTCCTGACACATCCCTGTGGGAGCAGCTGCACGGGGCTGTGCAGCCCAAGCCCCCAGAGCAGCGCACACGCAGCACTGGAGCAGCACCGCAGCACTGGGGCTGTGCTGGTGCTGCTGGGCAGCCCCGCAGGGCTCAGTGCTGAGCAGCCGTGCCTGCAGCCCGGAGTTGGCACTTCCAGCCTCGGGGCTGCTCCTGTGCTGCTCCAGGGCAGGGCCTTTCTCCGGGATGATGTTTTCTTTCTTCTGGGAGAACTTCCACAGAACCCCTGAATCTCTGAGGCTGGAAAAGCCCTCCCAGCCCATCGAGGCCAAGCTGTTCCTGATGCCACCTTGTCACCCTGCCCAGAGCACTGAGTGCCACCTCCAGGCCTTCCTTGGGCACCCCCAGGGATGGGCACTGCAAACATCCCTGGGCAGCCTCTGCCAAGGCCTGAGCACCCTTTCCATGAGGAAATTGCTCCTCGTGTACAACCAGAGCCTCCCCTGACACAGCTTGAGGCCGGTTCCCCTTGTCCTGTCTCTGTTCCTGGGAGCAGAGCCTGACCCCAGCCCCAGCTGCACCCTCCTGTCAAGGGGTGCAGAAGGATTGTTCCTTTCTTAGGCCCTCTGCTCCTCCTCCTCTCTGCTTTCCAAAACCAAATAAGAATCACTGAAGGATGAAAAATCACACAGGAGTGTTTGGGACTGGTTGTTCACCCATTTCTTCTGTCCTCAGGGACAACCAAGTGTCTCCGTCCTTCCTTGCCCAATATCCAACAGCAGGGAGTCCCTAGGCCAGGGATCCTCAATGTGGGAGCAGCAGGAGGGAACTTTGAGGAATTCTGCAGCCCTGAGAGAGGAGAAGGCAGGAATTCTCCTTTCTTCCTTTCTTTTCCACACCAAAGAAGACTCCAGCAATGGCAAAAGGAATTGTTCAAGGAGGAGGTGCCCTGAGGGGCTCCTGCCCAGAGGAGAGGCCTGGGGGATGTCAGGTGTGCTCCCACCAGCAGCTTGGCACTTCAAAGCTGTGTCAGGAGTGGGAAAATTTGAGAGAAAACAGATTATCCAGAACCAGACTTGATCTGTCTCCTCTCACTCACCAGACTTGCAGGAGGTTCTGGATAAAATGTGCACAGCAAGCCTATGGAATCAGGAGGAACTCTGATTTTACTCCTTGCGTGCTGCCAGGCGGCCTCAGAAAGGAGAGATGTTTTTGTGCACGTCTGAAGCCTGTGAGTCCTCTGGGACTTCCACATCGCTTCTGAAGCCTTGTACCCAGCTGGTGATTTTTCCCTGATGTTGCTTCGTTTTGCTTCAATGTTTCCAAAATACAGCTGACCACAGGAAACAAATTTAAAAGTTCAAAAAGACAAGAACAGTGAGGGACAAAACTGTGTAAGTTTTCCTTAGCATAGTTTTGCTTTTCTTAAATCTTTTGTCAGCAGAAGCATAAACTGCCCCTTTGCCTTTTGAGCCTCATGTACTTCTAATTAGACCTTTCTAGTATTTGTTCTGCCTTTTGAACTCCACGTACAACAGACGAGTGCCATCGAAAGTAGTTTTCTCTCCCAAACAGACTAAAGCACTCATTTCTTTCTCCCAAGGAGACTCAACCCCGTGTGTTTCATGGCCCATCGCACACCCCCGGCCCCGGTACCCACACAGGGGATTTGGCCCTGGGGCAGCCGTGTGGCGGTGCTGCCGCAGCCGAGCGCAGCCCTTGGGGCCGCTGTCTCGATGCCTTTGGAAGAGCAGGGACGCGATGTCCAGCGCCGTCTGTCTTTGTGCTCCGTGTTCTGTCGCCTGTGCGGGCGGAGCGGGGCTGGCGGGAGCCGCGCTCCCCTCAGAGCCCCCGAGGGCGGCAGCGATGGCGGCGCCGCTCCCTCAGCGCCCGGGCCCGGCCCCGGCGGGCGGGGAGCCCTCGGCAGCGCCCTGGTGGCAGCAGGGACCGAGCCCTGGCACCGGGCTCTGTGCCCGTGGCGCCGCAGAGGCCGGGGGAGAGCTGCGAGAGTCGGGGCCTGGGGCACTGCCCCGCCCCGGGTGCAGCAGCCGGGCCCCGGCCTTGTGGGAGCGCAGGAGGCTCTCGTGGTGCCGCTTGTGCCGCTTGTGCAGGAGGTGCCTGTGGGTGGCCCCGTCCTGGCGCGGTGGCCCTGCCCGCTCAGCTGAACACGACATTAATGACCCCTCAACTGTGCCCCAAATCCTCTGTTCATTCCCGTGGCCGGGCGGGAGGGGGACACGTCACCAGTGTGTCACTTGTGTGAGTGACATTGAGTGTGGGGCACGACAGGACGCAGGGCTGTGCCAGCGGGGCGTGTGGAGTGTCCTGGTGTCCTGCTGACTGCAGGGCTGTGCCAGCCTGTGCAGGGGCTGTCCCAGCTGGTGTCAGACACGTATTTTCACTTCTGCAGCAGCTCTTTGTCACTGTCATCTTCACTTTGGGATGGCTCCGTGTCTCTGTTGAATTCCCTTGGTAATGCCCTTGGCCCATGGTGTCTTTCCCTTGGGACAGCTTTTGGTCCCTGTTGAATTCCCCTTGGGACAGCTTTGGTCTCTCTCCTCTTCCCCTTGTGACAGCTCCAGGTGGGTGCAGTCTCCCCTGGGACAGGTGACACTGGGATCCTCTCTGAGAGTCCCTGCCCAGCTACTGCCCTGCCAGCCTCACAGCCTTGCTGGGAGCCTCAGCGCAGGCCAGCTCCTCAGGGAAGATCCCACTGATCCATGGAGATCCAGGCTTTCATTGCTGCCACCATTTGCCAGTTGCTGCCAGATATTCCTACTGATTCAATTCTGTCACGGGGAAGAATGAGAACATCCAGGCAAGATGAAGACATGTCTGAATTTGCAGGATTTTGTGGGAGGAACATGGAGCCATCCCCTCTGGGTGGTCTGATGGCTCTGGCAGATCTTCCCCTGCTTTGTTTGATCAAAGTCTTTACTTGGGTACAAATACCGACAATTGAGCTTAATTTGAGACTCATTAGAGGAAATCTGGATGTGCTTTGGAAATGAAGAAAATGCATCCTGAGTGTTTGAGAAACAAATAAAGCTGAGACTAAGCAGTTGAAAATGTCCTTTCTTCCCAGCCATGGTGAACTTTCTCCCTGAAATCCCCATGGGCAGAGCAGAGCAGAGCAGGGCTGTGTGTGATGGGCAGCCCTGGTCCCTGGCTCCCTGCAGTGCCCAGAGAGCTGGCCCAGCACTGGCTCTGGCTCTCTGTGTGTCCCAGGCTGCAGAAGGCTCAGGAGGAGCATCGCTCCGTAGAGGTGGAGAAGGTGCCCCTGGAGAAGAAGCTGCAGGACGAGATCAGCATTGCCAGGCAGGAGGCGCACAGGCTGCGGGAGCTGCGCGAGGGCACCGAGAACGAGCTCAGCCGGCAGAAATACGCGGAGCAGGAGCTGGAGCAGGTAAGGGCTCAGCTGGGGGGAGGCACCTCCACAGAGACCTGGCACTGAGGGCAGTGCTGCTTCATCCCTCTGGGAAATCATGGAAACACAGAATGTCTGCGTTGGGAGGGACCTCACAGCCCATCCAGTGCCACCTCTGCCATGGGCAGGGACACCTTCCACTGTCCCAGGCTGCTCCAAGCCCCAGTGTCCAACCTGGCCTTGGGCACTGCCAGGGATCCAGGGCAGCCACAGCAGCTCTGCTCTCACCTGAGTGGGGCAGAGGGGCACAATCCAATCCCTTCCCTGCTGCCCACACTGAGGGATCAGCCCAGGGCACAGGGATCCAGTGCTCATGGCCAAGGCCTGTGGAGCTTCTCCCACCAATCCCCAGCTCCTTCTCCCCAGGGCTGCTCCCAATCCATTCTCCCAGCCTGTGTTTGTGCTGGGATTGCCCTGACCCAGGTGCAGGACCTTGCCCTTGGTCCTGGCTGAGCTCCATGAGGTTGGCACGGTCCCAGCTCTCCAGCCTGTGCAGGTGCCTCTGGATGCCCCATCCCTTCCCTCCAGTGTGTGAGCACAGCACCCAGCTCTGTGTCCCTGGCAATGTGTGGGGCTGCCCTGGATCCCAGTGTCCCTGTGTCCTAGGTTACAATGTAAGATGTGCCCAAAATATGTATTCTATCCCCACCTTCATGTGCTGTTGAAACCAGGTGGGGCAGTGTTTCCCTTATCTTCTGTTCATGGGCCCATCAATGCCTTGCTGCATGACTCATGATAACTCCCTCTGGGAGCTATCTCTGTTTAATGGGCCATCAAGGACCCACTGCAGGACTCATAGAATGAGATCATCCCATTGTGAGATGCTCTGCCCGGGGGGGAGCCAAGCATTCCACCTGGATATAATCCGGGGTTTGGGACTGCACAGGCAGCCTTACCCACTGGATTCACAGAGGACAAGAGCTACCAGACCTTTCTATGGATCACTGCTTTGACAAGAATTTCATCTGCTGCTCCACCCTACAACAGGGTGTCAGGTTGTATTCTGACTCTGTCATGGTTTTTTGTACTATTGCATTTATTTTATTTTACTTTCTTTTACTTCTTTTCTTTTCCTCTTTTAAATTGTATTTTGACTTGGAGCCTCCCACTGGTTTTGCTTTCAAACCAGCACAGGAGTACAGCGGTTGGTAGCACTTGTGACAAGGATCATCCAGACTCCCAAAAGGGAAAAGATGAACAAGGAGCAGTAGAAGTCCAGTACAATGTGTCCCCCACCTCCCATGCCTTTGGGGTTGCTGCCCACAGCAGGTAT
This sequence comes from Acrocephalus arundinaceus, assembly GCA_021534815.1. Lineage (NCBI taxonomy): Eukaryota > Metazoa > Chordata > Aves > Passeriformes > Sylviidae > Acrocephalus > Acrocephalus arundinaceus. The sequence continues at coordinate 19,888 of JAJEOU010000153.1, forward strand.
GTATGATCTCCTTGGTGGTGGGTATAGTGGTCAGTCTGGTCTTGCTATTTCCTTATCACAAAATTATTTATGTCACTTGCTTTTCTTATATTGTGGTTCTTTACTGTTCCTTAGTTAACCCAGCACTATTAATTTCACTTGCAGAATAGGGTCTTATTACATCCCCATCATATGGAGTTGTTGCCTGCATCAAAAGATGGTCCCTGTTTTTGATATACCACAGCCTCCCACTCAGTCTCTAATACTTCGTGAGTACGGGGAGCCTCAGTTCAAGCCCACAACACACTGTTAAATTGGTACTTGCCCCTCAATTTGTGTTTGAACTTTTCCCTTTCTCTTGACAAATGTTGCAACACGCTTGCCATTTGGGGGAGCTGCACAGCCAGAGCTGGCCACAATTTTCACACTGACATTGTACCCAGCCTGAAGGACTCACATTAGGGTGCTTTAAGCAGGGTGTGTGAGTGGGAATAAATCTGGGAGATGTCTCAGCAGGGAAAGCTGCTGAGTTTTCTTTTGGTAGGTCACAAGCAAAGGCAAAAACCCAGGATTACCAATGGCCCCAGTGTTTTTTTAATTGATAAAACCCTGATCCACTCCATTGGAGAGGAAGTAAATGACCACCCAAAGGCTGTGCTGGAGTTTGGAGATCCTCTGCCTTTGGGAATACAAAGAACCCATAAAGCCCATGGGGGACTCCCTCCCAGCCTGGATTGATGTGTGGTTGCTCGTTGTCTACTCACCACATTGAACACGCGCGCTTCACTTTGGAGTATTTTCAGTCTCTTGTGGAGTGACGATTTTCCAGGTGCCGAGTTCTTTTCCTGCTCCTTTATTCTGCTGGCATGAGTCCATCTCCGTTCTGCAGTCTACAGCTGATTCAGTGGTAAGCAGACCTGAAAGGGACCTTGGAAGATCCATCAATGGAAAATCGCTTCCCCCTTGAAGGGGTTGGTCTGTCAGATCTTCTCTCACTTTGGGCTGAGAGTTGATGATTTTTAAGCAATCATGCCTAGTTCTTCTATTGGTTTTCTGTACAAAAAACTGGGCAGGGTTGAGAGGTTTATCTGTAATTGGTTCTAAGTCATCCTTGTCTGTTAGAATTGCTTCATACTTTAGCACTGGAGAATCAGTGAGCCTTTCTCAGCTTTCTGATTCAAACTATTCTCACTGAGTTGTGGGGTGTGCACTTTTAATTTTCCTCCAGAAATTAATTTTCTGCTTTCTTCTACTAGTGAGGCAGTGGTGGCCACCACCTGGATACAGCTTGGCCACCCCTACTAACAGGGTCTAACAACTGTGGCAGAGAAGCCAATGGTTTCTTGCAGCCTCCCCATTCTTGGGCTAGGACTCCATGGGCTACTCCATTTTCCACCTCTACAAAGAAGTCAAAAGCAGGCAGAGTTAGAGCAAGTGCACTTATCAATCTTAGCATCAAACTTTCAAAATTTTGCTCACCTTCTTTTCCTCACACAATTGCATCTTTTACTAATACATCAATTTAACAACTTGAGTGTTATCCTTCTACCCTTAACCTACAATATGCTAAGAAGCCCGAAAGCTTTCTGATTTCTTTTCTAGTTTCTTGGCATGCGAGTTCTGGATTTCAGGATTCAATCGCCGCACTCTTGGGTAATTATATGCCTAAGTATTTTACTTCACTATCCACAAATTATTTTTACTTTGGTGGTGTGCTTTGGTCAGTAATAAATTCCCTGGCCGTGCCCAGGCCGGCTCTGCTGAGGCCGTGCCGGAGTTTGCTGCGGGATCTCTCCCCCTCCTTGTCCCCAGCCAGGAACCCTCGGCTCCATTTCCCGCGCCCCGCGCGGTTGCGGGGGCAGGGACAGAGCGGCTTTGGGGGTGCCCGGCATCGGGCCAGCCTCACCCCCGGCCACGGGCACCGCCGAGATCCCGCGCCCCTGCGGACACATTTCTGGGCACCCTGAGCTCCCACCGGCCCCGCAGCCCAAGGTTCCCCCAGGGTGCCCAAAAAACCCCGACCCGGGTGCAGCGTCCCGGAACCCGCTCAGCCAATGGGAGCAGGGGCGGGGCGCGCTGCAGCCAATGAGAGCGCGAGTTGGGGGCGCTCCCTCGGTTGCCGGGCGGAGCCTCTGGCCAATCGGAGCCCAAAAGTGCTGGCAGCCAATCAGAGCGCGCGGCTTGGCTGCCGACCCCGCCCCGGGCCGGGCTGGTGCTCCAGCGCAGCGCGGCTGCTTTGGGGCTGGCGGCCCCTGCCCGGCGCTGGCCATGGGGCGAGTGGCGGCAGCTGCGGCCGCACTGGTGGCACTGGTGGTGCTGGGAGCGCCCCCGGCTGCGGGCGCGGAGCTCTCGGGTGAGCGGGGGGGAGAAGGGGGAGAAGGGGGCAAAGGGGGGAGGCCGGGCTGGAAGGGGAGGAGGAGGGGAGCCCGCAAAGGAAGAGCGGCAGGGGCTGAGGGTCGGGGGAAGGTGAGGGAGTGGTGGGAGAGGGTGGGGAAGTGGGGAGAAGGGGAGGGTGGGACCTCAAAACTGAGCGGGAAGGGGCTGGAGATGAAGGAAATTGTTTTTCAAAGGTTGGGAAATGGGAAAAGGGGGAAATGGGAAAAGGAGGAAATGGGAGCCCAAAAGTGATTTGGGGAGCAGCCGGAGGTGGGAGGGGAGGGGCTGTGAAAGGGGAACTGGGGGGAAGGGTGGGAAAGAGGAAGCGGCAGCGCGGGCAGGAGGGTCCCGTGGC
>JAJEOU010001281.1:0-18932 GCA_021534815.1 Acrocephalus arundinaceus
TCATACCCTGTCCAAGGTTGGGGACCCCAAGTTAGGGTGCGGTCACCGTGGTGGCCCCATGAAGGTGACGTGAGCCACCACTCGTCTGCCAACTCGCGGCCACTGGCGACTCCTCTCCGACCCCCAAACCCCCAGTGGCATGGAAAAGGCCATCCTCCAGAGCCCAACGTGGCGACTGGGGAGACAAAATGGGCCCAGCCCCGGCAAGAGGGACTGAGCAACTGGGGGGCTCTTTAGAAAGACTTTGGGTGGGCCAAAGTGGAGCAGGGCTGAAACCTGTTCCAAGTGGTGCGTAAAGCTCCTGGCACGTCCCTCGCTGCTCCCGCTTTGGAAAGGGTTTTGTCCTGGGAATTCGCCAGCCGGGTTATCCACAGGGTCTGGGATAACCTCGGGACCCCCCAAAGTTGGGGTTCACTCTGTCCCAAAAGGTTTGGGGGGCTGGGAGTGCCCTCAGGACACTCTGGATGTGTTCTGGCTGTGTCACCTCTGTCCCCACCTGCCAGGAGTGGGCTCGGGGTTATTTTTGGGCACTGTCAGGAGCAGCTGACATTCCCGTTCCCGGGTTGTCCCGGAATCCAGCTCCGGGGACAGGGACACAACCAGTGAGTGTCACCGGGGGCCCTCCCAGTCCCCTTCCCCAGCCCCCCCGGGATCGGGATCCGGCCCCTCCCGGAGCCCCAGACTCCCCTCCCTGCCCCACGGCACAAATGGGAGCTGGGTCCTGCCCCTGAGCTGCTGTTTCGGACCCCCAATTCCATCTGGGGACCCCAAATCCCTGCTGGGACCCCCCAATTCCATTTGGGGAACCCCAATTCTGGCTGGGGAACCCAAATCCCTGCTGGGGACCCCCAATTCCGGCTGGGACCCCAATTCAATTTAGGGGCCCCAAATCCCATCTGGGGACCCCCAATTCCATTTGGGGAACCCCAATTCCAGCTGGGGACTTCCAAGTCCAGCTGGGGAACCCCAATTCCGGATGGGGAACCCCAATTCCGGCTGGGACCCCAATTCCATTTGGGGACCCCCAAATCCCTGCTAGGACCCCCAATTCCATTTGGGGAGCCCCAATTCCGGCTGGGACCCCCAATTTCATTTGGGGACCCCCAACTCCATCTGGGGAACCTCAATTCCATTTGGAGAACCCCAATTCCATTTGGGGACCCCCAATTCCGGCTGGGGACCCCCAATTCCATCTGGGGAACCCCAATTCCATTTGGGGAACCCAAATCCCTGCTGGGATCCCCAATTTCATTTGGAGACCCCCAATTCCATTTGGGACCCCCAATTCCAGCTGGGGAACCTCAATTCCATTTGGAGACCCCCAATTCCAGCTGGGGAACCCCAATTCCGGCTGGGGAACCCCAATCCCGGCTGGGACCCCAATTCCATCTGGGGACCCCCAAATCCCTGCTAGGACCCCCAATTCCATTTGGGGAGCCCCAACTCCATCTGGGGAACCTCAATTCCATCTGGGGACCCCCAATTCCATTTGGGGAACCCAAATCCCTGCTGGGACCCCCAATTTCATTTGGAGACCCCCAATTCCATTTGGGACCCCCAATTCCAGCTGGGGAACCTCAATTCCATTTGGGGAACCCCAATTCCATTTGGGGAACCCAAATCCCTGCTGGGACCCCCAATTTCATTTGGAGACCCCCAATTCCATCTGGAGACCCCCAATTCCACCTGGGGACCCCAAATCCCAGCCGAGACCCCAGACCCACCCAGGACCCCCAGTGTCCCCATCCCAGGGCAGTGGGGTGCAGGGTTGGCCCCACAGGATTTGGGGTCCCTGGGCAGGGCTGAGCTGTGGGGACAGGAAATGTGGGAGATGGGATGGGAGCAGAGGTAGCAGGGTGTAATTAACCCCAAATTAGGGTTGGAGCCGGGATGAGGAGCCTGGCACCACCCGGATCTGGTGAAAATGCAGCTCCCGTTTGAGGGGGTCCCAACTCCGGGGGAGAGGGGGGCCCGGGGAGGGGCTGAGGAATTTGGGGGTCAAGGAATTGGGGGGCTGAGGAATTTGGGGTCTGAGGAATTTGGGGGGCCAAGGAATTTGGGGTCTGAGGAATTTCAGGGCTGAGGAATTTCAGGGCCGATGGATTTGGGGCCTGGGAAATTTGGGACCCCAGGAATTTGGGGTCTGCGGAATTTGGGGTCTGAGGAATTTGGGGTCTGAAGAATTTGGAGGATAATGAATTTGGAGGATAAGGAATTTAGGGGCCGAGAAATTTGGGGGCTGAGGAATTTGGGGGCTGAAGAATTTGGGGGCCGAGGACTTTGGGGGCTGAGGAATTTTGGGGGCTGAGGAATTTAGAGGGTAAAGAATTTGGGGGCTGAGGAATTTGGGGTCTGAAGAATTTGGAGGATAATGAATTTGGAGGATAAGGAATTTCGGGGCCGAGAAATTTGGGGGCGGAAGAATTTGGGGTCTGAGGAATCTTGGGGCTGAGGAATTTGGGGTCTGAGGAATTCAGAGCATAAGGAATTTGGAAGATAAGGAATTTGGGGTCTGAGGAATTTGGAGTCTGAAGAATTTGGAGGATAGGGAATTTGGAGGATAGAGAATTTGGAGGATAAGAAATTGGAGGCTGAGGAATTTGGGTTCCGAGGAATTTCAGGGCTGAGGAATTTGGGGTCTGAAGAATTTGGGGGCCGAGGAATTTGGGGTCTGAAAAATTTGGAGGATGAAGAATTTGGAGCATAAGGAATTTGGGTTCTGAGGAACTTGGGACCCGAGGAATTTGGGGTCTGAGTAATTTGGGGTCTGAAGAATTTGGAGGATGAGGAATTTGGGGTCTGAGGAATTCAGAGCATAAGGAATTTAGAAGATAAGGAATTTGGGGGCTGAGGAATTTGGGGTCTGAAGAATTTGGAGGATGAGGAATTTGGGGTCTGAGGAATTCAGAGCATAAGGAATTTAGAAGATAAGGAATTTGGGGGCTGAGGAATTTGGGGTCTGAAGAATTTGGGGGCCAAGGAATTTGGGGCTGAGGAATTTAGAGGGTAAAGAATTTGGGGGCCAAGGAATTTGGGGTCTGAAGAATTTGGAAGATAATGAATTTGGAGGATAAGGAATTTCGGGGCTAAGGAATTCAGAGGCTGAGCTCCCCAGGGATGCCAGAGCCCGGGAGGCCGCGGGGGTCGGTGCAGCCCGCCCGGATCCGGGCCCGTAACGGGATCCGCGGGATTATCAGCATTGCCCAGGCCAGCCCGGCATCCGGTTTCTTTGGCCGAGGCGTTGCTGGAGCAACGTCCTGCTCGGGATTGTGGGGCCTTTTCAAGCGGACAAGAGGCCTTTGAGAGCGCGGGGGGCCCCGCGGAGTCACCCGATAGCCCCCGGCGCTCCCCCCGGACCCGCCGGCTCCCCAGGACACCGGACACCTCCATGGGCACCGGGAACGGGGCCGGGCACGGCTCCGAGCCCACGGATGCGGTCCTGGGGCGCTGACAGATGGGGGATGCCGGCGGTGACACCGCGGGGTCACGGCGTGGCCACCGCGATCACCTGGGGGGTCCTTGGGGACACCACGGGGATTGTCCCCAACTGGGGACCGCGGTGGTGTTGCCACCCTCACGATGTCCCCAATCATTCCGCATCCAGGGGGTCCTTGGGGACACCGCGGGGATTGTCCTCAACCAGGGACTGCGGTGGTGTCGCCACCCTCATGATGTCCCCAATCCTTCCGCAGCCTGGTGCATCCAGGGCGATGCCAGGCGGTGACACTGCGGGGTCACGGCGTGGCCACCACCGGGGGTCCTTGGGGACACTGGCGGGGATTGTCCCCAACCGGGGACTGCGGTGGTGTCACCGTCTTCACGATGTCCCCAATCCTTCCGCATCCAGGGGGTCCCTGGGGACACCAGCGGGGATTGTCCCCAACCGGGGACTGCGGTGGTGTCGCCGCCCTCATGATGTCCTCAATCCTTCCCCAGCTCGGTGCATCCAGGGGGATGCCGGGTGGTGACACCGCGGAGTCACGGTGTGGCCACCACCGCGATCACCCAGGGGATCCCTGGGGACACTGGCGGGGATTGTCCCCAACCCGTGGTGGCTGTCACAGCCCTCACGATGTCCCCAATCCTTCCCCAGCCCGGTGCATCCAGGGGGATGCCGGCGGTGACACTGTGGGGTCACGGCGTGGCCACCACCGGGGAGTCCTTGGGGACACTGGCGGGGATTGTCCCCAACCCACAGTGGTGTCGCCACCCTCACGATGTCCCCAATCCTTCCGCATCCAGGGGGTGGCCGGGGGTGGCACAGGGAGCCCCCTGAAGTGACGCTGTCACCCCATCCCTGTCCCCATCATCCATGGGGTGCTGCTCCATGGGGTTGTGACCCCCCAGGCCCGGCCCCCGCAGGGGTGGCCGGCGGTGCCAGCCGGGCTGCCCAGCCCCGGTATCGGATCCTCCCGGAGGGAGGGGGTTTGGAGCTTATTTAACGTGCTCGGTCAGGCCGGGCAGGCGCATTCGGAGCACACGGGGAGCTCAGGTGAGCACAGGTGTCTCTGTCCCCACCTCAGAGCCACCCCTGGGGAGCCCCCAGACCCCCCCCAGCTGGAGGGTGGGTGACATTTTTGGGGAGGTACTGGTGGGTGACGTGCCAGGGGTCCCGCAGCCGAAGCCATGGGATCGCAGCTGGAAGGGGCCATGGAGACCCTGATCAATGTCTTCCACCACTACTCGGGCAAGGAGGGGGACAAGTACAAGCTGAGCAAGAAGGAGCTCAAGGAGCTGCTGCAGAGCGAGCTGGGATGTTTCCTGGAGGTAACTGGGACCAGTTTGGGCACTGGGGGGTCTCCCTTTCCCCCCCCTTCCCAGCCCCAGGGCTCACCCTGTGCCTCCCCACCCCAGACCCAGAAGGATTCGGGGGCTGTGGAGAAGATCATGCAGGATCTGGATGAGAATGGAGATGGAGAGGTGGATTTCCAGGAATTTGTGGTCCTGGTGGCCGCCCTGACCGTGGCCTGCAACAATTTCTTCTGGGAGAACGCCTGACCCCCCCTGCTGCTGCTGCTGCTGCAGGATGTGGGGTCCCAAAATCCGGGGTCCCAAAATCCAGATTCCCCCCCCTGCCACCCCTCAGCTCGCCCCCTCTGCTCCCCAACATTCCTGGGGGATCCCATTGGGATCCAGCTCCACAATAAAGGCACCGACCCAGCCCGAGATGTGTCAGCTCCGTCATTCCCAGCGTTGGGATCCCCCCGTGGGAATATTCCAGGGAAAAGCCACCCTGGGTCACCCCAAGTGCTTGGAGACACCCCAGGGATCCACCCGGGGCAGGGTGACCCTGGGGCGGGTGATCCCGGCCGCTGACGGGGTGTGGGACGCGGGAGCACCGGGGTTTGGGAACAGGGGGGTGGTGACAGGTTGGGACTCGCTGCAGGTGGCTCCAGAGGCGCCGGCACCGCGCCCGTGGCGCTGGAGGAACCGGTTGGGATCCCAGTGGGATGGGACGGTGGCCAAGGGCCACGCCAGGGCCGCCAGCGCCATCGTCTGCCCGGGATCCCGGCTTGGAATCGGGTTGGGATGGACATCGGGAAAGGGGCTGCGCCCAGGGGTGGTCAAGGAGCAGCTGGACAATGTCCCAGGGACATGGTGGGACACTGGGCAGGGCCAAGGGTTGGACTCCATGGTCCTCACAGACCCCTTCCAACTCCATAACTCCCTAAACCCTGGATCCTATAAGATTCCAGGATTCAGTGGTTTGTGATTCCATAATTCCAAGATTCTACAACGATTTTCTATGGCAATGGAATTGATAATGGGGCTGATAAAGCTCCAAAATTCCCTGGGATTCGGGGATTTCACCATCATGTGACTCTGTGATTCCACCTTTCTATGATTCCATTGTTCCTTGATCCTGTGACTCACTGGTCCCATGGTTCCGGGCCGGTTCCATGACGATTCCATGACGATTCTATGACGATTCCATGACGGTTCCATGACAACACCGCTCTCTCTATGACGTCACCACGACTCCACCCCATTCCCGCCAAACGTTCCCGCCCCCCCCCCTTTGCCCCGCCCCTTTCCCCGCCCCTTCCGGGACTCCACCAATCAGAGCTCACCAGGGGAGGGCTCGCGCAGCAGTGGGCGTGGCCTAGAGTGCGGCCGCCATTTCGGCGGGGGCGGGAGCGGAGCCGGCGCCATTTTGTCGCGGGCGGCTCTGAGGGAGAAGCGGCGGCGGCGGCGGGAGCGGGCGGAGCTCAACGCCAGCCCCGGCTCCGCGCCGGCCCCACACCGGCCCCGCACTCAACCCGCCCGCCTGCCGGAGCTACCGGAGACCTGGCGACCGTGTGCTTCGGTGAGTGACCGGCCCGGTTGTGCGGGGGCGGGGCGCGGGGGGGGGCCGCTCCTCAGGGCCCGGTGGTCCCGTCATGGCCCCCTCAGGGCCCGGCGAGCCTTTCCTCAGGGTCGGAGGCTCTTTCCCCCTCACTAGGCTCCTCGGGGCTGAGGAAGACGGAGCGAGGGGTTTTTTTATCCATCAGGAAAAAGAACGATTGAAAAAGCTGTTCTATATTAAAATAAAATTATTAAAAGTTATATAAAATAGGAATAATGCTTTCCGTTGTCCGCGTTTTTCTGGTTGTAAATCCTCTCAATAAAGCGGGTGTTGTAGAGTGAGCCCATCCCGGTCGTCATCCACCCGTTAAATTTGCTGCTAATTATAAATTAAATTAATAAATCGATCTGCAGAGCTCGGGGATTAGAACTCAGCGTGTTTCTGTAGCATCCAGCACTGGGGGAATTTAAATCCCTGCCCTGAGGGATTTAAAGGATACGGTGTAGCATCATCTTCGATTTTTATTCCCACTTTTATTCCCTTAAAATTGGGGTTTGGACCTCGGTAATGCTCAGAACATGAGAAATGTGGAGGTGTCACTGTGCTAAAGGCATTTGGTTGCTATTTACAGCTGGATTTTTGTGTTATTACTCAAAAAACCGACAAGATATTTACTGTAAAAAGATAAATTTTTGCTAAAGGAAAATTAAAATGACTCCCATATTTATCAAATTTGGTAGAGGGTTAGAAAACATTAAAAATACATAAATACAATACCTAAAATCTGCCTCACCGTTAGGTGAACCCCACACAGAACAGCGGTTTCATAATGTTTAATCATATAAATATATAATAATTGTATAAATTTGATGGGTTTGGTTCTGTTTTGCATCTTTGCTCTGAAGGTGGCATTTGGTTGCCATCTTGCTGCTGGAATTTTGTATTACTCCTCCTAATATTGCTGAAACATTCACTGTAAAAAGATAAATTTTTAGGTAAGGGAGAAATAAAGGAACTCCCTGATTTATTAAAACTTTAAAAATCCCAGAATCAGAACCGAGGGCTGAAAAATCACTGAAAATGAATGAATCTATTACACATAACCTGTCCTAATCTTGATTTCCTCTACCCAGGGAGGCAGAATGGAAGGGATTTTTAGTATTTAGCGATATAAATATGTAATAAAGATTTAAATCTTCTTTTTTGTGCCCTGTTTTGCAGATTCTCTGAAGATGGCTGCACAGTCAGCACCGAAGGTCGTGCTAAAGAGCACCACCAAGATGTCTCTGAACGAGCGGTGAGGAAGCCAACGGCACCTTCAGCTCCTAAGAAATCATATATATATATATTTTTTATTATTATTTTTTTAATTTTTTACTTAATTCTCACTATCCAAATCCAAAACCCACCGTGGTTTCCACCCTCTTTTAAACCTCGTCGAGCCAGCGGGTGCCTCCACACCCGCCTTAAAAAACCCTCCGACCCCTGCGGGCAAGCAAGGGTTAAAAAAAGGGCCAAATTCCGGAGGGATTTTTCTCTCTTTTAGTGTTGAAAAAAATCCCGGTGGGATGTGTTGTAAGAGCAGAGAACAACCTCACACCTTCCCTGTCTCTCCCACATGTTTTGACATTGGTATTTTGGCTCAGCTGCCGAGCCCGAGGGTCTCACCTGCCCGGGTGGGCTCTGTAAGAGGCCGGCAGCAGCCCCGGAATCAGCCCAAAGGCTCTTGTGAGCCTTGTAAGAGGCAACAGCTTCGCTTCACCTCCATCTCTCTCTGTCCTCGAGCTCTTCCCGTGGCTCATTCCGCTGGGTTTTTCCAGGTGTGGCTCCTCTGTGATGACTAACGGGTGTCCCCTGCTTTTGGGGTTAAACACGCTGGGAATGGGGCAGATTTTACACCAGCAATGCTGCAGGGAGGTGTGGTCTGAGCCCAGGGACACCTTGCTGGTTCATTCCCTCCCTATCAACCCAAACCTCTCATTTTTAGCTCCCTAAAGCTGCTGGGGTGCTGCTTTATTTACCACCTCGCTGTGTGTTTGCTCTTTGATTGAGAAGTAAAAACACCAAATAAATTTCCCACTCTGCCTCATTTCAGGAGAATAATTGGGTGGAATTCAGGAGATGCTCTGGGTGGCAGGATTTTGCAAAATCATGGAATTGTTATGATTGGAAAAAGCTTTAAGATGATCCCTTCCAACCTGAAACTGGAGGACACTGAATGTGGTGTCTTCCCAACCAACCTAACCTGGAATTTTAATGCTTTTCCCAGATTTTTTGGGGGTTAATTTGGCTTTTGCTGTCCTGTTTCTCCCCTCCTTGTCACGACCATCCCCGCTTCCTGCTGGTTGTCACCCCTTCTACCATCTCTAAACCCCACTAACCTCCAGCTTTTCTCATTCCCACTGAAAACTTCCACCTCATTCCTGCCTCTTAATAACGGAGGGATCCGTAATCCCATAAAAAAAAAATAATCTCTTTGCATAAAAAGTTCATGGGAGCTGGAGCCCCACTCGAGCACCGTGAAATGCCGATAAATTGTGTGTTTAAAGCTTTAATTAAACCCCGTTTTATTCGACCTTGAAGCTTCACTAACATGCTGAAGAACAAACAACCGATGCCGGTGAATATCCGGGCTACCATGCAGCAGCAGCAGCTGGCCAGTGCCCGAAACAGACGTCTGGCCCAGCAGATGGAGAACAGACCGTCTGTGCAGGCAGCTCTGAAGCTCAAACAGGTGAGGGAAAAGAGAATTTGGGCCTTGCAGGATGTGGAAAAAATTCGACTCCGGAAAGAGGAAAAAGAGGCGAGGGAAAAAGGGGATGGAGGGTGAGTGTGAAAAGCTGCTGGAGGGAGGAAGGCTCAAGGGGGATCTTCTGGTTGTCCACAAGTCCCTGACAGGAGGGTCAGGTTGGAATCAGGAGGAATTTTCCTCCTGGGAAGGTTGGCAGGGGCTGTCCAGGGTGGTTTGGAATCTCCATCCCTGCAGGTGTCCAGGGCAAGCCTGGAGGTGGCACTCGGTGCCCTGAGCTGGGGATTTGGCTCAGTGGTCTGGGATGGCTTTTCCAGCCTGGAGATTTGTAGGATTCTGTCAAAAAGGAGTTGGAGAATGTCCAAGGGATGGAGAAGGGTCTGGAGTGGCTGAGGCACTTGGTGTGTCCAGCTGGAGCACAGGGCAGACTCAGGGATCTGCAGCTCCAATCTCTGCTCCCTGTGACCAGGGACAGGATCCAGGGAACAGCTGGAGCTGTGTCAGGAGTGGTTTAAGATGGATTTTAGGGAAAGATTCTTCCCCCAGAGGGTGATGGGCACAGCCCTGAGGCTGCCAGAGCTCCAGGAGTGTTTGGACAACACTCCCAGGGAGGGATTTTGGGGTGTCTGTGGAGGATCAGGAGTCAGCCTGGATGATCCTGATGGACCCAGGGCATTCCGTGATCCTAAACCAACAAAATACCCAGGAGGGAATTGCAGAAATTCCATTTTTTACCTCAGATAAGTGACACACTCTCATCCCCTGATTGTCAGTGCTGGCTGTTGATGTCTCCTCTCTATTTTTCCAGACAAAAGGCTCATCCCGGCCTCGGGGAGCTGCCAGAGTGCTTCACCTCACAGTCCCACGGCAGCGACAGTCCCTTAAAACCCTTAAAACCCCACAACCGGTGGGGATGGCAGGCCTGGATTCCAGGCACAAACTCCACCCTCCTTGATGGGGAATGCAGGCCTGGATTTCAGGCACAATCCCCAAACCCTCCCTGGATTCCAGGCACAATCCCCAAATACTCCCTGAATTCCAGGCACAACCCCCAAATACTCCCTGGATTCCAGGCACAAACTCCACCCTCCCTGATGGGGAACACGGGCCTGGATTCCAGGCACAATCCCCAAACCCTCCCTGGATTCCAGGCACAATCCCCAAACCCTCCCTGATGGAGAACTAAGGCCTGGATTCCAGGCACAATCCCCAAACCCTCTCTGGATTCCAGGCACAAACTCCACATCCCTCCCTGGATTCCAGGCACAATCCCCAAATACTCCCTGGATTCCAGGCACAATCCCCAAATACTCCCTGGATTCCAGGCACAATCCCCAAATACTCCCTGGATTCCAGGCACAATCCCCAAACCCTCCCTGGATTCCAGGCACAATCCCTCCATTCCAAGCGCGTTTTTCCACTCCCATATCTCATCCCCCCAATGCCAGATTGCTGCATGACTCCTGTCCTTCCCAAATCTTCTCTTCCAGAAGAGCTTGAAGCAACGCCTCGGCAAGAGCAACATCCAGGCACGGCTGGGCCGGCCGGCAGGGACGCTGGCCCGCGGAGCCCTGGGGGGCCGGGGACTGGCCCTGGGCCAGCGGGGGCTGCCCCGGGGGGCGCTGCGGGGCCGCGGTGCCCGCGCCATGCTCCGAGGAGGGGTGGCGCTGCGAGGTCAGTCCCCTACCATCCATCTCCTCCTCCTCTCAGTCCCTTTTCCACAGCATTCCCCGCGTTGATATCCTGCTTTTTTTTGGCTTCTCCGCCCAAGGTCAAGGGCTGCTGCGCGGCGGGAGAGGGATCGCCCCCCGGATGGGCCTGCGGAGAGGCGGGATCAGGGGCCGCGGGGGCCCGGGAAGAGGCGGCCTGGGCCGGGGCGCCATGGGCCGGGGAGGGATCGGCGGCAGAGGTGAGTGAGTGCCCAGGCCTCGGGAGGAACGGGGATTTAGTGGGGAGCCTTTCCTGGCTGAGGAATTCCAAGCCTGGAATTCAAACCTTTTATCCAAGACCTGCCTGTTTTTAAAACTGAAGCGAGGCAGGGATGGGAAGGGAAACCCAGGAGCCGGATGTTGGTGTTAGGCTGGGATTGAGGAATTCCTGGGAAGCTCCAAATTTCTCTGAGTGATGGTTCTGGGGATGGGGAGGAGCTGGGAGTCAGACAAGGCTCCGGGATGTGGAGCAGCCAGTGGAGCTGGGAGATGTCGGGATGGGGAGGCAGTGTCACGTTTTCCATGGAGCTGATCAGGCTGGGAATTGTCGGGTTGGGGAGACCGTGTTGGGGATGGGGGAGGCAGTGCCAGGATGGGGAAGCAGGGAGGGGGAAGCAGTGTCGGGATGGAAGCAGTGCCGTGTTTCCCTTGGAGCTGATCAGGCTGGGAAATGTCGGGATGGAGGCAGTCCCGGGATAGGGAGGCAGTGTCGGGATTGAGGCAGTGCCGTGTTTTCCATGGGCTAAGCGGGCTGGGAAATGTCGGGATGGGGAGGCGGTGTCGGGATGGGGAGGCGGTGTCGGGATGGGGAGGCGGTGTCGGGATGGAAGCCGTGCCGTGTTTTCCATGGAGCTGATCAGGCTGGGAGATTTCGGGATGGAGACAGTGACAGGATGGGGGAGGCAGTGCCGGGATGGAGGCAGTGCCGTGATTTCCATGGGGCTGATCAGACTGGGAGGTGTCAGGATAGGGAGGCAGTGATGGGATGGAAGCCATGCCGTGATTTCCATGGATCTGATCAGGCTGGGATGGAGGCAGTGTTGGGATAGGGAGACAGTGACAGGATGGAAGCAGTGCCGTGTTTTCCATGGAGCTGAGCGGGTCGGGAGCTGTCAGGATAGGGAGGCAGTGTCGGGATGGAAGCAGTGACAGGATGGAAGCAGTGCCGTGTTTTCCATGGAGCTGAGCGGGTCGGGAGCTGTCGGGATGGGGAGGCGATGTCGGGATGGAAGCCGTGCCATGTTTTCCATGGAGCTGAGCGGGCCAGGAGGTGTCAGGATGGAGGCAGTCACAGGTTTGAGTGACGGGATTGAGTCAGTGACAGGATGGAGGCAGTGCCATGTTTTCCATGGAGCTCAGCAGGCTGGGATGGCAGCAGTGACGGGATGGAGGCCGTGCCGGGATGGGGAGGCAGTCACAGGATGGAGACTGTTGGCATGGAAGCCGTGCTGTGTTTTCCATGGAGCTCAGCGGGCTGGGAGGTGCCGGGATAGGGAGGCAGTCCCGGAATAGGGAGGCAGTGCTGGGATAGAGGCAGTGCCTTGTTTTCCATGGAGCTGATCAGGCTGGAAGGTGTCGGGATGGGGAGGCAATGTCGCGATTGAGGCAGTGCCGGGATGGGAGCAGTGCCGTGTTTTCCATGGAGCTGATCAGGCCGGGATAGGGAAGCAATGTCGGGATGGAGGCAGTGCCGTGTTTTCCATGGAGCTCAGCGGGCCGGGATCTGTCGGAGTGGAGGCAGTGCTGGGATGGAGGCAGTCACAGGATGGAGACAGTGTTGGGATGGAAGCAGTCCCGTATTTTCCATGGAGCTGAGGGGACCGGGAGGTGTCGGGATGGAGTCAGTGCCGGGATGGGGAGGCAGTGCCGTGTTTTCCATGGATCTGATCAGGCCGGGATGGTGGCAGTGTTGGGATGGGGAGGCAATGCCGGGATGGAAGCCGTGCCGCGTTTTCCATGGATCTGATGATGCCGGGATGGGGAGGCAGTGCCGGGATGAAAGCCGTGCCATGTTTTCCATGGATCTGATCATGCCCGGATGGAGGCAGTGACAGGATGGGGAGGCATTGCCGTGTTTTCCATGGATCTGATCATGCCAGGATGGGGAGGTAGTGCCGGGATGGGGAGGCAGTGCCGTGTTTTCCATGGATCTGATGATGCCGGGATGGAGGCAGTGCTGGGACGGAAGCCGTGCCATGTTTTCCATGGATCTGATCATGCCGGGATGGAGGCAGTGCCGGGATGGGAGGCAGTGACAGGATGGAAGCCGTGCCGTGTTTTCCATGGATCTGATGATGCCGGGATGGAGGCAGTGACAAAATGGGGAGGCAGTGACAGAATGGGGAGGCAGTGCCGGGATGGAAGCCGTGCCATGTTTTCCATGGATCTGATGATGCCGGGATGGAGGCAGTGACAGGATGGGGAGGCAGTGCCATGTTTTCCATGGATCTGATCATGCCAGGATGGGGAGGTAGTGCAGGGATGGGGAGGCATTGCCGTGTTTTCCATGGATCTGATGATGCCGGGATGGGGAGGCAGTGCCGGGATGGAGGCAGTGCCGGGATGGAAGCCGTGCCGCGTTTTCCATGGATCTGATGATGCCGGGATGGGGAGGCAGTGCCGGGATGGAAGCCGTGCCATGTTTTCCATGGATCTGATGATGCCGGGATGGAGGCAATGCCAGGATAAGGAGGCAGTGGCGGGATGAAAGCCGTGCCGTGTTTTCCATGGATCTGATGATGCCGGGATGGAGGCAGTGACAGAATGGGGAGGCAGTGCCGGGATGAAAGCTGTGCCTTGTTTTCCATGGATCTGATGATGCCGGGATGGAGGCAGTGACAGGATAGGGAGGCAGTGCCATGTTTTCCATGGATCTGATCATGCCAGGATGGGGAGGCAGTGCCGGGATGGGGAGGCATTGCCGCGTTTTCCATGGATCTGATGATGCCGGGATGGGGAGGCAGTGCCGGGATGGAAGCCGTGCCATGTTTTCCATGGATCTGATGATGCCGGGATGGAGGCAGTGACACTTTCCGTGCTTTCCATGCCCCCCGCAGGTCGCGGCATGGCCGGGCGGGGCCGGGGCGGCTTCGGCGGGCGCGGCAGAGGCCGGGGCCGCGGCAGAGGCTCGGCACGGCCCGCGCTGACCAAGGAGCAGCTGGACAACCAGCTGGACGCTTACATGTCCAAAACCAAGGGACACCTGGACGCCGAGCTGGACGCGTACATGGCACAGACGGATCCCGAGGCCACCGACTGAGGGGCTGGGACTGCCGGGGGGGAATCCCCGACGGGAAATGCAGATTTAGTGTGTTCTTGGATGTTTTGATACTCTCTGTTGTATTAAAATTTTTTTGGATTGTTCTTTCGAGGCATCTTTTTGGTGGTTTTTCCCTGAGGAAACACGGATGGGGTGGATCTGGTGTGGAGAATCTGCTGCATCCAGGGGTTTGTGTGCCTTTGGAGCTCCCTGGTTGAATTTTGGGATGGGTTTGTTGGGTTTTGGGATCAGCTGTTGGATTTTTGGGATGGCAAATTCCCAAAAATTCAGTTTAACCCCCCCTAAAGCCAAATCCAGCCTTCCCAGCAGGAAGAACCTGAGTTTTGCTGCTGTTCTCCTTCCACTCAAATCCTTTTGTTCTGCACCAAAAATTCCTGTGGGGTTGGAGCAGGTGGAAAACTTCCCTTTTGTTTTAGTGGATTTTGGGGGAGTTAAAATTTGGGTTCTTTCAGTTTCTGTCTGGTTCAAGTGTTTGTTTAAAGAAATGAGAGGCAGGGACAGAAAATTCAGCCAGGGCAGTGAAGTGCAAATGCCTCTTTTCCAGAAGCTTCTTTTCCAGAAAACTCCAAAATTCATAATTTAAAAAAAAAAGAAAATGGAACCCAGAGTGACTACAGGGTTTGTGTTTTTATTATTTTTTTACCCACCCCTTCCAGGCTTTTTATCTTTTCCTGTGGTTGGAATCTCGAATTTCTGGTGCTTTAAAGGAGAGAATTCCCAAAGTTTTGTGTGGGATTTTTCTATGGAAATGGGATTTTTCTGAATTTTCTCTGCCGGGGCAGAAGGAAAAGGAGGGGCTGGGCTGGGCAGGGGCACCGGGATCACACCGGGGATCCACCGGTGTGACATTCCCGGTGGGATAACCGGGACTCACGGACTTCCCGGTGGGATAACCGGGATCGGTTCGTGCTGCATTCCCGGTGGGATAACCGGGACTCACGGCATTCCTGGGGGATAACCGGGATCAATTCCCGGTGGGATAACCGGTACCGGGATCCGTTCCCGGTGGGATAACCGGGATCGGTTCCCGCCGCATTCCCGGTGGGAGCGGGGCCCGACGGCGCCGTGGGCGGGGCCCGTCTGAGGGGGAAGCTCGGGGCCATGAAAGCGCTGCCCTGATTGGCTGGCGGGGCTCGCCGCGGCTGTGACGAGCGCTGCCATTGGCTGAGGCGCGGCGGCGCCTCACGCGCTCCGGCCGCTCCTTTTGTTATTGTAGGGACGGAGTTGGGAAAGGTCTGAGGGAGCGGGAACGGGAGCGGGGCTGGAAGGAGAGGAGAGGATTGAGAGGAGGAGGAGAGGGTTGAGAGGAGGAGGAGAAGGCTGGGAGAAAGAGGAGAAGGCTGGGAGAAAGAGGAGAAGGCTGAGAGAAAGAGGAGAGGGCTGGGAGAAAGGCAGAAGGCTGAGGGAAGGGGCTGAGGGTGGGAGATAAGGGCAGGGGGCTCAGGGCAGGACAGGGGGCTCAGAGCAGGGCAGGGGGATCAGAGCAGGGCAGGGGGCTCAGGACAGAGCAGGGGGCTCAGGGCAGGGCAGGGGGCTCAGAGCAGGACAGGGGGCTCAGGACAGAGTAGGGGGCTCAGGGCAGAGCAGGGGGCTCAGGACAGAACAGGGGCCTCAAAGCAGGACAGAACAGGGGGTTCAGGACCGGACAGCACCCCCCGAACCGGAGGAGATGCGGCGGGAGCCGGGCCACGAGTGACGGCAGCCGGGGACGGCAGAGGTGAGTAAAGCCAGAGCCATCATCGGTGCCCCCTGAGGGTCCCCTGGTGTCCCTCCTTGACCCCTGTCCACCCCTGCGCCATCCCTTGTCACCCCTGAGCCATCCCTGTCACCCCTGAGCCATCCCTGTCACCCCCTGCGCCATCCCTGTCACCCCTGTGCCATCTCTGTCACCCCTGAGCCATCCCTTGTCACCCCTGCGCCATCCCTGTCACCCCTGCGCCATCCCTGTCACCCCTGAGCCATCCCTGTCACCTTCCCGTGCCTTTGGAACATCCCAGTTGGAAAAATTTGGGACTCGGGAGATGTGGGGTGAGGATGGAGCCAGGGACAAGCCAGCTGTGCCCCCAAACTGAGTTCTGCAGAGGGACAGGGGTGGCTCTGACCCTTCCAACCATCCCTGGAGCAGCCTTGGGATGCAGCCGCTGGGCTGGGGGGAGCAGGACCCCAGATTCCCTCTCCCACTGCTTTTAGCCCCAAAAATTGAGGCAGAGGATGGGCAGGGAGCAGGGAATGAGGCATTGAGGCAGCACCAGGAGATCCACGGGATGAGATCCCTGGGATGAGGATCCACGAGATGAGATTTCTGTGATGAGATCCTCAGGATGAGATCTCCGGGATGAGATCCCCCAGATGAGATCCTCGGCATTAGATCTCTGGGATGAAATCCCCTGGATGAGATCCTTGAGATGAGATCCTCGGGATGAGATCCACGGGATGAAATCCTGGAATGAGATTCCCCAGGATGAGACCCCCAGGATGAGATCCCGGGATGAGACCCTCAGGATGAGATTCCCTGGAATGAGATCCCTGGGATGAGACCCTCGAGATGAACCCCAAGACCCTGGCAGGGGGCTGAGGGTCGCACCCCCACCCCGGGGTGCTCCGTGGTGTCCCTCCAGCACCCCTGGCAGTGTCCCCATCCCGCGGTGACATCCCGAAGGAGCCGGCGACACACGGGGACACACGGGGGGCTCGGGCAGGACACCCCGGCTCCATCCCAGCCCCAGATAAGGAGCCGGGACCAGCGGGTTGTTGTGTCTGCCGCCATCCCAAGGATTTTCCAGGCTCTGGAACGCTGCAGGGCGGCAGGAAAAGCAGAAATCCGGGAATGAGAAGGGTTAAGCAGCGGCGCCAGGCTGGGCTCTGTTTAGTCTGGCCCCGGTGGCGGCGGCGGCGGCGGGAGCGGCTCCGTCCCCGCGGCACCGGGCACGGACACGGCCCCGCTCCGTGCCAGGCGCTGGGGACACCGAGATGTCCCCAAAGCTTTGTCGGGGTGTCACCATCCAGGTCTGGTTGTGGGGAGCTGGGGACACCCCGAGTGTCACCTCAGCCCCTCCGCAGCTTCCCCGAGCTGCTGTTATAAATAATGAGCTTGACTCGGCCAATATATTTATTATTAAATAATCAATTATTATTATTTACTATTAATTAATTTATTTATTCATTTATTTATAAATTTATTAATTAATAGAGAATGGTAAAATGTTGTTACAAATAATGAGCTTGACTCGGCCAATATATTTATTATTAAATAATCTTTTATTATTATTATTTACTATTAATTTATTTATTCATTTATTTATAAATTTATTAATTGAGAATGGTAAAATGTTGTTATAAATAATGAGCTTGACTCGGCCAATATATTTATTATTAAATAATCTATTATTATTATTATTTACTATTAATTTATTTATTCATTTATTTATAAATTTATTAATTGAGAATGGTAAAATGTTGTTATAAATAATGAGCTTGGCTCGGCCAATATATTTATTATTAATTAATTGTTTATTATTTGTTAATGTTTATTATTTATTTATTTAATTAAATTAATTAATTAATACAGAATGGTAAAATTTTGTTATAAATAATGATTATTATAAGTAATAATAAATAATAACAAATAATAAATAGTAATTAATTAATTAATTAATTAATAATAAATCTCTTGGCCGAGCCAAGCTCCTGATTTCTAACAGGGTGACGCTGTCCCTTGCAGCGCCATGTCCCCGGGCAGTGACAGCGGCCCCGGCATCGTGCAGAGCCTCCTGTGCCACCGGCAGGGAGGGGACAGCGACGCCTTCGCCCGCCGCGCCATCCGGAGCCTGCTGAGGAAGCTGAAGGAGAAAAGGGACGAGCTGGACGCGCTGGTGGCCGCTGTCACCTCCGGAGGGGCTCAGCCCGGCCGGTGTGTCACGGTGCAGCGCACCTTGGACGGGCGGCTCCAGGTACCCCTGGGGGGGACACAGGCGACACCTCTCCGACCCCCAGGGGGGACACAGGAGACCCCTCCCCGAGGTGTGGGAGCCCCCTGGGGGGGACACAGGGGACCCCTCCCCACCGGCTCCAAGTACCCCCCTGGGGACCCCTCCCCAGCACCTCCAGGTACCACACAGGGGGGACACAGGGGACCCCTCCCCGAGGTGTGGGAGCCCCCAGAGGGGACACACGGGACCCTTCCCCAGCGGCTCCAGGTACCACACAGGGGGACCCCTCCCCGAGGTGTGGGAGCCCCCAGGGGACCCCTCCCCGAGGTGTGGGAGCCCCCTGGGGGGGACACAGGGAACCCCTCCCCAGCACCTCCAGGTACCCCTGGGGGGGACACAGGGAACCCCTCCCCAGCACCTCCAGGTACCCCTGGGGGGGACACCGGGGACACCTCTCCGACCTCCTGGGGGGGCACAGGGGACCCCTCCCCAGCAGCTCCAGGTACCCCCCTGGGACCCCTCCCCGAGCTGTGGGAGCCTCCTGGGGGGGACACAGGGGACCCCTCCCCAGCACCTTCAGGTACCACACAGGAGACCCCTCCCCGAACTGTGGGAGCCTCCTGGGGGGACACAGGGGACCGGGCTGGCGCCAGTGTCGCGGCTGGATGTCTCCCGAGGGAGGGGACACGAGGTCATTCATTCCCTTTTTGTGTCGCGGCTGGATGTCTCCCGAGGGAGGGGACACGAGGTCATTCATTCCCTTTTTGTGTCGCGGAGGGGATGGCGGTGTCACACCTGGATGTCACCCGAGGGAGGGGACACCAACCCTCGGTCACTCCCCCATTGTGTCGCGGGGGGGACACCGGTGTCACACCTGGATGTCACCCGCGGGAGGGGACATCAAACCTCGGTCATTCCCTTTTTGTGTCACACCTGGATGTCACCCGAGAGAGGGGACACCAACCCTACGTCCATGTCC
>JAJEOU010001106.1:0-21508 GCA_021534815.1 Acrocephalus arundinaceus
GCAGTTACCCAACCTCAAAAGAAAAGGGAGAGAGTACTGGAATGGATCTCACCACCTTTACAGAAACGGAAAACAATAACCACAAAAACTGAAAACTTGGCGGCAGTAATTAAGAAGGGGCATATGTGTGTAATGGAGATCAACAGTCCAGAACCAGCAAGAATTAACTTGCCCATGGAAAAAGCCACACTGGACTGGTATCTTTTAAATTCTGTCGACCTGGCCGAAGCATTGTTGGCCTCAGGAGCGCAAATAGAGACAGGGTCTCTTGTGCCCAGGATGTTACAGTGGATTGGTAAATGGAGCTGGATCAGCAAACCACTGAGGAAAGAAAAGCCTATTCCCAATGCCATAACAGCCTTCACTGATGCGGGAAAGAAGACACGCAGAGCGGCTATAGTCTGGAAGAAAGGGAAAGAATGGCATCAGCAAATCCTGGAAGCAGAGCCTGAGGATAGTTTACAAACCTTGGAGCTTTTAGCTGTAGTATGGGCAGTGACTCACATAAGTGAACCCTTAAATGTAGTATTGGATTCACTTTATGTGGTAGGTGTTGTGTCAAGAATTGAGGATGCCACCATTAAGGAGGTTCAGAACAAGAGACTGTATGAACTGTTTCTACAATTGAGGCGTGCCTTGAGAAATAGGACTGAGCCCTATTCTATTACTCACATTAGAAGCCACCAATGGGACATTGGTCTGGGGGAAGGAAACCAAAGGGCAGATAAACTGGTATCCACTGCAGTTACGGTAGCAATGTCACAGTTCACCCTGGCTAGAGAGGCCCACTCCATGTTCCATCAGAACGCTAAGGGCTTGCAAAAACAGTTTCAGATCTCACATGCAGACGCCACAGCTATTGTCAGGAGTTGCCCTATTTGTGCAAATCATAACAATGGTGTGGGTTTAGGTATAGGGGTCAACCCTCGGGGAACAGCAGTTAATGACATTTGGCAGATGGATGTCACTCATGTGCCTAACTTTGGTCGTCTGAAATACTTGCATGTCACTATTGACACACACAGTAACTTATTTTGGGCTACTGCCCAACCAGGGGAAAAGGGATCTCACGTAATCAGACACCTAACTAGCTGTTTTGCTGTAATGGGGGTTTGCAATCAGGTAAAACGGATAATGGACCTTCCTATACTGGTCAGAGAGTCCAGAGATTCCTACAACAATGGGGGTTAAACATGTGACAGGGATACCCCACAACCCTCGAGGACAGGCTATAGTGGAAAGAGCAAATGGTACACTCAAAAGATATTTGGAGAAGTTCAAAGATATTTTGGATGTACAGGAAAGGCTGTCCTAAAACATTGTTTGTTTAAAATTATCTTTGTATTTTGGATCATCAGAAGTTCCGGCAGCTGTGTCTCATCGCACCGACAGGTCCATTACAGAAAAGGATGAACAGGCTGAGATGTGGGTTAACTATAAATGCCTTAAGACAGGAGTGTGGAAAGGCCCGGCTAAAGTGCTTTACTGGGGTAGGGGTTTACCTTTGTATCTCTACCCCCCACAGGCTCCGAGTGGATTCCTGCGCGCTGGGTTAAACCAGCGAGCCCGCCTCAAGGTGGAGACCGTCAGGAACATACAGCTGCATCTGAAGCTACTGATTCAGCCACATCGATCCTTTTTGCAGACTGTTTTTTAGCCCAGTCCAAGTGGACGTACGGACCCCACAACAACTGACATACTTGCTTGCTTGCTTAGCTAGTTATAACACTGGAGATTTGAGACTTTGTGCATGCTGAACTGTTGGGACCGTAATCATTGTGCTTGGTTACTAATACATTGTGGGAGTTGTGGGGGGATAAATGGATTCATCAGACGCGGACCAGGGGAGAGCTGTGGTGTGCTTCCTGTAGAGAGAAATGGAGGAATGAAAACGTTCGGCAAACTCTAGAGTCAAGCACTGGGTTGCCATTTCCTCTAGCTGCTCAATTATTTGAAAGTACAGAGCAACAGGCCTTAGCATATGCTCGGTGGGAACTTGGGCATCTGACATGGAGAGCTAAGGCTCTTGGTACTTCCCAAGTATTACGGAAGCAGTGTGATGTTATCTGTAAAATCCCTCGGCAGTGGGCAGTGAAACCGCAGGATTAGGATAAGCTTTGCTGCAGATTTAGACAGATAGCAGCTGAGAGGCATAAGCAAAAAGATAAAAAGAATTTAACAAGAAAGGCCACAATGTTTAGCCTAATATGTTTTTTTGTAGCATTGCAATTTCCTGGTATTATTAGCACAAGGGTACGGTTGTGAAATGTTTGAAGGGATGTGTTGTATGAACTTGTCAGACCCACTCCAGCTCTATACATGCACAATTGCACACTTTGCACACACTGACCACACATTTGCGGCAAGACATTGGCTTTGGGTTTGATAACTGGCTAAAAGGTTTGGGTTTAGGACCTTGGCTAACTTCCTTGTTACAGCATTTAATTACAGTGGGAATTGTGGTTTTTGTGTTGTTATTATTGTTGCCTTGTCTTTTTAAATGCTTGCAAAACGCTTTGATGAAGTTGGTAAACGACAAATGGAACACCTCTTTGCTAGTGCTAAAGAAAACGGGGAAGTGTGGAGAATTTAGCAAATGAATGGCTGCACAGCAAAGGCCATATTTAATATCAAATCGGTCAGAGTGTAGCTGAGGGCTACGTGACCTACGGCAGAAAACACTGCCCTTGAGCACAGAGGTTCCATAGCAACGGGGAGGTCGAGAATACATGGTATGTGGGACAGTACAAAAAAGTTAAGAAAGTTGCAACTGCAAGGCTAACTGCAAAAATACGTGCATTATAAAAGACATAACCAATCATGAGCTATACTTTTGCAATATGTATGAGCTAATTACTGTCTGTATAAATGTGATAACATTGGAAACAATAAACGAGGCTTGTTGATCATGATAGCATGAGACTTGTCTCCCGCGGCTCTTCCAACAGGTTTGCACTGGTTTATACTCATTTTTACAGGAATGGCTTGCTGGGAGCATTGGTTCATACTGTGTTATACTGGGATGTACTGGGTTATATTGGGATGTACTGGTTTATAGTGGGATGGGGCTTGGGACCCACTGGGAGTGACTTCAGGTTGTGCTGGCCTTACTGGTTTACACTGGGAGCTGCCCTCACAGGGCTCAGGTGATTGGGGGATGCTCCTGATGCTTGCCGGTTCATACTGATGCCCACCCAGTATAAACCTGGTAAAAGTAGGAGCCCAAGACCACACTGGGAGCCCTTAGAGCTGCCTTTCATGGGTAGACCTGACGTCCCAACATCCCTGTTGGTTTGAACGGGTAGTCCTGATGTCCCTTAATCCCTATTGACTTCAATAGGGTAGACCTTGTGCCCCTAAACCCTATAGAGAGAATGGGTTTGGGTGCATTAACCCTTACTGGTTTGTACTGGGAGCTGCCACCTCAGGCTGCAGGGGCTTGGGGGCAGCTTCCGTGGCTTACTGGTTTGTACTGGTGCCCTCCCAGTCAACACCTGGGACCACAGACAGGCACTGGTGGCCAGGTAGGACCCCGAGGCCAAGCTGGCCTTTGCCATGACTTGCTGAGCCACAACTTCTCCAGCTTCTTGGCCTGGCACCACTGGCTGTGACTCCTGGAACCCACCAGGAACTGCAGTAATGGCGAGGCCAGGACACTGCCCCCCGAAAGGCTGAAGGAAGGTGAGAGATTCCCCTGGAAAAATTCCCAGAATTTCACCAAGATCCTATTCCAAAATTCTCCAGCCCTTGCTTGAACTTGAGCTCTGTTGGGTTCAATGGTGTCCAAAAAATTTCCATTGACTTCAATGGGTAGATCTGCTGTCCCAAAAATCTCCGTTGACCTTAATGACAAGACCTGTTTTCCCTAAATCCCCATTGACTTCAGTGGTAGACCTGATGTCTTTACAGTTGTTAATGCATATACCTGCTGTCCCCAGATCACCATTTCCATTGATGGGTAGACCTGTTTTCCTGAAATCCCCATTGGTTTCAATAGGTAGACCTGGTGTCTTTAAATCCCCATTGTCCTTAAAGGATAGACCTGGGGGACCAAAAAATCCCATTATTTCAATGGGCAGACCTGACATCCCTAAATTCCCAGTAATGCCTGGACCAATTTTCCAAATTCCCCACATTTGTGGCTTGACCTGGTGTTCCAAAATTCTCTTTATCTTTAATTAAGATGAATCTGGTGTCCCTAAATCTCCATTGCCTTGAATGGGCAGACCTGGTTTCCCCAGATTGACATTGCCCTTAACAGACATGGTCTCTAAAAAATCCCTTTTGATTTTCATGGGTAGACCCCACATCCCTAAATCCCCATTGGTTTCAAAGGCTAGACCTGTTGTTCCTAAACATCATTGGTTTTAATGGGTAGACTTGTTGTCCCTAAATCCTCAGCGGATAAAGAGGTTGAACCTGTTGGCCCTAAAAATCTCCACTGGTTTTAATGGGTGGGCTTCTTGTCCTTAAAAATCCCCATTGGTTTCAATGGGTAGACCTGGTGTCCCTAAAAATCCCCATTTGTTTCAATGGGTAGACCTGAGCTACCTCACACCTGGGTGCCTCCATTCAGATCTCAGGGTGTCCCCTGGCTGCCCCCCTGAGATTTTGGGGTGCCCCCTTTGCCCCTCTCCAGAGGTGGAGCTGCTGCAGAACACCGTCTTCACCGACCCCATGGACTAAAGCACGTGGGTGTACCTGCACAGCATCCTCTCCAGAGGTAACTCGGGGCTTCCTCCCATCCCTGGGGCCCTCCCCTGGACTTTTGGGGTCCCCCTTGAATGTTGGGATGCCCCCTGAATTTTGGAGTGTCCCCCCACAACCCCCCTGCCTCAGAGTGTCATCTGTGTGAACACTGACTGTGAGGACGCGATTCTGGCAGTCATCTTCTGCCAGGCCATCAGGGTGAGTAGGGATCCCTGGGAACCCCAAAAAATCACCTGGATTCTCCCCTTCCCAAATCACCCTGGTACTCCCCAAAACCACCTGGATACACCTAGATACTCCTTCAAATCACCTCAGTACCCACAAAAATTATTTGAGAACCCCTCAAAAGTCATCTGGATACACCTGGGTACCCCCCAAAATCCTCGGGCCCCACCAAACTGGTGGTTGTGAATCCCATTGCTTTGACTGGGTAGACCAGGTGTCCCTAAATCACTGTTGACTTGATTGGGCAGACCTGGTGTCCTGTCTACCCCCATTTACCCCCAGTAACCCTTCCCAGTGTACCCAGCAATGCCCCAGGGCTCACAGTAACTCCAGTGCCCACCCTCAGCCACTCCCAATGCTCCCAGTAACCCCAGTGCCCGCCCTTAGCCACCTCCAGTGCTCCCAGGAATAGCTCCCAGTTTGATTAGTTTACCCTTCCAGTCCTCCAAGTAGCCCCTCCCAGTGCTCCCAGTTTGCCCAGTTTCCCCCTTTCCTCCCTCCCAGTGCTTCCAGTTCCCCACCACTGCTTCCAGTTCCTCCCCCAGTGCTTCCCCTTAGCCTTTCCCAGTGCTCCCAGTTTAACCAGTAACCCTTCCCGACCAAGCCCTAGTAATGGACAGCCCTGATATCCCTACATCCCCATTGACTTTAATTAGGGTAGACCTGGTTTCCTGTGGAAAAAATAAAAAGTAAAACAGGCCTGAATTTTTAAACTTACAAAGATAGTTTATTTACACACTCTAAAGTATAAAGGAAAAAATAAAAAGAAAAAAATTGAAGCTTCAAAACACTTCTCTTTCCCTCCAGAAACTGTTCACTTTCCCAAAACTAACATAGAGAGACAAAACTGTGATTTTCAGTCAGTTTCAACAATTTAAACATAATCTTTCATCACCTTTGGAGAGGAGTCTCACTAGATGTCCCATTGGAGACATTCACCACAAGAACAAACCAGTCTGGTGGCTCCCAATGTCACCAACCTCCAACCACTGGAATTTTGCAGATTGTGCCATCTCACCCATGAGCAGCCTTTCTCTTGGCTACTCATGGGCCTCTCAGCATATTTGGTATATTAGTTTAAGAATGCTTTTTTTAGTATTTTGCAAAGATCCTCTTCTTCTATCTTTAAAATCGTTTCTCTCTCAAGAGACCTCCTTTCACTACAGCTAAAGGGCCAAATCTGTGTCTCAGACAGCTGAGAACTCTTTTTATCTCAGGAGCTGTGGAACTTACTCTACAAACATTCTCAATGAAATCTCAATTCCATCAGTCTATTACCTTCAGCTGGAACAGCATTCCCCCTAAACAGCATCAATAGATTACAAGAAATAGTCCATTTCTCCATGGTTTACATCTAGAGAAGTCCAGTCAAAAATGTCCACTTGCTCAATCCTTTCTTCCAGACAACCTTTATCAGTTCTTTTGCTGACTGTATCATGCTGTCTCTCTACATTTTAAATCACTCTGGTCTCCTTCTCTTCCTCTGCGAAAGGGTTGGAGTTCTGAAAGCTTCATGTTGCCAGGAAAGGGTTAAATCTGCCCAAGGTCTTTTTCTCTCTCTCTGCAGCTCACAAATGTTAGAATGATATTTAAACCTTTTATGTCCACGGAGATGTAACTACTTTCAATTGGTTCTTTCCTGAACTTCCTGAAAACTCATTTGCTGGTCAAAACCACCACAGCATGGGAACTGATGAAAAAAGATAGATGAAATCTTTTGTAAGTTAGACTACGTGCATAAGTAAAAGTGTATATTTGTGCCTTACTAACTTTCTGTCAAACTTTTGCCAACTATATTGATGACATTTGCTTTGCACCAATGTAGTCAATGACTTAAGATCATACTTTGTTAACAGTATATAAGCTGGAGAACACACAGAAGAAAACTTCTTCCATTTTGTATCCTGCTCACGTGTGTGTACGTCACATCCGACCTAACAGTAACAGCCAGGGCGGTGCCGTCCAGCGCTGCCCTCAGCTCCGGGCACGCCAGGTTCAGGTGTGGGGGAAAAAGAACAAAATTTGGGGCAGTTTCCCACCCTAAATTGGGAATTTCCAAGCCTGAAATTGGTGTTTTTAACCCCAAAATATTTGGGACATCAGGTCTACCCACTGAAATGAATGGCAGGGAAAGGGCACCAGGTCTACCCTTTGAAATCAATGGATAGAAAAAGAAACCAGATCTACCCTAGTAAAGCAAAATGGGATTTAGAGACACCAGGTCTATCCATTAATAGCACTTGATCAGGAAGGGTTACTGGTTAAAATGGGAGTACCTGTCAGGGCTAAGGGCAAGCTCTGGGAGCAGAACTGGAAGCACTTGGGGGGTTTAGGAAGCACTGGGAGGGAGGAATGTGGGAAACTGAGCAAACTGGGAGCACTGGGAGGGGTTACTGGTAGCACTGGGCGTGGTTAAATGGAGGCAATGGGGTTATTGGGAGCTCCGGGGCATTACTGGGAGCACTGGGAAGGGTTACTGGGGATAAAAGGGGGTAAAATGAACACCAGGTCTACCCATGCAAGTAAATACGGATTGAAGGACACCAGGTCTACCCATTCAAGTCAATATGAAAAATGGGACACTGCGTCTGCGTCTACGCAGTCAAAGAAGTGGGTAGTCACGACCACCATTTTGGTCAGGGGCCCAAGAATTTTTGGGGGTACTCAAAATTCTGTATCCAGGTGATTTTTGGGGAGAATCCAGGAGATTTGGGGAGATACTCAGGTGGTTTTTGGGGGTACCCAGGTGATTTTGGAAAGTACCCAGGTGATTTTTGGGAAGGACTGAGAAGATTTTTGGGGGTATCTAGCTGATTTGGGAGGGGTACCTAGATGTATCCAGGTGATTTTGAGGGTACTCAGAAGATTTTTGGGTGTATCCAGTGATTTTTTTTGGGTTACTAAGGTGATTTGGGGGGTACCCAGGTGATTTGGGGAGTTCCAGGGTGTCCCCACTCACCCTGACAGGCTGGGAGAAGATGACGGCCACCGTCGTGTACTCCCGGTCGATGTGGACACAGATGACCCTCGGAGGTGGGGGGGCTGTGGGGGAACACCCCAACATTCAGGGGGCACCCCAACATTCGGGGGGTACTTAATCATGATTTTAAAGAGCTAAGATTTTAGCTAAGAGATGAAAGTAATTTATATGGATCAGGGTGTAAGTTAGATTAGCAAATGATAGGTTAATGATTATTAGATGCTTAAGCTAAGGCTAATTGTTTTATTGTTTGCCATTATGAGCTTGTTTATAGAAGGAAATGGAGTAAGTGAACCATTATAAGAACAGATTGAAACCAGTAGAACAATGACCAGCACCTGGACTTTCTATCAATCAATTACAAAGCAGGGGACCTTGGATTGTGCCAGAGGGTCACAGAGACCTGAGGAAGACTCCTCTGACTTCATCTTTTGAGACAACCAACGCAAATTCAAGAGAAGAATTGCGCACATGTGAGGGACTAACAGCCTCATTTAATACAGAGTGGGGATGGGAGTTGCTGGGGTTATGCATATAGATTATATGTAGGATCTTGGGAAATATAAAGAAGGCAGAGAACCTTGTACAGGGTGGTGATGCCTTTTGGAGGTGATTCCTGTGCCACCCGCTGGTGTTAGTAAAAATACCACTTTCTAACTTTAACTAATTAAAGAGTCTCTGTCCATGATCATATCTGTTTTTAATGATTCACCCTTGAGGAGATTGTCTGAAACTCTGGAGTTTTAGATTCCTCAAATAAAAGAAGAAAACCCCTCTTTTGGCTCAGTGAAGCCACTTCTCTGAGCAAAGCAGATCCCACGTGAGTGAGGAGAAACTCACTTTGAGGTTGGGGTTGGGGAATAAGGAGCAAGCTTGTCCACACTGGATCAGACCTCATGGCACAGCTTCTCTGAGCAGGCAAGACCTCCTGAGGTCAATATCAATCCTGGATCCATATCAATCCCTGAATGGTGCAATCACCTCCTCTCATTTCTTTCCTCTGAAGAGAAAAATACACCCTTGAAAATAGGAATGTAGGTTTATTAAAAGCTCTATGAAATATTTCTCCATAACATTCCTAGTGAACTGCACCAGACCAGAGGGAAATCAAGGCACAGCCATGGTTTGTCAGGACTTGCTTGACCCTAATGAGCCCCGTGGGGCATTTGGTGCTGAGCCCTGGAACCTCAGGGCCTGAGAGGAGATTGCACAAACCTGTCCAGGAGTCAAAGTCAGAGGAAACACCCAAAGTTTCTCGAAGTATTAATGGGTCCCACTATGGTCAATCCCCAACACAGGCTCCTCATGAGGTCTGTAGAGGAGAGAACTGGAGGCCGGGATTGCACAAAAACCTCTCAGAGACTCAGAGTGGGATGGAAAATCCAAAGGAAAATTCAAAGTATCCTAAAAATCTTGAGTATCTCAAAGCATTACTGAGACCACTGTGTGTCAGTGCAAAGCTCTCAAGAGACTCATTAAAGCAGAGAATTGGAGTCCAGGATTACACAAAAACTTCTCAAAGACTCAGTGGCAAAAAGAAGTTTTTAAACTAACCCTGAGTACCTTGAAGTATTAATAAACCCCACTGAGTGTTGTTACTGGCTAAGAATCCCAAGAGACTTGTTAAAGCAGAGAATTGGAGGCCAGGATTGCACAAACCTCTCAGAGACTCCAAGGCAAAAGCCAAACCCAAAGTCCTTGGAAAAACCTGCAGCCCCTGGCAGCATGAAGGAGCCCCCCAGGGCCATTGCTGACCAAGGCTCCTTCCCCAGGGACTCCTTCCAGCACATCCTGGAGGCCACTGGCATGGGAGGGGGATGCTGAGGGCAGCACAAGGGGCTGACAGTGCCCAGCCTTGCTGGGGCTGTGCCAGGAGGCCCCAGGGCCTCAGGACAAGGTGTCTCCTCAGTGTCCTTGGTGGCACAGAGGCTGCTGTGGCCCAGGGCACCCAGACTTGGTTTCTCTTTGTCCCCACCTGTCATCACTGCCTGCAGTTCTCTGCTCTGCCTGGGGCCTGTGGACACTTTCTGTGTCGTGTCCCTCAGTGGGACCCATTAAAACTTCCAGAAACTTTGGATTTTGAATCTCACTTTGAGTTGTGGAGAAGTTTTTGATTACTCTCTGAGGGACTGAGTCTGACGCAAACAGAACCAAAGCCCCGAGAGGGTCATTAAAGCCCTTGTGCTGTGTCTGTGCTGTGAGCTGAGACACCTGGCACAGCGGCAGCTCCTGGCAAGCAAGAAGAGCTTAAAAACACATTTCTGTGGATGAGCAGCTTTTCTGCCAGCCCAGCAGGGCTGGGGCACTTCCTGCAGCCACCCCGGGCACAGCACAGAGGCACAGAGAGCTTCAATCACTCAGGGCTGGGAAGGTGCTGAGAAGGGACGGGGGGAGAATCACTGCCAGCCCTTGGCACAGGAACCTCTGGCTGCAGGACAATGCAGCTGCAGCTCCTGCAGGGATCTCCTCAAGCTGCAACATCGCAATGCCTACAGACTGTGTGAGTACATTCTCTGATGATCTCTTGTGTAGAGCAGCCAGGGGTGCCCAGGGCTGTGGTGCTGAGCAGGGTCCTGCAGCCCAGGGCGCTGTGCTGGCCCAGGGACTCTGCTGCCTGCCAGGGACAGCTCTCAGCCAGCCCTGGGAGCTGCTGCCAGCGCTGGGGGACAGGATCTGGGTAAAAGGAGACAGCTGGTAAGGTGTGGAACTGTTCTCCCTTGTGGGGTGGGGAGGCTGCATTGTTGAGGACTGCTCCCACCATAACATTTAACTGCAGAACATTTCCAAGTAGATTTTGCAGGGAGCAAAGCAAGGCAGGGCTGCATAAAAGGGAAAAATCCTGCTTTTATAATTTACTGCTCTGTGTTGCCATGCATGGAAATTTCACACATATATTCACATCTAAGTTCAGGTTGAGAAAAAAAGAATTCTCTCAGATCCTATTCAACAAGGCAGTGACAGAAATGAGCAGAGAGTCCTTTATAGGTACTATCTGTGTCACTTTTCCAGCCTCCCTAGGGTTTCTCTGACATTGCCATCAGGGCCTGCAGAGCCAGAGCTGCCCCTGGGCAGTGCCTGAGCTGGGAGGGGTCTGCAGGGCAGAGCTGAGCCCCCAGGGCTGGGCTGGGCTCTGGCAGCCCTGGCAGGGCCCAGCCCTGGGCACAGGGAAGCAGCTGCAGGCAGGGACAGCTGCAGGCAGCAGAGCCCTGGGCAGGCAGTGGGGGGAAAGTGCCACCAAGCTGTGCTGGGATATTGAAAGTCCTCTCCAAACTGACCTATTCTATGCTTAGTTTTTTTACAGATCCTTATCTCCAGCCACAGCAAATGTCCAACAACAGCTCCATCAGCCACTTCCTCCTGCTGCCATTGGCAGACACGCGGCAGCTGCAGCTCCTGCACTTCTGCCTCTTCCTGGGCATCTCCCTGGCTGCCCTCCTGGGCAACGGCCTCATCATCAGCGCCGTAGCCTGCGGCCACCTCCTGCACAGCCCCATGTTCTTCTTCCTGCTCAACCTGGCCCTCACCGACCTGGGCTCCATCTGCACCACTGTCCCCAAAGCCATGCACAATTCCCTCTGGGACACCACAACAATCTCCTATGCAGGATGTGCTGCACAGCTCTTTTTCTTTTCCTTCTTTATCACAGTAGAACTTGCCCTCCTGACCATCATGTGCTACGACCGCTACGTGTCCATCTGCAAACCCCTGCACTACGGGACCCTCCTGGGCAGCAGAGCTTGTGCCCACATGGCAGCAGCTGCCTGGGCCAGTGCCTTTCTCTATTCACTTCTGCACACGGCAAATACATTTTCCCTGCCCTTGTGCCATGGCAATGTCCTGGGTCAGTTCTTCTGTGAAATCCCACAGATCCTCAAACTCTCCTGCTCCAAATCCTTCCTCAGGGAACTTGGGCTCATGGCTGTTTGTGTCTGTTTATCATTGTTTTGTTTTGTGTTCATGGTTTTCTCCTATGTGCAGATCTTCAGGGCTGTGCTGAGGATCCCCTCTGAGCAGGGACGGCACAAAGCCTTTTCCACCTGCCTCCCTCACCTGGCTGTGGTCTCCCTGTTCATCAGCACTGGTGCATTTTCCTACCTGAAGCCCCCCTTCTTTTCCTCCCCATCCCTGGATCTGGCCCTGTCAGTTCTGTACTCAGTGGTGCCTCCAGCCCTGAACCCCCTCATCTACAGCCTGAGGAACCAGGAGCTAAAGGCTGCACTGTGGAGGCTGATGACTGGATGTGTTCAGCAACATTAAAGTGCTGGCCATTTTCTAAAAAAACACTTGTAATAAATGACATCTTTGATACTTTGTGTTGGTTTCATTATGGGGTTTTTGTCGTCCTCTCTTTCTTCATTTTGTCCAAAAAGGAATTGTCATTTTTTGTGCCATTCTTCGTTTGGTTTCTTTCCACCTTCCCGGTTGCCACAGACTGTGTCAATGAGGGGCTGCACTCTTGGTGGCTTTAGACAAATTCAAGGATCTCCAAACCAAATTATTTTGTTCGGAGATGCCCCTTTTATTCTCTTTTCTGCAGCTGCAGCAGCAATGTCTGTGTGCAGAGCTGGGGGCACATCAGTGCTGGCACAGCAGCTGTGCCCAGCAGCAGCAGCAGCAGCCCTTGGTGTTGCCAGTGCTGCTGCTGTGGCCCTGCCCCGCTGCCCTGCTGGCCCTGGTGTTGCTGTAGGGCCTGAGTGCTCTCGGGGCCGGGCACAGTGCTGGGGGTGGCAGTGCCGGGGCTGCAGCAGGGACAGGCCATGGGCACTGCTGGGGCAGCGCTGACGCCTCAGGCCAGGGCCTGGGGGCTGCAGGCTCCTTGCCCAGGCTCTCTCCAGAACACTTTGCCCAGGCCAATGCTGAGCACAGAAAAGCCCCGGGAGCAGCCCCAGGCTGGCCGTGGGCAGGCTGGGGGCAAACAGCATGGCTGGGGCTCTGCAAGGTGCCTGGGGGAGACAAGGGGAAGGAGCAGCAGAGCAGGGGCTGATCCATCCCCACTGCGCTGGACACCCCAGGGCAGCGTCTCACAGCGTCCTCATGCACCTGCCAACAACATCCCCCCTCTGCAGCCCTGGCCTCTCCCCCAGCTCACACAGGTGCCGCATCCTTGCAGGCACAGACACGGCAGCACTGCCTCAGGAGCCCCTGTTTGCACTGCCCAGAGCAGGTGTCAGCACCCCCATGGTGTTGGTGTGGGGAGATGAAGCTGAGGGAGCACAAATGCCATCAGCCCCTGGGGCCAGGAAGGGCTGGGGGACAGCAGGGAAACCACTCAGGTTTGTGGTGGCCTCTGAAGCCACACAAAAAGTTTGTTCCCATCAGCTGGGAGTTTCCTGTGCCACTGCAGACGTTGTTGTTTAGAGCCAGGGCTGCCTGGCAGCCACCCCTGTTGCCCTTCTCTGAACACGCTCCAGACCCCATCACTTTTACTATTTCTCACTCAGCATGTGCTGCACTTCGAATTTTTGACACAAGATGAGTGTTGCGTCAAAAATACATTACAGCTCTCAAACACAACTCCAAGTCGCTTACCCAGGAACAAAACATCTCTTCCACGCAAACTACCGCCATAATCTTCTTATTATTCCTGCAGGAAATACTTACAAACACTATATACTAAATCACTTAACCTCTGTATCTCAAATTCCAGAGGAAAAAACACCTGAACACTAGGCCTGAACAACTCTGGGAGTCCGGACTCTTTTAACATGAACACCGGGTGTTACAGTAAATACCGTCCCCCGTAACCAAAGTACGCACACACCACAGTCACAGCGGGGAGTGGGCTTTTTATTAAGGGTTTTACACAACATGCAGCACTATCAAACGCTTTAATCATGTGCACCCACTTGCTTCATTTTTTCCCAGTGGTTTCAGTCTCCTGAGAACGGAACCGCAGTTCCAAACTCCCACTCATTTCATGCTAATAGCACGTCTCAACAAACTCTCTCACAATTGTTCTCACAGTCAGGATACATTCACACAGCATAACAACCATAGACCAGGATTTGCCCTTACAACTGCTCTCCCCAAATTGCCAGCAAACTGAGCCCTCTATGGCACAACAAATGGCAAAATCCCCTTCTTCCAGCAACCACAGCCCGAGCCCCCTTGGCTCGGTACAACAGCTCAGCAGCTCTCTGTGCTGGCAACCAAATATAACTGAGCAGACACCAACTGCAATTTCAGCTTGCAAGCACACTGCAGAGGAACAAGTTGTGCGTGGGACGTCTCCCACGGTTTACCAACAGCCTTTC
The DNA here is from genome assembly GCA_021534815.1 of Acrocephalus arundinaceus. Taxonomy (NCBI): domain Eukaryota; kingdom Metazoa; phylum Chordata; class Aves; order Passeriformes; family Sylviidae; genus Acrocephalus; species Acrocephalus arundinaceus. The sequence continues at coordinate 14,170 of JAJEOU010001106.1, forward strand.
CTGACCAGATATATGCCTTACTGATCACTGCTTAAAATGTTTCAATTTTTAAAAATATACCATTATGTCTGGAGTTTTTAGTAGTCAGGAGTTCTTGGCTGCTGCTGGATGAACAGTCCAGGCAGGGAGCCCACTCTTCCAGGAATATCCCGGGGGGTGCCCCAAGGGGGTCCTCTACCCATGCTGGTCTCACAGCCGAGCAAAGCCTCCTCCTGGCTGGGTCGCCAGAATGAATCTTTAAGAACTGATATGATCAGGGACAACTACCCTCTAACTAATAAAGTTAGAAAGTAGAATGTTTATTAACACCAGTGGGAGGCATGGCAGTCATCTCCAAAAGGCATGACCGCCCCGTACAAGGTTCTTTGTCCTCTATTTATTTCCCAAGATCTTACATACAATACATGTGCATAACCCCAGGACAAAGCATTCTTTGTCCTCTATTTATTTCCCAAGATCTTACATACAACACATGTGCATAACCCCAGCACCTCCCATCCCTGCTCTGTATTAAAATGACGCTATTAGACCTTCATGTGTGTGCAATTATTCTCTTGAATTGGGTCAGCGGTCTCAAATTGAGTCAGTGGTCTCAAAGGATGAAGTAAGAAGAGTCTTCCTCAGGTCTCTGTGACCCTCTGGCACTACCCAAGGTCCCCTGCTTCATGATTGATTGATATAAAATCCAGGTACTGATCATTCGTCCACTGCACTCAATCTTTTCTTACAACTGTTAACTTACTCCATTTCCTTCTATAAACAATATAACAATTAACTCTAGCTTAAGCATCTAATAATCATTAACCTATCGTTTGCTTATCTATCTTACACCCTGATCCATATAAATTACTTCTAACCCTTGGCTAAAATCTTAACTCTTTAAAATCATGATTCAGTGCCCCCCAAATTTTGGGGTTCTCCCTGAATGCCGGGGTGTCTCTGCACAGCCCCCCCCCACGCCAAGGGTCATCTGTGTCCACTTTTACTGGGAGGATGCGACAGTGGCCGTCATCTTCTCCCAGCCTGTCAGGGTGAGTGGGGACACCTGGGAATCCCCCAAAATTAGCTGGGTACCCCCAAAATCACCTGGATACACCCCAAAATCACCTGAGTACCTTCAAAATCACCTGGATGCATCTGGGTACTCCCCCCAAACCACCTGGCTACCCATTGAAATCAATGGGGATTTAGGGTTAACAGATCTCTCTATTGAACCCAAAGGGGATTTTTAGGGACAAGAGGTCCACCCATTAAAACCAATGAGGTTTTTAGGGTCAAAAGGTCCAACCTCTTGATTCAATGAGGATTTAGGGACAACAGATCTACCCATTGAAACCAATGATGTTTAGGGACCACAGGTCTAGCCATTGAAACCAATGGGGATTTAGGGACATGGGTCTACCCATTTAAATCAATAGGGATTTTTTGGAGACCATGTCTACTAAGGGCAATGGGGATCTGGGGAAACCAGGTCTACCCATTCAAGGCACTGCAGATTTAGGGACATCAGATTTACTTTATTAAAGTCAAAGGGCATTTGGGGACACCAGGTCTACCCAGTAATGTGGGGAATTTAGAAAATTGGGTCCAGGTGTAATGGGAATTTAGGGACATCTGGTCCACCCACTGAAATAATGGGATTTTTTTGGCCACCAGGTTTACCCTTTAAGGACAATGGGGATTTAGGGACACCAGGTCTATCTGTTAAAAACAATAGGGATTTTAGGAACATCAGGTCTACCTATTATAGACCATGGGGATTGAGGGTTATCAGGTCTACTCACTGAAACCAATGGGCTCAGTAGGACATTGGGTCTACCCCTTAATGTGGGGAATTTAAGAAACCAGGTCCAGCCATTGATGTGAATGGGAATTTTGGACATCAGGTCTACTCATTAAGGTCAATGGAGATTTTTGGAACAGCAGGTCTAGCCATTGAAGTCAATAGAAATTTTTGGGACACCAGGTCTACCCATCCAAGGCAACAGAGTTTTACTTAAAACAAAGGGCTGGAGAATTTTTGGGATAGAATCCCACTGAAATTTTTGGAAGTTTTTCAGGGGAATCTTACCTTCCTTCACCCTTTCACAGGGGGCAGCATCCCAGCCTCCCCGTTCCTGAAGTTCCTGGTGGGAGCCAGGACCCGCAGCCAGTGGTGCCAGGCCGAGAAGTTGGAGAAGTCATGGCTCAGCAGGGCCCTGGCAAAGGCCAGCTTGGCCTGAGGGTCCTGCCCAGCCGCCAGTGCCTGCCGATGGTCCCAGGCATGGACTGGGAGGGCACCAGTATAAACCAGTAAGCACTGGAGGCTGCCCCCGACCCCTGTTGCTTGAGGTGGCAGCTCCCAGTATAAACCAGTAAGGGTTAATGCACTCAAACCCATTCCCAGTATGGGATTTAAGGGCACCACATCTACCCTATTGAAGTCAAGGGGGATTTGGGGACATCAGGTCTACCCATTAATAGCAGGTCTAAGGGCTCCCAGTATGGTCTTAGGGCTCCCATTTTTACCAGGTTTTTACTGGTGTCCTCCCAGGAAAAACCAGTAAGCACTGGGAGCCACCTCCAATTCCCTGAGCCCTGTGGGCGCAGCTCCCAGTAAAAACCAGTAAGGTCAGCACAACCTGAAGTCGCTCCCTGTAGATCCCAGGCCCCATCCCAGTATGAACCTGATAAAAGTGGGAGCCCCAAGACATCTCAATATAACCCAGTACATCCCAGTAGAACCCAGTATAAAACAATGCCCCCAGTATTCCATGCTGTACAAATGAGTATAAACCACTGAAAACCAGAATAACCCAGTATAACCAAGTAACTCCTAGCATCCCAACCATGTACAAACCAGTATAACTCAGTACAAACCAGTATAACCCAGTAACTCCCAGCACCCCATCCCAGTAAAAACTAGTATATCCCAGTATAAACCAGTATAAACCAATGCCCCCAACACCCCATCCCAGTATAAACCAGTATAACCCACAGTTGGTCACTAAGTCCTACCCACCAGAAGGGGGCACTCACTCATATGCTGCTCCCTCCCCCAGTATATCCCAGTATAACCCAGTGCCCCCAAAAACCCCATCCCAGTACAAACCAGTAAAACCCAGTGTAACCCAGTAACCCCTCCTGTGTTAAATCAAGTGAAGGATGCTGCCCAAAGGCATTTCAGATCATGCCCACTAAAGATCCTAGGCAGAGTTCTACTCAATTAAACAATCCCCTTCTGAGCCTTTCCTAGATTTTATAGATAGACTTCATGCAGTGGTGGAAAACCAGAGAGAGGAGCAGGAGTTGCAACAGAAGATGATCCTGGAAGTGGCCCAAAGCCACTTGGTGCCTGGAAGTGGCCCAAAGCAATGCCAGTGATGTCTGCAAGAGGATCATCTCTGGGCTTCTGGTTGCTCCACCTCCAACCCTGGACCTCCTCACTGAGACCTGCACCAAGTGAGCCATAAGGGACCCAGATGAACAGTGGAAAGGGTCTGGGCTCAGAGGCCGGATTGCAGCACCAGCCACCATTCCAGCTGGACCAGCAGTGGCTGGGAGGGTCTAATGTTTCCAGTGTGGGCAGGAGGGATATGGGATGCACTTTTGTCCCTTTAAGAATAAAATATCACACACACTGGTGGGAGCAGTGGGGGAGGGGGAGAAAGGGAACATTCCAGTTCCAAAAAACAAGGGGAGGAGTGTGAGCTTCTCCCACATGATGAGAGAAATGGGACAGGTCACTGGGTTTTTGGGGTTGTGAGGCAACCCAATTCTGGGAAGGTGTGGGACCCTAAGGAACCCTCAGGGTTGGTAACAACCAAGAGGATATGGAAGCCATTTGTGCTTAACCTGTTAACAACAGGTTTGCCTTCCAACACACCGGACTGGCAAGTGGTCACCATTGACCCTGGACACGTGACCAACCTACAGCAGAGTGATAGTAAGTGCCTTGTTATCAGGGATTCTAAGCACACTCCCTCTGAGATCAAGATTAGTCCAGCACTTTTGCCATCAGATCCGGAGCAACGAGCTCTCTTGGCACGTTGTGTCCATCCTCCCCTCTTCCTACCAAAGGGCCGAGTCATTGCCCAGGCCATACCACTGCCCAAACTGCCCTAGCATGGTCTGGACCTTTGGTCTATTAGACAGAAATGGTGGGAGAGAACAAAACCGTAATTTGGTGTGGGCTCAAGAGAGAATGAGATTTCATCCAACTCCAGGGAATGATGGACACAGGATCAGATGTGACAGTCATACCACCACCACACAAGTGGCCATCACATTGGGAGTTGCAACCCGTGGCTGGTAAGGTTACAGGTATAGGGGGCACAATTGGCAAAACAATCCAACAGCATTGTGCCAATTTAGGGACCAGACGGGCAATTGGCTTCTTTGTTTGTTCTAGATTCCAAATTCACCTTGTGGGGAAGAGACACCATGTCCCAGTGGGGAGTTATAATAGAAATCCCAAAAAACCCAGAAGATTTTTAATTGTTTCCTCTGAGGAGCGCCTCTTCCAGAAACTAAATTGGCTGACAGATACCTCAGTTTGGGAGGATCAGTGGTCACTGAACAAATAGAAATTGAAGGCACTCAAACAACTTGTGGAGAAGCAATTGGCTAAAGATCACATTGTGGAAACAAATAGTCCCTGGAATTCTCTGGTGTTTGTGATCAAAAACCCAGGGAAGGACAGGTGACACCTCCTCCACAATTTGTGAAAAATTAATGATGTCATCGAGAGCATGGGGTCTCTTCAGCCGGGGATGCCATCCCCTTCAATGCTCCCCGAAAATTGGAATTTGGCTGTCATTGATAGAAAAGATTGTTTTTTCCTGATTCCCCTAGATCCAGCCCATGCCCCGCAGTTTGCATTCTCTGTGCCTTCCACCAGAAGAGAGGCACCCATGAAGCGTTACCACTGGAGAGTTTTGCTGCAAGGGTTAAAGAACTCACCAAGTATTTGCCAGTGGTACGTGGCCAAAATACTGTCCCCGGTGTGTGCCAAGGCTGGAGAGGCCGTCATCCTTCATTATATGGATGACGTGCTTGTGTGTGCCCCCAGCGACAATGGACTTACACAAATTCTGGATGAGACTATCACTGCTTTGGCCGCTGTGGGATTTGAGTTGCAGCAGGAAAAAGTGCAGAGCTGCCATCTGGGAAATACCTGGGGCTTGAGATTGCCAACCGGACCAGAATAGCCCAGAAGTTGGTAATCAGTGACAGACCTGAGACTTTGAAGGATCTCCAGCAGCTGTGTGGATCTTTGAATTGGGTCAGGCCCTGGCTTGGGCTTACTACGGAGGACCCAGCCCCTCTCTTCAATTTGTTAAAGGAGGGAGAGGAGCTGGATTCTCCAAGGGCTCTGACTCAGGAGGCTCAGCAGGCATTGGAGAGGGTTCAGTTGGCAATGTCCAGCCAGCAGGCCCATCACTGCCAGCCAGAACTTCCATTTAATGTCATCATTTTGGGAAAATTGCCACACTTGCATGGGCTGATTTTTCAGTGGGACAAGGACCAGAAGGATCCCCTTTGATCATAGAGTGGGTGTTCCTAGGTCATCAGCTGTCCAAAATTATCACTAAACCACAGGAACTGATGGCTCAGCTGATGAGCAAAGCAAGGGTCAGGATGGGACTGCTGGCAGGGTGTGAGTTTGCATGCATTCCTGTGCCAATCCAATTGTCAACTGGAAGGTGAACAAAGGAGGCTTTGGAGCAATTGCTCTGTGAGAACAAGATGTTGCAGTTTGCTCTGGATAGCTACCCAGGGAAAATTTCAATCCATTGCCCAGGCAACAAATTATTTCATTCAGGATTTAATTTGATTCTAAAAGAGAAACTTAGCTGCAAATATCTCAAAGCTCTGACAGTTTTTACTGACGTGTCCGGAGAGTCACACATGTCAGTGGTGACTTGGAAGGACCCTCAGACTCAGCAGTGGGAGGCTGACATCGAGGTAGTCAAAGGTTCACCTCAGGTGGCTGAGTTGGCTGCAGTCATCAGGGTTTTGAGAAGTTTTCAGAACCCATTATTTTGATTACTGATTCAGCATATGTAGCAGGGGTAGTGTCCAGAGCAGAATTCTTGAAGAAGTCTGAAATCTGGCCATTTTCAAGCTGCCCCCAAAGCTGACACACCCAGTCTCCCACAGAGAGCATCCTTACTGCGTTATGCATGTGAGATCACACACTGACCTTCCTGGTTTCAGCACGGAGGGTAACCGCAGAGCAGATGCCCCAGCTGCTCCTGTGCAGCTGGGTGGCCTACCTAACATTTTCCAGCAGGCCAAACTCAGCCATCAGCAATTCCATCAGAATGTCCCAGGCCTGGTGCGCCAATTCCACCTAAGGCGGGACCAAGCCAAGGCAATCATAGACACATGCCCAAGCTGCCAAAAGTTTTCCTTACCCTCGCTGGGATCAGGGGTCAACCCCAGAGGGCTTGGCAGTTGTGAGGTGTGGCAGACAGATGTCACACACATTCCTGAGTTTGGAAGGTTCAAATGAGTTCATGTGTCAGTTGATACCTTCTCTGGTGCTGTTTATGCCTCAGCCACACAGGGGAGAAGACCAGAGATGCACAGAAACACCTTGGGCAGGCCTTCTCCACACTGGGGATCCCCAAAGAGATCCAAACTGATCATGGTCGAGCTTATGTTTCCAAGGAATTTGATGGTTTCCTGCAAGAGTGGGGGTGAAACATTGCAAGGGGATCCCGTCCTCCCCACTGGCCATGCAGTGATAGGAAGAAATCACCAGACATTGAAGAAGACCTTGGACAGCAGAGAGGAGATGTCAGGGTAAACAGTCCACAACAATGATTGGTTAGGCTCTGCTTACCATGAACTTCCTTAACTGTTCATTGAAAACCTTAATCCAGCTGTAGCCAGGCACTTCAATGAAATCATTGTTTGAAGTTTGAGGAGAAATTGCTGGTCCTGGGGAAGGACCGTGAGACTTAGAAGGTCCAGGGGCCTTTTGATTTGGTCACTTGGGGGCAAGGAGACGCCTGCATATCCACCCCCACAGGTTTGAAATGGGTTACACAAAAATGGGTCAAACCCTATGTTCCACCCAGGGAAAAGAAGGCCCAGAATGTGGCCCCAATTCCACCTTCCTGACCCAATGATGTGGCAATTGCTTCTTCTAGGCAACAGTGAAAAGGAAGTGGGGAACCCAAACCCCGTGTTATCCCTAACTCAGTGCCTTAAATAGATTGTGTTAAACTGTGCTTACCTGTGGATGTTCTTTTTAGATTTCTTTTAAGAGCATCCTCCTGACCCCCAAGATGAGGCCAGAACTCCTGTGTTTGCTGTTGCTTCTGACTCAGTCAGTAGGACAGGGACATGA
>JAJEOU010002369.1:0-38211 GCA_021534815.1 Acrocephalus arundinaceus
TCCATTGGCACCCATACCCGGCCCGTAGCTCTGCCATGAGTTGCCGTTACGCCGGCGCTTCCGCGCCCCGCGTGGTGCCCCCCAGGGGGGTTCTGTCTCTCTCTCTCCCACCCCCGCGGCGGCGGCCCGCGCGCGCCTCGCCCGCCCCCTTTTGGTGCCCCCGCTGTTCCGGTCTGTGCCTGCGCCTGCCCCCAATGTCCCGCCTCCTTTGCCGTGCTGGGCGCGCCCCGCCCGCTGCCTGCCGCCGCTTCTTCTCGCGCCGTGGGCCGCTGCTCCTCCTGGCCCTTGTGCCTTCGGAACGAGCACGCAGCACTGCCCCCCCTTTTGGTAGCCCCCAGCATAAGTGCAGCATCCAAGACCCCTCCTGCCCTGCCCCCTTGTCCGCCTCCCTTGCCGCGCTGGCGCGGCCCGCCCCGCTTGCTCCTGCGAGCGCTTCTTCCGCCCCTGTTGCGCCCAGCTGCTCCTCCGTGGCCCCTTGTGCCCGCGGCCGGCGCCCCGCCGCCCCCTTTTGGTGCCCCGCTGTGCGCTTCCGCTCCGTCTGCCCTGCCCCCCTGTCCGCCTCCCTTGCCGTGCTGGGCGCGGCCCGCCCGCTGCTGCGCCGGCTTCTTTCGCGCTGGGCCCGCTGCTCCTCCGTGGCCCTTGTGCCTCGGCGGCCGGCGCCCGCCCCCCCTTTTGGTGCCCCCGCTGTGCGCTTCCGCTCCGTCTGCCCTGCCCCCTGTCCGCCTCCCTTGCCGTGCTGGGCGCGGCCCGCCCGCTGCTGCGCCGGCTTCTTTCGCGCTGGGCCCGCTGCTCCTCCGTGGCCCTTGTGCCTCGGCGGCCGGCGCCCGCCCCCCTTTTGGTGCCCCCGCTGTGCGCTTCCGCTCCGTCTGCCCTGCCCCCCTGTCCGCCTCCCTTGCCGTGCTGGGCGCGGCCCGCCCGCTGCTGCGCCGGCTTCTTTCGCGCTGGGCCCGCTGCTCCTCCGTGGCCCTTGTGCCTCGGCGGCCGGCGCCCGCCCCCCCTTTTGGTGCCCCCGCTGTGCGCTTCCGCTCCGTCTGCCCTGCCCCCCTGTCCGCCTCCCTTGCCGTGCTGGGCGCGGCCCGCCCGCTGCTGCGCCGGCTTCTTTCGCGCTGGGCCCGCTGCTCCTCCGTGGCCCTTGTGCCTCGGCGGCCGGCGCCCGCCCCCCCTTTTGGTGCCCCCGCTGTGCGCTTCCGCTCCGTCTGCCCTGCCCCCCTGTCCGCCTCCCTTGCCGTGCTGGGCGCGGCCCGCCCGCTGCTGCGCCGGCTTCTTTCGCGCTGGGCCCGCTGCTCCTCCGTGGCCCTTGTGCCTCGGCGGCCGGCGCCCGCCCCCCCTTTTGGTGCCCCCGCTGTGCGCTTCCGCTCCGTCTGCCCTGCCCCCCTGTCCGCCTCCCTTGCCGTGCTGGGCGCGGCCCGCCCGCTGCTGCGCCGGCTTCTTTCGCGCTGGGCCCGCTGCTCCTCCGTGGCCCTTGTGCCTCGGCGGCCGGCGCCCGCCCCCCCTTTTGGTGCCCCCGCTGTGCGCTTCCGCTCCGTCTGCCCTGCCCCCTGTCCGCCTCCCTTGCCGTGCTGGGCGCGGCCCGCCCGCTGCTGCGCCGGCTTCTTTCGCGCTGGGCCCGCTGCTCCTCCGTGGCCCTTGTGCCTCGGCGGCCGGCGCCCGCCCCCCCTTTTGGTGCCCCCGCTGTGCGCTTCCGCTCCGTCTGCCCTGCCCCCCTGTCCGCCTCCCTTGCCGTGCTGGGCGCGGCCCGCCCGCTGCTGCGCCGGCTTCTTTCGCGCTGGGCCCGCTGCTCCTCCGTGGCCCTTGTGCCTCGGCGGCCGGCGCCCGCCCCCCCTTTTGGTGCCCCCGCTGTGCGCTTCCGCTCCGTCTGCCCTGCCCCCCTGTCCGCCTCCCTTGCCGTGCTGGGCGCGGCCCGCCCGCTGCTGCGCCGGCTTCTTTCGCGCTGGGCCCGCTGCTCCTCCGTGGCCCTTGTGCCTCGGCGGCCGGCGCCCGCCCCCCCTTTTGGTGCCCCCGCTGTGCGCTTCCGCTCCGTCTGCCCTGCCCCCTGTCCGCCTCCCTTGCCGTGCTGGGCGCGGCCCGCCCGCTGCTGCGCCGGCTTCTTTCGCGCTGGGCCCGCTGCTCCTCCGTGGCCCTTGTGCCTCGGCGGCCGGCGCCCGCCCCCCCTTTTGGTGCCCCCGCTGTGCGCTTCCGCTCCGTCTGCCCTGCCCCCCTGTCCGCCTCCCTTGCCGTGCTGGGCGCGGCCCGCCCGCTGCTGCGCCGGCTTCTTTCGCGCTGGGCCCGCTGCTCCTCCGTGGCCCTTGTGCCTCGGCGGCCGGCGCCCGCCCCCCCTTTTGGTGCCCCCGCTGTGCGCTTCCGCTCCGTCTGCCCTGCCCCCTGTCCGCCTCCCTTGCCGTGCTGGGCGCGGCCCGCCCGCTGCTGCGCCGGCTTCTTTCGCGCTGGGCCCGCTGCTCCTCCGTGGCCCTTGTGCCTCGGCGGCCGGCGCCCGCCCCCCCTTTTGGTGCCCCCGCTGTGCGCTTCCGCTCCGTCTGCCCTGCCCCCCTGTCCGCCTCCCTTGCCGTGCTGGGCGCGGCCCGCCCGCTGCTGCGCCGGCTTCTTTCGCGCTGGGCCCGCTGCTCCTCCGTGGCCCTTGTGCCTCGGCGGCCGGCGCCCGCCCCCCCTTTTGGTGCCCCCGCTGTGCGCTTCCGCTCCGTCTGCCCTGCCCCCTGTCCGCCTCCCTTGCCGTGCTGGGCGCGGCCCGCCCGCTGCTGCGCCGGCTTCTTTCGCGCTGGGCCCGCTGCTCCTCCGTGGCCCTTGTGCCTCGGCGGCCGGCGCCCGCCCCCCCTTTTGGTGCCCCCGCTGTGCGCTTCCGCTCCGTCTGCCCTGCCCCCTGTCCGCCTCCCTTGCCGTGCTGGGCGCGGCCCGCCCGCTGCTGCGCCGGCTTCTTTCGCGCTGGGCCCGCTGCTCCTCCGTGGCCCTTGTGCCTCGGCGGCCGGCGCCCGCCCCCCCTTTTGGTGCCCCCGCTGTGCGCTTCCGCTCCGTCTGCCCTGCCCCCTGTCCGCCTCCCTTGCCGTGCTGGGCGCGGCCCGCCCGCTGCTGCGCCGGCTTCTTTCGCGCTGGGCCCGCTGCTCCTCCGTGGCCCTTGTGCCTCGGCGGCCGGCGCCCGCCCCCCCTTTTGGTGCCCCCGCTGTGCGCTTCCGCTCCGTCTGCCCTGCCCCCTGTCCGCCTCCCTTGCCGTGCTGGGCGCGGCCCGCCCGCTGCTGCGCCGGCTTCTTTCGCGCTGGGCCCGCTGCTCCTCCGTGGCCCTTGTGCCTCGGCGGCCGGCGCCCGCCCCCCCTTTTGGTGCCCCCGCTGTGCGCTTCCGCTCCGTCTGCCCTGCCCCCTGTCCGCCTCCCTTGCCGTGCTGGGCGCGGCCCGCCCGCTGCTGCGCCGGCTTCTTTCGCGCTGGGCCCGCTGCTCCTCCGTGGCCCTTGTGCCTCGGCGGCCGGCGCCCGCCCCCCCTTTTGGTGCCCCCGCTGTGCGCTTCCGCTCCGTCTGCCCTGCCCCCCTGTCCGCCTCCCTTGCCGTGCTGGGCGCGGCCCGCCCGCTGCTGCGCCGGCTTCTTTCGCGCTGGGCCCGCTGCTCCTCCGTGGCCCTTGTGCCTCGGCGGCCGGCGCCCGCCCCCCCTTTTGGTGCCCCCGCTGTGCGCTTCCGCTCCGTCTGCCCTGCCCCCTGTCCGCCTCCCTTGCCGTGCTGGGCGCGGCCCGCCCGCTGCTGCGCCGGCTTCTTTCGCGCTGGGCCCGCTGCTCCTCCGTGGCCCTTGTGCCTCGGCGGCCGGCGCCCGCCCCCCCTTTTGGTGCCCCCGCTGTGCGCTTCCGCTCCGTCTGCCCTGCCCCCCTGTCCGCCTCCCTTGCCGTGCTGGGCGCGGCCCGCCCGCTGCTGCGCCGGCTTCTTTCGCGCTGGGCCCGCTGCTCCTCCGTGGCCCTTGTGCCTCGGCGGCCGGCGCCCGCCCCCCCTTTTGGTGCCCCCGCTGTGCGCTTCCGCTCCGTCTGCCCTGCCCCCTGTCCGCCTCCCTTGCCGTGCTGGGCGCGGCCCGCCCGCTGCTGCGCCGGCTTCTTTCGCGCTGGGCCCGCTGCTCCTCCGTGGCCCTTGTGCCTCGGCGGCCGGCGCCCGCCCCCCCTTTTGGTGCCCCCGCTGTGCGCTTCCGCTCCGTCTGCCCTGCCCCCTGTCCGCCTCCCTTGCCGTGCTGGGCGCGGCCCGCCCGCTGCTGCGCCGGCTTCTTTCGCGCTGGGCCCGCTGCTCCTCCGTGGCCCTTGTGCCTCGGCGGCCGGCGCCCGCCCCCCCTTTTGGTGCCCCCGCTGTGCGCTTCCGCTCCGTCTGCCCTGCCCCCCTGTCCGCCTCCCTTGCCGTGCTGGGCGCGGCCCGCCCGCTGCTGCGCCGGCTTCTTTCGCGCTGGGCCCGCTGCTCCTCCGTGGCCCTTGTGCCTCGGCGGCCGGCGCCCGCCCCCCCTTTTGGTGCCCCCGCTGTGCGCTTCCGCTCCGTCTGCCCTGCCCCCTGTCCGCCTCCCTTGCCGTGCTGGGCGCGGCCCGCCCGCTGCTGCGCCGGCTTCTTTCGCGCTGGGCCCGCTGCTCCTCCGTGGCCCTTGTGCCTCGGCGGCCGGCGCCCGCCCCCCCTTTTGGTGCCCCCGCTGTGCGCTTCCGCTCCGTCTGCCCTGCCCCCCTGTCCGCCTCCCTTGCCGTGCTGGGCGCGGCCCGCCCGCTGCTGCGCCGGCTTCTTTCGCGCTGGGCCCGCTGCTCCTCCGTGGCCCTTGTGCCTCGGCGGCCGGCGCCCGCCCCCCCTTTTGGTGCCCCCGCTGTGCGCTTCCGCTCCGTCTGCCCTGCCCCCTGTCCGCCTCCCTTGCCGTGCTGGGCGCGGCCCGCCCGCTGCTGCGCCGGCTTCTTTCGCGCTGGGCCCGCTGCTCCTCCGTGGCCCTTGTGCCTCGGCGGCCGGCGCCCGCCCCCCCTTTTGGTGCCCCCGCTGTGCGCTTCCGCTCCGTCTGCCCTGCCCCCTGTCCGCCTCCCTTGCCGTGCTGGGCGCGGCCCGCCCGCTGCTGCGCCGGCTTCTTTCGCGCTGGGCCCGCTGCTCCTCCGTGGCCCTTGTGCCTCGGCGGCCGGCGCCCGCCCCCCCTTTTGGTGCCCCCGCTGTGCGCTTCCGCTCCGTCTGCCCTGCCCCCTGTCCGCCTCCCTTGCCGTGCTGGGCGCGGCCCGCCCGCTGCTGCGCCGGCTTCTTTCGCGCTGGGCCCGCTGCTCCTCCGTGGCCCTTGTGCCTCGGCGGCCGGCGCCCGCCCCCCCTTTTGGTGCCCCCGCTGTGCGCTTCCGCTCCGTCTGCCCTGCCCCCTGTCCGCCTCCCTTGCCGTGCTGGGCGCGGCCCGCCCGCTGCTGCGCCGGCTTCTTTCGCGCTGGGCCCGCTGCTCCTCCGTGGCCCTTGTGCCTCGGCGGCCGGCGCCCGCCCCCCCTTTTGGTGCCCCCGCTGTGCGCTTCCGCTCCGTCTGCCCTGCCCCCTGTCCGCCTCCCTTGCCGTGCTGGGCGCGGCCCGCCCGCTGCTGCGCCGGCTTCTTTCGCGCTGGGCCCGCTGCTCCTCCGTGGCCCTTGTGCCTCGGCGGCCGGCGCCCGCCCCCCCTTTTGGTGCCCCCGCTGTGCGCTTCCGCTCCGTCTGCCCTGCCCCCCTGTCCGCCTCCCTTGCCGTGCTGGGCGCGGCCCGCCCGCTGCTGCGCCGGCTTCTTTCGCGCTGGGCCCGCTGCTCCTCCGTGGCCCTTGTGCCTCGGCGGCCGGCGCCCGCCCCCCCTTTTGGTGCCCCCGCTGTGCGCTTCCGCTCCGTCTGCCCTGCCCCCCTGTCCGCCTCCCTTGCCGTGCTGGGCGCGGCCCGCCCGCTGCTGCGCCGGCTTCTTTCGCGCTGGGCCCGCTGCTCCTCCGTGGCCCTTGTGCCTCGGCGGCCGGCGCCCGCCCCCCCTTTTGGTGCCCCCGCTGTGCGCTTCCGCTCCGTCTGCCCTGCCCCCCTGTCCGCCTCCCTTGCCGTGCTGGGCGCGGCCCGCCCGCTGCTGCGCCGGCTTCTTTCGCGCTGGGCCCGCTGCTCCTCCGTGGCCCTTGTGCCTCGGCGGCCGGCGCCCGCCCCCCTTTTGGTGCCCCCGCTGTGCGCTTCCGCTCCGTCTGCCCTGCCCCCCTGTCCGCCTCCCTTGCCGTGCTGGGCGCGGCCCGCCCGCTGCTGCGCCGGCTTCTTTCGCGCTGGGCCCGCTGCTCCTCCGTGGCCCTTGTGCCTCGGCGGCCGGCGCCCGCCCCCCCTTTTGGTGCCCCCGCTGTGCGCTTCCGCTCCGTCTGCCCTGCCCCCTGTCCGCCTCCCTTGCCGTGCTGGGCGCGGCCCGCCCGCTGCTGCGCCGGCTTCTTTCGCGCTGGGCCCGCTGCTCCTCCGTGGCCCTTGTGCCTCGGCGGCCGGCGCCCGCCCCCCTTTTGGTGCCCCGCTGTGCGCTTCCGCTCCGTCTGCCCTGCCCCCTGTCCGCCTCCCTTGCCGTGCTGGGCGCGGCCCGCCCGCTGCTGCGCCGGCTTCTTTCGCGCTGGGCCGCTGCTCCTCCGTGGCCCTTGTGCCTCGGCGGCCGGCGCCCGCCCCCCCTTTTGGTGCCCCCGCTGTGCGCTTCCGCTCCGTCTGCCCTGCCCCCTGTCCGCCTCCCTTGCCGTGCTGGGCGCGGCCCGCCCGCTGCTGCGCCGGCTTCTTTCGCGCTGGGCCGCTGCTCCTCCGTGGCCCTTGTGCCTCGGCGGCCGGCGCCCGCCCCCCCTTTTGGTGCCCCCGCTGTGCGCTTCCGCTCCGTCTGCCCTGCCCCCTGTCCGCCTCCCTTGCCGTGCTGGGCGCGGCCCGCCCGCTGCTGCGCCGGCTTCTTTCGCGCTGGGCCCGCTGCTCCTCCGTGGCCCTTGTGCCTCGGCGGCCGGCGCCCGCCCCCCCTTTTGGTGCCCCCGCTGTGCGCTTCCGCTCCGTCTGCCCTGCCCCCCTGTCCGCCTCCCTTGCCGTGCTGGGCGCGGCCCGCCCGCTGCTGCGCCGGCTTCTTTCGCGCTGGGCCCGCTGCTCCTCCGTGGCCCTTGTGCCTCGGCGGCCGGCGCCCGCCCCCCCTTTTGGTGCCCCCGCTGTGCGCTTCCGCTCCGTCTGCCCTGCCCCCTGTCCGCCTCCCTTGCCGTGCTGGGCGCGGCCCGCCCGCTGCTGCGCCGGCTTCTTTCGCGCTGGGCCCGCTGCTCCTCCGTGGCCCTTGTGCCTCGGCGGCCGGCGCCCGCCCCCCTTTTGGTGCCCCCGCTGTGCGCTTCCGCTCCGTCTGCCCTGCCCCCTGTCCGCCTCCCTTGCCGTGCTGGGCGCGGCCCGCCCGCTGCTGCGCCGGCTTCTTTCGCGCTGGGCCCGCTGCTCCTCCGTGGCCCTTGTGCCTCGGCGGCCGGCGCCCGCCCCCCCTTTTGGTGCCCCCGCTGTGCGCTTCCGCTCCGTCTGCCCTGCCCCCTGTCCGCCTCCCTTGCCGTGCTGGGCGCGGCCCGCCCGCTGCTGCGCCGGCTTCTTTCGCGCTGGGCCCGCTGCTCCTCCGTGGCCCTTGTGCCTCGGCGGCCGGCGCCCGCCCCCCTTTTGGTGCCCCCGCTGTGCGCTTCCGCTCCGTCTGCCCTGCCCCCTGTCCGCCTCCCTTGCCGTGCTGGGCGCGGCCCGCCCGCTGCTGCGCCGGCTTCTTTCGCGCTGGGCCCGCTGCTCCTCCGTGGCCCTTGTGCCTCGGCGGCCGGCGCCCGCCCCCCCTTTTGGTGCCCCCGCTGTGCGCTTCCGCTCCGTCTGCCCTGCCCCCTGTCCGCCTCCCTTGCCGTGCTGGGCGCGGCCCGCCCGCTGCTGCGCCGGCTTCTTTCGCGCTGGGCCGCTGCTCCTCCGTGGCCCTTGTGCCTCGGCGGCCGGCGCCCGCCCCCCTTTTGGTGCCCCCGCTGTGCGCTTCCGCTCCGTCTGCCCTGCCCCCTGTCCGCCTCCCTTGCCGTGCTGGGCGCGGCCCGCCCGCTGCTGCGCCGGCTTCTTTCGCGCTGGGCCGCTGCTCCTCCGTGGCCCTTGTGCCTCGGCGGCCGGCGCCCGCCCCCCCTTTTGGTGCCCCCGCTGTGCGCTTCCGCTCCGTCTGCCCTGCCCCCTGTCCGCCTCCCTTGCCGTGCTGGGCGCGGCCCGCCCGCTGCTGCGCCGGCTTCTTTCGCGCTGGGCCCGCTGCTCCTCCGTGGCCCTTGTGCCTCGGCGGCCGGCGCCCGCCCCCCTTTTGGTGCCCCCGCTGTGCGCTTCCGCTCCGTCTGCCCTGCCCCCTGTCCGCCTCCCTTGCCGTGCTGGGCGCGGCCCGCCCGCTGCTGCGCCGGCTTCTTTCGCGCTGGGCCCGCTGCTCCTCCGTGGCCCTTGTGCCTCGGCGGCCGGCGCCCGCCCCCCTTTTGGTGCCCCCGCTGTGCGCTTCCGCTCCGTCTGCCCTGCCCCCTGTCCGCCTCCCTTGCCGTGCTGGGCGCGGCCCGCCCGCTGCTGCGCCGGCTTCTTTCGCGCTGGGCCGCTGCTCCTCCGTGGCCTTGTGCCTCGGCGGCCGGCGCCCGCCCCCCTTTTGGTGCCCCGCTGTGCGCTTCCGCTCCGTCTGCCCTGCCCCCTGTCCGCCTCCCTTGCCGTGCTGGGCGCGGCCCGCCCGCTGCTGCGCCGGCTTCTTTCGCGCTGGGCCGCTGCTCCTCCGTGGCCCTTGTGCCTCGGCGGCCGGCGCCGCCCCCCTTTTGGTGCCCCGCTGTGCGCTTCGCTCCGTCTGCCCTGCCCCCTGTCCGCCTCCTTGCCGTGCTGGGCGCGGCCCGCCCGCTGCTGCGCCGGCTTCTTTCGCGCTGGGCCGCTGCTCCTCGTGGCCTTGTGCCTCGGCGGCCGGCGCCGCCCCCCTTTTGGTGCCCCGCTGTGCGCTTCGCTCCGTCTGCCTGCCCCCTGTCCGCTCCCTTGCCGTGCTGGGCGCGGCCCGCCCGCTGCTGCGCCGGCTTCTTTCGCGCTGGGCCGCTGCTCCTCCGTGGCCTTGTGCCTCGGCGGCCGGCGCCCGCCCCCCTTTTGGTGCCCCCGCTGTGCGCTTCGCTCCGTCTGCCCTGCCCCCTGTCCGCCTCCTTGCCGTGCTGGGCGCGGCCCGCCGCTGCTGCGCCGGCTTCTTTCGCGCTGGGCCGCTGCTCCTCCGTGGCCCTTGTGCCTCGGCGGCCGGCGCCCGCCCCCCCTTTTGGTGCCCCCGCTGTGCGCTTCCGCTCCGTCTGCCTGCCCCCCTGTCCGCCTCCTTGCCGTGCTGGGCGCGGCCCGCCGCTGCTGCGCCGGCTTCTTTCGCGCTGGGCCGCTGCTCCTCCGTGGCCTTGTGCCTCGGCGGCCGGCGCCCGCCCCCCCTTTTGGTGCCCCCGCTGTGCGCTTCCGCTCCGTCTGCCCTGCCCCCTGTCGCCTCCTTGCCGTGCTGGGCGCGGCCCGCCCGCTGCTGCGCCGGCTTCTTTCGCGCTGGGCCGCTGCTCCTCCGTGGCCCTTGTGCCTCGGCGGCCGGCGCCCGCCCCCCCTTTTGGTGCCCCGCTGTGCGCTTCCGCTCCGTCTGCCCTGCCCCCTGTCCGCCTCCCTTGCCGTGCTGGGCGCGGCCCGCCCGCTGCTGCGCCGGCTTCTTTCGCGCTGGGCCGCTGCTCCTCCGTGGCCCTTGTGCCTCGGCGGCCGGCGCCCGCCCCCCTTTTGGTGCCCCCGCTGTGCGCTTCCGCTCCGTCTGCCCTGCCCCCTGTCCGCCTCCCTTGCCGTGCTGGGCGCGGCCCGCCCGCTGCTGCGCCGGCTTCTTTCGCGCTGGCCCGCTCTCCCCGTGGCCCCTTCGTCGCCGCTTTCCCCGCTCGCCCGCCGCCTGCTCCGCCTCGTTCGTGCCTCTCCCCTCCCGGCCCGTGCTTCTGCCCTGGTTGCCGTTCCGCCGGCGCTTCCGCGCCCCGCGTGTGCCCCCCGGGGGTTCTGTCTCCTGCCGCCTCGGCCCCCGTTCCCCTTCGTCGCCGCTTTCCCCGCTCGCCCGCCGCCTGCTCCGCCTCGTTCGTGCCTCTCCCCTCCCGGCCCGTGCTTCTGCCCTGGTTGCCGTTCCGCCGGCGCTTCCGCGCCCCGCGTGTGCCCCCCCGGGGGGTTCTGTCTCCTGCCGCCTCGGCCCCGTTCCCCTTCGTCGCCGCTTTCCCCGCTCGCCCGCCGCCTGCTCCGCCTCGTTCGTGCCTCTCCCTCCCGGCCCGTGCTTCTGCCCTGGTTGCCGTTCCGCCGGCGCTTCCGCGCCCCGCGTGTGCCCCCCCGGGGGTTCTGTCTCCTGCCGCCTCGGCCCCGTTCCCCTTCGTCGCCGCTTTCCCCGCTCGCCCGCCGCCTGCTCCGCCTCGTTCGTGCCTCTCCCCTCCCGGCCCGTGCTTCTGCCCTGGTTGCCGTTCCGCCGGCGCTTCCGCGCCCCGCGTGTGCCCCCCCGGGGGGTTCTGTCTCCTGCCGCCTCGGCCCCGTTCCCCTTCGTCGCCGCTTTCCCCGCTCGCCCGCCGCCTGCTCCGCCTCGTTCGTGCCTCTCCCTCCCGGCCCGTGCTTCTGCCCTGGTTGCCGTTCCGCCGGCGCTTCCGCGCCCCGCGTGTGCCCCCCCGGGGGTTCTGTCTCCTGCCGCCTCGGCCCCCGTTCCCCTTCGTCGCCGCTTTCCCCGCTCGCCCGCCGCCTGCTCCGCCTCGTTCGTGCCTCTCCCCTCCCGGCCCGTGCTTCTGCCCTGGTTGCCGTTCCGCCGGCGCTTCCGCGCCCCGCGTGTGCCCCCCCGGGGGGTTCTGTCTCCTGCCGCCTCGGCCCCGTTCCCCTTCGTCGCCGCTTTCCCCGCTCGCCCGCCGCCTGCTCCGCCTCGTTCGTGCCTCTCCCCTCCCGGCCCGTGCTTCTGCCCTGGTTGCCGTTCCGCCGGCGCTTCCGCGCCCCGCGTGTGCCCCCCCGGGGGTTCTGTCTCCTGCCGCCTCGGCCCCCGTTCCCCTTCGTCGCCGCTTTCCCCGCTCGCCCGCCGCCTGCTCCGCCTCGTTCGTGCCTCTCCCCTCCCGGCCCGTGCTTCTGCCCTGGTTGCCGTTCCGCCGGCGCTTCCGCGCCCCGCGTGTGCCCCCCCGGGGGTTCTGTCTCCTGCCGCCTCGGCCCCCGTTCCCCTTCGTCGCCGCTTTCCCCGCTCGCCCGCCGCCTGCTCCGCCTCGTTCGTGCCTCTCCCTCCCGGCCCGTGCTTCTGCCCTGGTTGCCGTTCCGCCGGCGCTTCCGCGCCCCGCGTGTGCCCCCCCGGGGGTTCTGTCTCCTGCCGCCTCGGCCCCGTTCCCCTTCGTCGCCGCTTTCCCCGCTCGCCCGCCGCCTGCTCCGCCTCGTTCGTGCCTCTCCCCTCCCGGCCCGTGCTTCTGCCCTGGTTGCCGTTCCGCCGGCGCTTCCGCGCCCCGCGTGTGCCCCCCCGGGGGGTTCTGTCTCCTGCCGCCTCGGCCCCGTTCCCCTTCGTCGCCGCTTTCCCCGCTCGCCCGCCGCCTGCTCCGCCTCGTTCGTGCCTCTCCCCTCCCGGCCCGTGCTTCTGCCCTGGTTGCCGTTCCGCCGGCGCTTCCGCGCCCCGCGTGTGCCCCCCCGGGGGTTCTGTCTCCTGCCGCCTCGGCCCCGTTCCCCTTCGTCGCCGCTTTCCCCGCTCGCCCGCCGCCTGCTCCGCCTCGTTCGTGCCTCTCCCCTCCCGGCCCGTGCTTCTGCCCTGGTTGCCGTTCCGCCGGCGCTTCCGCGCCCCGCGTGTGCCCCCCCGGGGGTTCTGTCTCCTGCCGCCTCGGCCCCCGTTCCCTTCGTCGCCGCTTTCCCCGCTCGCCCGCCGCCTGCTCCGCCTCGTTCGTGCCTCTCCCCTCCCGGCCCGTGCTTCTGCCCTGGTTGCCGTTCCGCCGGCGCTTCCGCGCCCCGCGTGTGCCCCCCCGGGGGGTTCTGTCTCCTGCCGCCTCGGCCCCGTTCCCCTTCGTCGCCGCTTTCCCCGCTCGCCCGCCGCCTGCTCCGCCTCGTTCGTGCCTCTCCCCTCCCGGCCCGTGCTTCTGCCCTGGTTGCCGTTCCGCCGGCGCTTCCGCGCCCCGCGTGTGCCCCCCCGGGGGGTTCTGTCTCCTGCCGCCTCGGCCCCCGTTCCCCTTCGTCGCCGCTTTCCCCGCTCGCCCGCCGCCTGCTCCGCCTCGTTCGTGCCTCTCCCCTCCCGGCCCGTGCTTCTGCCCTGGTTGCCGTTCCGCCGGCGCTTCCGCGCCCCGCGTGTGCCCCCCCGGGGGGTTCTGTCTCCTGCCGCCTCGGCCCCGTTCCCCTTCGTCGCCGCTTTCCCCGCTCGCCCGCCGCCTGCTCCGCCTCGTTCGTGCCTCTCCCCTCCCGGCCCGTGCTTCTGCCCTGGTTGCCGTTCCGCCGGCGCTTCCGCGCCCCGCGTGTGCCCCCCCGGGGGGTTCTGTCTCCTGCCGCCTCGGCCCCCGTTCCCCTTCGTCGCCGCTTTCCCCGCTCGCCCGCCGCCTGCTCCGCCTCGTTCGTGCCTCTCCCCTCCCGGCCCGTGCTTCTGCCCTGGTTGCCGTTCCGCCGGCGCTTCCGCGCCCCGCGTGTGCCCCCCCGGGGGGTTCTGTCTCCTGCCGCCTCGGCCCCGTTCCCCTTCGTCGCCGCTTTCCCCGCTCGCCCGCCGCCTGCTCCGCCTCGTTCGTGCCTCTCCCCTCCCGGCCCGTGCTTCTGCCCTGGTTGCCGTTCCGCCGGCGCTTCCGCGCCCCGCGTGTGCCCCCCCGGGGGTTCTGTCTCCTGCCGCCTCGGCCCCCGTTCCCCTTCGTCGCCGCTTTCCCCGCTCGCCCGCCGCCTGCTCCGCCTCGTTCGTGCCTCTCCCCTCCCGGCCCGTGCTTCTGCCCTGGTTGCCGTTCCGCCGGCGCTTCCGCGCCCCGCGTGTGCCCCCCCGGGGGTTCTGTCTCCTGCCGCCTCGGCCCCCGTTCCCCTTCGTCGCCGCTTTCCCCGCTCGCCCGCCGCCTGCTCCGCCTCGTTCGTGCCTCTCCCCTCCCGGCCCGTGCTTCTGCCCTGGTTGCCGTTCCGCCGGCGCTTCCGCGCCCCGCGTGTGCCCCCCCGGGGGTTCTGTCTCCTGCCGCCTCGGCCCCCGTTCCCCTTCGTCGCCGCTTTCCCCGCTCGCCCGCCGCCTGCTCCGCCTCGTTCGTGCCTCTCCCCTCCCGGCCCGTGCTTCTGCCCTGGTTGCCGTTCCGCCGGCGCTTCCGCGCCCCGCGTGTGCCCCCCCGGGGGTTCTGTCTCCTGCCGCCTCGGCCCCCGTTCCCCTTCGTCGCCGCTTTCCCCGCTCGCCCGCCGCCTGCTCCGCCTCGTTCGTGCCTCTCCCCTCCCGGCCCGTGCTTCTGCCCTGGTTGCCGTTCCGCCGGCGCTTCCGCGCCCCGCGTGTGCCCCCCCGGGGGGTTCTGTCTCCTGCCGCCTCGGCCCCCGTTCCCCTTCGTCGCCGCTTTCCCCGCTCGCCCGCCGCCTGCTCCGCCTCGTTCGTGCCTCTCCCCTCCCGGCCCGTGCTTCTGCCCTGGTTGCCGTTCCGCCGGCGCTTCCGCGCCCCGCGTGTGCCCCCCCGGGGGGTTCTGTCTCCTGCCGCCTCGGCCCCCGTTCCCCTTCGTCGCCGCTTTCCCCGCTCGCCCGCCGCCTGCTCCGCCTCGTTCGTGCCTCTCCCCTCCCGGCCCGTGCTTCTGCCCTGGTTGCCGTTCCGCCGGCGCTTCCGCGCCCCGCGTGTGCCCCCCCGGGGGGTTCTGTCTCCTGCCGCCTCGGCCCCCGTTCCCCTTCGTCGCCGCTTTCCCCGCTCGCCCGCCGCCTGCTCCGCCTCGTTCGTGCCTCTCCCCTCCCGGCCCGTGCTTCTGCCCTGGTTGCCGTTCCGCCGGCGCTTCCGCGCCCCGCGTGTGCCCCCCCGGGGGGTTCTGTCTCCTGCCGCCTCGGCCCCCGTTCCCCTTCGTCGCCGCTTTCCCCGCTCGCCCGCCGCCTGCTCCGCCTCGTTCGTGCCTCTCCCCTCCCGGCCCGTGCTTCTGCCCTGGTTGCCGTTCCGCCGGCGCTTCCGCGCCCCGCGTGTGCCCCCCCGGGGGGTTCTGTCTCCTGCCGCCTCGGCCCCCGTTCCCCTTCGTCGCCGCTTTCCCCGCTCGCCCGCCGCCTGCTCCGCCTCGTTCGTGCCTCTCCCCTCCCGGCCCGTGCTTCTGCCCTGGTTGCCGTTCCGCCGGCGCTTCCGCGCCCCGCGTGTGCCCCCCCGGGGGGTTCTGTCTCCTGCCGCCTCGGCCCCCGTTCCCCTTCGTCGCCGCTTTCCCCGCTCGCCCGCCGCCTGCTCCGCCTCGTTCGTGCCTCTCCCCTCCCGGCCCGTGCTTCTGCCCTGGTTGCCGTTCCGCCGGCGCTTCCGCGCCCCGCGTGTGCCCCCCCGGGGGGTTCTGTCTCCTGCCGCCTCGGCCCCCGTTCCCCTTCGTCGCCGCTTTCCCCGCTCGCCCGCCGCCTGCTCCGCCTCGTTCGTGCCTCTCCCCTCCCGGCCCGTGCTTCTGCCCTGGTTGCCGTTCCGCCGGCGCTTCCGCGCCCCGCGTGTGCCCCCCCGGGGGGTTCTGTCTCCTGCCGCCTCGGCCCCCGTTCCCCTTCGTCGCCGCTTTCCCCGCTCGCCCGCCGCCTGCTCCGCCTCGTTCGTGCCTCTCCCCTCCCGGCCCGTGCTTCTGCCCTGGTTGCCGTTCCGCCGGCGCTTCCGCGCCCCGCGTGTGCCCCCCCGGGGGGTTCTGTCTCCTGCCGCCTCGGCCCCCGTTCCCCTTCGTCGCCGCTTTCCCCGCTCGCCCGCCGCCTGCTCCGCCTCGTTCGTGCCTCTCCCCTCCCGGCCCGTGCTTCTGCCCTGGTTGCCGTTCCGCCGGCGCTTCCGCGCCCCGCGTGTGCCCCCCCGGGGGGTTCTGTCTCCTGCCGCCTCGGCCCCCGTTCCCCTTCGTCGCCGCTTTCCCCGCTCGCCCGCCGCCTGCTCCGCCTCGTTCGTGCCTCTCCCCTCCCGGCCCGTGCTTCTGCCCTGGTTGCCGTTCCGCCGGCGCTTCCGCGCCCCGCGTGTGCCCCCCCGGGGGTTCTGTCTCCTGCCGCCTCGGCCCCCGTTCCCCTTCGTCGCCGCTTTCCCCGCTCGCCCGCCGCCTGCTCCGCCTCGTTCGTGCCTCTCCCCTCCCGGCCCGTGCTTCTGCCCTGGTTGCCGTTCCGCCGGCGCTTCCGCGCCCCGCGTGTGCCCCCCCGGGGGGTTCTGTCTCCTGCCGCCTCGGCCCCCGTTCCCCTTCGTCGCCGCTTTCCCCGCTCGCCCGCCGCCTGCTCCGCCTCGTTCGTGCCTCTCCCCTCCCGGCCCGTGCTTCTGCCCTGGTTGCCGTTCCGCCGGCGCTTCCGCGCCCCGCGTGTGCCCCCCCGGGGGGTTCTGTCTCCTGCCGCCTCGGCCCCCGTTCCCCTTCGTCGCCGCTTTCCCCGCTCGCCCGCCGCCTGCTCCGCCTCGTTCGTGCCTCTCCCCTCCCGGCCCGTGCTTCTGCCCTGGTTGCCGTTCCGCCGGCGCTTCCGCGCCCCGCGTGTGCCCCCCCGGGGGGTTCTGTCTCCTGCCGCCTCGGCCCCCGTTCCCCTTCGTCGCCGCTTTCCCCGCTCGCCCGCCGCCTGCTCCGCCTCGTTCGTGCCTCTCCCCTCCCGGCCCGTGCTTCTGCCCTGGTTGCCGTTCCGCCGGCGCTTCCGCGCCCCGCGTGTGCCCCCCCGGGGGGTTCTGTCTCCTGCCGCCTCGGCCCCCGTTCCCCTTCGTCGCCGCTTTCCCCGCTCGCCCGCCGCCTGCTCCGCCTCGTTCGTGCCTCTCCCCTCCCGGCCCGTGCTTCTGCCCTGGTTGCCGTTCCGCCGGCGCTTCCGCGCCCCGCGTGTGCCCCCCCGGGGGGTTCTGTCTCCTGCCGCCTCGGCCCCCGTTCCCCTTCGTCGCCGCTTTCCCCGCTCGCCCGCCGCCTGCTCCGCCTCGTTCGTGCCTCTCCCCTCCCGGCCCGTGCTTCTGCCCTGGTTGCCGTTCCGCCGGCGCTTCCGCGCCCCGCGTGTGCCCCCCCGGGGGGTTCTGTCTCCTGCCGCCTCGGCCCCCGTTCCCCTTCGTCGCCGCTTTCCCCGCTCGCCCGCCGCCTGCTCCGCCTCGTTCGTGCCTCTCCCCTCCCGGCCCGTGCTTCTGCCCTGGTTGCCGTTCCGCCGGCGCTTCCGCGCCCCGCGTGTGCCCCCCCGGGGGTTCTGTCTCCTGCCGCCTCGGCCCCCGTTCCCCTTCGTCGCCGCTTTCCCCGCTCGCCCGCCGCCTGCTCCGCCTCGTTCGTGCCTCTCCCCTCCCGGCCCGTGCTTCTGCCCTGGTTGCCGTTCCGCCGGCGCTTCCGCGCCCCGCGTGTGCCCCCCCGGGGGGTTCTGTCTCCTGCCGCCTCGGCCCCCGTTCCCCTTCGTCGCCGCTTTCCCCGCTCGCCCGCCGCCTGCTCCGCCTCGTTCGTGCCTCTCCCCTCCCGGCCCGTGCT
This sequence comes from Acrocephalus arundinaceus, assembly GCA_021534815.1. Classification (NCBI taxonomy): domain Eukaryota; kingdom Metazoa; phylum Chordata; class Aves; order Passeriformes; family Sylviidae; genus Acrocephalus; species Acrocephalus arundinaceus. The sequence continues at coordinate 16,434 of JAJEOU010002369.1, forward strand.
TCTGCCCTGGTTGCCGTTCCGCCGGCGCTTCCGCGCCCCGCGTGTGCCCCCCCGGGGGGTTCTGTCTCCTGCCGCCTCGGCCCCCGTTCCCCTTCGTCGCCGCTTTCCCCGCTCGCCCGCCGCCTGCTCCGCCTCGTTCGTGCCTCTCCCCTCCCGGCCCGTGCTTCTGCCCTGGTTGCCGTTCCGCCGGCGCTTCCGCGCCCCGCGTGTGCCCCCCCGGGGGGTTCTGTCTCCTGCCGCCTCGGCCCCCGTTCCCCTTCGTCGCCGCTTTCCCCGCTCGCCCGCCGCCTGCTCCGCCTCGTTCGTGCCTCTCCCCTCCCGGCCCGTGCTTCTGCCCTGGTTGCCGTTCCGCCGGCGCTTCCGCGCCCCGCGTGTGCCCCCCCGGGGGTTCTGTCTCCTGCCGCCTCGGCCCCCGTTCCCCTTCGTCGCCGCTTTCCCCGCTCGCCCGCCGCCTGCTCCGCCTCGTTCGTGCCTCTCCCCTCCCGGCCCGTGCTTCTGCCCTGGTTGCCGTTCCGCCGGCGCTTCCGCGCCCCGCGTGTGCCCCCCCGGGGGGTTCTGTCTCCTGCCGCCTCGGCCCCGTTCCCCTTCGTCGCCGCTTTCCCCGCTCGCCCGCCGCCTGCTCCGCCTCGTTCGTGCCTCTCCCCTCCCGGCCCGTGCTTCTGCCCTGGTTGCCGTTCCGCCGGCGCTTCCGCGCCCCGCGTGTGCCCCCCCGGGGGTTCTGTCTCCTGCCGCCTCGGCCCCCGTTCCCCTTCGTCGCCGCTTTCCCCGCTCGCCCGCCGCCTGCTCCGCCTCGTTCGTGCCTCTCCCCTCCCGGCCCGTGCTTCTGCCCTGGTTGCCGTTCCGCCGGCGCTTCCGCGCCCCGCGTGTGCCCCCCCGGGGGGTTCTGTCTCCTGCCGCCTCGGCCCCCGTTCCCCTTCGTCGCCGCTTTCCCCGCTCGCCCGCCGCCTGCTCCGCCTCGTTCGTGCCTCTCCCCTCCCGGCCCGTGCTTCTGCCCTGGTTGCCGTTCCGCCGGCGCTTCCGCGCCCCGCGTGTGCCCCCCCGGGGGTTCTGTCTCCTGCCGCCTCGGCCCCGTTCCCCTTCGTCGCCGCTTTCCCCGCTCGCCCGCCGCCTGCTCCGCCTCGTTCGTGCCTCTCCCCTCCCGGCCCGTGCTTCTGCCCTGGTTGCCGTTCCGCCGGCGCTTCCGCGCCCCGCGTGTGCCCCCCCGGGGGTTCTGTCTCCTGCCGCCTCGGCCCCCGTTCCCCTTCGTCGCCGCTTTCCCCGCTCGCCCGCCGCCTGCTCCGCCTCGTTCGTGCCTCTCCCCTCCCGGCCCGTGCTTCTGCCCTGGTTGCCGTTCCGCCGGCGCTTCCGCGCCCCGCGTGTGCCCCCCCGGGGGGTTCTGTCTCCTGCCGCCTCGGCCCCCGTTCCCCTTCGTCGCCGCTTTCCCCGCTCGCCCGCCGCCTGCTCCGCCTCGTTCGTGCCTCTCCCCTCCCGGCCCGTGCTTCTGCCCTGGTTGCCGTTCCGCCGGCGCTTCCGCGCCCCGCGTGTGCCCCCCCGGGGGGTTCTGTCTCCTGCCGCCTCGGCCCCCGTTCCCCTTCGTCGCCGCTTTCCCCGCTCGCCCGCCGCCTGCTCCGCCTCGTTCGTGCCTCTCCCCTCCCGGCCCGTGCTTCTGCCCTGGTTGCCGTTCCGCCGGCGCTTCCGCGCCCCGCGTGTGCCCCCCCGGGGGTTCTGTCTCCTGCCGCCTCGGCCCCGTTCCCCTTCGTCGCCGCTTTCCCCGCTCGCCCGCCGCCTGCTCCGCCTCGTTCGTGCCTCTCCCCTCCCGGCCCGTGCTTCTGCCCTGGTTGCCGTTCCGCCGGCGCTTCCGCGCCCCGCGTGTGCCCCCCCGGGGGTTCTGTCTCCTGCCGCCTCGGCCCCCGTTCCCCTTCGTCGCCGCTTTCCCCGCTCGCCCGCCGCCTGCTCCGCCTCGTTCGTGCCTCTCCCCTCCCGGCCCGTGCTTCTGCCCTGGTTGCCGTTCCGCCGGCGCTTCCGCGCCCCGCGTGTGCCCCCCCGGGGGGTTCTGTCTCCTGCCGCCTCGGCCCCGTTCCCCTTCGTCGCCGCTTTCCCCGCTCGCCCGCCGCCTGCTCCGCCTCGTTCGTGCCTCTCCCCTCCCGGCCCGTGCTTCTGCCCTGGTTGCCGTTCCGCCGGCGCTTCCGCGCCCCGCGTGTGCCCCCCCGGGGGTTCTGTCTCCTGCCGCCTCGGCCCCGTTCCCCTTCGTCGCCGCTTTCCCCGCTCGCCCGCCGCCTGCTCCGCCTCGTTCGTGCCTCTCCCCTCCCGGCCCGTGCTTCTGCCCTGGTTGCCGTTCCGCCGGCGCTTCCGCGCCCCGCGTGTGCCCCCCCGGGGGGTTCTGTCTCCTGCCGCCTCGGCCCCGTTCCCCTTCGTCGCCGCTTTCCCCGCTCGCCCGCCGCCTGCTCCGCCTCGTTCGTGCCTCTCCCCTCCCGGCCCGTGCTTCTGCCCTGGTTGCCGTTCCGCCGGCGCTTCCGCGCCCCGCGTGTGCCCCCCGGGGGGTTCTGTCTCCTGCCGCCTCGGCCCCGTTCCCCTTCGTCGCCGCTTTCCCCGCTCGCCCGCCGCCTGCTCCGCCTCGTTCGTGCCTCTCCCCTCCCGGCCCGTGCTTCTGCCCTGGTTGCCGTTCCGCCGGCGCTTCCGCGCCCCGCGTGTGCCCCCCCGGGGGGTTCTGTCTCCTGCCGCCTCGGCCCCCGTTCCCCTTCGTCGCCGCTTTCCCCGCTCGCCCGCCGCCTGCTCCGCCTCGTTCGTGCCTCTCCCCTCCCGGCCCGTGCTTCTGCCCTGGTTGCCGTTCCGCCGGCGCTTCCGCGCCCCGCGTGTGCCCCCCCGGGGGGTTCTGTCTCCTGCCGCCTCGGCCCCGTTCCCTTCGTCGCCGCTTTCCCCGCTCGCCCGCCGCCTGCTCCGCCTCGTTCGTGCCTCTCCCCTCCCGGCCCGTGCTTCTGCCCTGGTTGCCGTTCCGCCGGCGCTTCCGCGCCCCGCGTGTGCCCCCCCGGGGGGTTCTGTCTCCTGCCGCCTCGGCCCCCGTTCCCCTTCGTCGCCGCTTTCCCCGCTCGCCCGCCGCCTGCTCCGCCTCGTTCGTGCCTCTCCCCTCCCGGCCCGTGCTTCTGCCCTGGTTGCCGTTCCGCCGGCGCTTCCGCGCCCCGCGTGTGCCCCCCCGGGGGTTCTGTCTCCTGCCGCCTCGGCCCCGTTCCCTTCGTCGCCGCTTTCCCCGCTCGCCGCCGCCTGCTCCGCCTCGTTCGTGCCTCTCCCCTCCCGGCCCGTGCTTCTGCCCTGGTTGCCGTTCCGCCGGCGCTTCCGCGCCCCGCGTGTGCCCCCCCGGGGGGTTCTGTCTCCTGCCGCCTCGGCCCCCGTTCCCCTTCGTCGCCGCTTTCCCCGCTCGCCCGCCGCCTGCTCCGCCTCGTTCGTGCCTCTCCCTCCCGGCCCGTGCTTCTGCCCTGGTTGCCGTTCCGCCGGCGCTTCCGCGCCCCGCGTGTGCCCCCCCGGGGGGTTCTGTCTCCTGCCGCCTCGGCCCCGTTCCCCTTCGTCGCCGCTTTCCCCGCTCGCCGCCGCCTGCTCCGCCTCGTTCGTGCCTCTCCCCTCCCGGCCCGTGCTTCTGCCCTGGTTGCCGTTCCGCCGGCGCTTCCGCGCCCCGCGTGTGCCCCCCGGGGGGTTCTGTCTCCTGCCGCCTCGGCCCCGTTCCCCTTCGTCGCCGCTTTCCCCGCTCGCCGCCGCCTGCTCCGCCTCGTTCGTGCCTCTCCCCTCCCGGCCCGTGCTTCTGCCCTGGTTGCCGTTCCGCCGGCGCTTCCGCGCCCCGCGTGTGCCCCCCCGGGGGTTCTGTCTCCTGCCGCCTCGGCCCCCGTTCCCCTTCGTCGCCGCTTTCCCCGCTCGCCCGCCGCCTGCTCCGCCTCGTTCGTGCCTCTCCCCTCCCGGCCCGTGCTTCTGCCTGGTTGCCGTTCCGCCGGCGCTTCCGCGCCCCGCGTGTGCCCCCCGGGGGGTTCTGTCTCCTGCCGCCTCGGCCCCGTTCCCCTTCGTCGCCGCTTTCCCCGCTCGCCCGCCGCCTGCTCCGCCTCGTTCGTGCCTCTCCCCTCCCGGCCCGTGCTTCTGCCCTGGTTGCCGTTCCGCCGGCGCTTCCGCGCCCCGCGTGTGCCCCCCGGGGGTTCTGTCTCCTGCCGCCTCGGCCCCCGTTCCCTTCGTCGCCGCTTTCCCCGCTCGCCCGCCGCCTGCTCCGCCTCGTTCGTGCCTCTCCCCTCCCGGCCCGTGCTTCTGCCCTGGTTGCCGTTCCGCCGGCGCTTCCGCGCCCGCGTGTGCCCCCCGGGGGGTTCTGTCTCCTGCCGCCTCGGCCCCGTTCCCCTTCGTCGCCGCTTTCCCCGCTCGCCGCCGCCTGCTCCGCCTCGTTCGTGCCTCTCCCTCCCGGCCGTGCTTCTGCCCTGGTTGCCGTTCCGCCGGCGCTTCGCGCCCGCGTGTGCCCCCCGGGGGTTCTGTCTCCTGCCGCCTCGGCCCCGTTCCCTTCGTCGCCGCTTTCCCCGCTCGCCGCCGCCTGCTCCGCCTCGTTCGTGCCTCTCCCCTCCCGGCCGTGCTTCTGCCCTGGTTGCCGTTCCGCCGGCGCTTCCGCGCCCGCGTGTGCCCCCCGGGGGGTTCTGTCTCCTGCCGCCTCGGCCCCGTTCCCTTCGTCGCCGCTTTCCCCGCTCGCCGCCGCCTGCTCCGCCTCGTTCGTGCCTCTCCCTCCGGCCGTGCTTCTGCCTGGTTGCCGTTCCGCCGGCGCTTCGCGCCCGCGTGTGCCCCCCGGGGGGTTCTGTCTCCTGCCGCCTCGGCCCCGTTCCCTTCGTCGCCGCTTTCCCGCTCGCCGCCGCCTGCTCCGCCTCGTTCGTGCCTCTCCCTCCGGCCGTGCTTCTGCCTGGTTGCCGTTCCGCCGGCGCTTCGCGCCCGCGTGTGCCCCCCGGGGGTTCTGTCTCCTGCCGCCTCGGCCCCGTTCCCTTCGTCGCCGCTTTCCCGCTCGCCGCGCCTGCTCCGCCTCGTTCGTGCCTCTCCCTCCGGCCGTGCTTCTGCCTGGTTGCCGTTCCGCCGGCGCTTCCGCGCCCGCGTGTGCCCCCGGGGGTTCTGTCTCCTGCCGCCTCGGCCCCGTTCCCTTCGTCGCCGCTTTCCCGCTCGCCGCGCCTGCTCCGCCTCGTTCGTGCCTCTCCCCTCCGGCCGTGCTTCTGCCTGGTTGCCGTTCGCCGGCGCTTCGCGCCCGCGTGTGCCCCCCGGGGGTTCTGTCTCCTGCCGCCCCCTCCCCTCGCCCCCCCCGCTCGCCGCCTTTCGCGCTGGGCCGCTGCTCCTCCGTGGCCCTTGTGCCTCGGCGGCCGGCGCCCGCCCCCCCCTTTTGGTGCCCCCGCTGTGCGCTTCCGCTCCGTCTGCCCTGCCCCCCTGTCCGCCTCCCTTGCCGTGCTGGGCGCGGCCCGCCCGCTGCTGCGCCGGCTTCTTTCGCGCTGGGCCCGCTGCTCCTCCGTGGCCCTTGTGCCTCGGCGGCCGGCGCCCGCCCCCCCTTTTGGTGCCCCCGCTGTGCGCTTCCGCTCCGTCTGCCCTGCCCCCTGTCCGCCTCCCTTGCCGTGCTGGGCGCGGCCCGCCCGCTGCTGCGCCGGCTTCTTTCGCGCTGGGCCCGCTGCTCCTCCGTGGCCCTTGTGCCTCGGCGGCCGGCGCCCGCCCCCCTTTTGGTGCCCCCGCTGTGCGCTTCCGCTCCGTCTGCCCTGCCCCCTGTCCGCCTCCCTTGCCGTGCTGGGCGCGGCCCGCCCGCTGCTGCGCCGGCTTCTTTCGCGCTGGGCCCGCTGCTCCTCCGTGGCCCTTGTGCCTCGGCGGCCGGCGCCCGCCCCCCCTTTTGGTGCCCCCGCTGTGCGCTTCCGCTCCGTCTGCCCTGCCCCCCTGTCCGCCTCCCTTGCCGTGCTGGGCGCGGCCCGCCCGCTGCTGCGCCGGCTTCTTTCGCGCTGGGCCCGCTGCTCCTCCGTGGCCCTTGTGCCTCGGCGGCCGGCGCCCGCCCCCCCTTTTGGTGCCCCGCTGTGCGCTTCCGCTCCGTCTGCCCTGCCCCCCTGTCCGCCTCCCTTGCCGTGCTGGGCGCGGCCCGCCCGCTGCTGCGCCGGCTTCTTTCGCGCTGGGCCCGCTGCTCCTCCGTGGCCCTTGTGCCTCGGCGGCCGGCGCCCGCCCCCCCTTTTGGTGCCCCCGCTGTGCGCTTCCGCTCCGTCTGCCCTGCCCCCCTGTCCGCCTCCCTTGCCGTGCTGGGCGCGGCCCGCCCGCTGCTGCGCCGGCTTCTTTCGCGCTGGGCCCGCTGCTCCTCCGTGGCCCTTGTGCCTCGGCGGCCGGCGCCCGCCCCCCCTTTTGGTGCCCCCGCTGTGCGCTTCCGCTCCGTCTGCCCTGCCCCCCTGTCCGCCTCCCTTGCCGTGCTGGGCGCGGCCCGCCCGCTGCTGCGCCGGCTTCTTTCGCGCTGGGCCCGCTGCTCCTCCGTGGCCCTTGTGCCTCGGCGGCCGGCGCCCGCCCCCCCTTTTGGTGCCCCCGCTGTGCGCTTCCGCTCCGTCTGCCCTGCCCCCCTGTCCGCCTCCCTTGCCGTGCTGGGCGCGGCCCGCCCGCTGCTGCGCCGGCTTCTTTCGCGCTGGGCCCGCTGCTCCTCCGTGGCCCTTGTGCCTCGGCGGCCGGCGCCCGCCCCCCCTTTTGGTGCCCCCGCTGTGCGCTTCCGCTCCGTCTGCCCTGCCCCCTGTCCGCCTCCCTTGCCGTGCTGGGCGCGGCCCGCCCGCTGCTGCGCCGGCTTCTTTCGCGCTGGGCCCGCTGCTCCTCCGTGGCCCTTGTGCCTCGGCGGCCGGCGCCCGCCCCCCCTTTTGGTGCCCCCGCTGTGCGCTTCCGCTCCGTCTGCCCTGCCCCCCTGTCCGCCTCCCTTGCCGTGCTGGGCGCGGCCCGCCCGCTGCTGCGCCGGCTTCTTTCGCGCTGGGCCCGCTGCTCCTCCGTGGCCCTTGTGCCTCGGCGGCCGGCGCCCGCCCCCCCTTTTGGTGCCCCCGCTGTGCGCTTCCGCTCCGTCTGCCCTGCCCCCTGTCCGCCTCCCTTGCCGTGCTGGGCGCGGCCCGCCCGCTGCTGCGCCGGCTTCTTTCGCGCTGGGCCCGCTGCTCCTCCGTGGCCCTTGTGCCTCGGCGGCCGGCGCCCGCCCCCCCTTTTGGTGCCCCCGCTGTGCGCTTCCGCTCCGTCTGCCCTGCCCCCCTGTCCGCCTCCCTTGCCGTGCTGGGCGCGGCCCGCCCGCTGCTGCGCCGGCTTCTTTCGCGCTGGGCCCGCTGCTCCTCCGTGGCCCTTGTGCCTCGGCGGCCGGCGCCCGCCCCCCCTTTTGGTGCCCCCGCTGTGCGCTTCCGCTCCGTCTGCCCTGCCCCCTGTCCGCCTCCCTTGCCGTGCTGGGCGCGGCCCGCCCGCTGCTGCGCCGGCTTCTTTCGCGCTGGGCCCGCTGCTCCTCCGTGGCCCTTGTGCCTCGGCGGCCGGCGCCCGCCCCCCCTTTTGGTGCCCCCGCTGTGCGCTTCCGCTCCGTCTGCCCTGCCCCCTGTCCGCCTCCCTTGCCGTGCTGGGCGCGGCCCGCCCGCTGCTGCGCCGGCTTCTTTCGCGCTGGGCCCGCTGCTCCTCCGTGGCCCTTGTGCCTCGGCGGCCGGCGCCCGCCCCCCCTTTTGGTGCCCCCGCTGTGCGCTTCCGCTCCGTCTGCCCTGCCCCCCTGTCCGCCTCCCTTGCCGTGCTGGGCGCGGCCCGCCCGCTGCTGCGCCGGCTTCTTTCGCGCTGGGCCCGCTGCTCCTCCGTGGCCCTTGTGCCTCGGCGGCCGGCGCCCGCCCCCCCTTTTGGTGCCCCCGCTGTGCGCTTCCGCTCCGTCTGCCCTGCCCCCCTGTCCGCCTCCCTTGCCGTGCTGGGCGCGGCCCGCCCGCTGCTGCGCCGGCTTCTTTCGCGCTGGGCCCGCTGCTCCTCCGTGGCCCTTGTGCCTCGGCGGCCGGCGCCCGCCCCCCCTTTTGGTGCCCCCGCTGTGCGCTTCCGCTCCGTCTGCCCTGCCCCCCTGTCCGCCTCCCTTGCCGTGCTGGGCGCGGCCCGCCCGCTGCTGCGCCGGCTTCTTTCGCGCTGGGCCCGCTGCTCCTCCGTGGCCCTTGTGCCTCGGCGGCCGGCGCCCGCCCCCCCTTTTGGTGCCCCCGCTGTGCGCTTCCGCTCCGTCTGCCCTGCCCCCCTGTCCGCCTCCCTTGCCGTGCTGGGCGCGGCCCGCCCGCTGCTGCGCCGGCTTCTTTCGCGCTGGGCCCGCTGCTCCTCCGTGGCCCTTGTGCCTCGGCGGCCGGCGCCCGCCCCCCCTTTTGGTGCCCCCGCTGTGCGCTTCCGCTCCGTCTGCCCTGCCCCCTGTCCGCCTCCCTTGCCGTGCTGGGCGCGGCCCGCCCGCTGCTGCGCCGGCTTCTTTCGCGCTGGGCCCGCTGCTCCTCCGTGGCCCTTGTGCCTCGGCGGCCGGCGCCCGCCCCCCCTTTTGGTGCCCCCGCTGTGCGCTTCCGCTCCGTCTGCCCTGCCCCCTGTCCGCCTCCCTTGCCGTGCTGGGCGCGGCCCGCCCGCTGCTGCGCCGGCTTCTTTCGCGCTGGGCCCGCTGCTCCTCCGTGGCCCTTGTGCCTCGGCGGCCGGCGCCCGCCCCCCCTTTTGGTGCCCCCGCTGTGCGCTTCCGCTCCGTCTGCCCTGCCCCCTGTCCGCCTCCCTTGCCGTGCTGGGCGCGGCCCGCCCGCTGCTGCGCCGGCTTCTTTCGCGCTGGGCCCGCTGCTCCTCCGTGGCCCTTGTGCCTCGGCGGCCGGCGCCCGCCCCCCCTTTTGGTGCCCCCGCTGTGCGCTTCCGCTCCGTCTGCCCTGCCCCCCTGTCCGCCTCCCTTGCCGTGCTGGGCGCGGCCCGCCCGCTGCTGCGCCGGCTTCTTTCGCGCTGGGCCCGCTGCTCCTCCGTGGCCCTTGTGCCTCGGCGGCCGGCGCCCGCCCCCCCTTTTGGTGCCCCCGCTGTGCGCTTCCGCTCCGTCTGCCCTGCCCCCTGTCCGCCTCCCTTGCCGTGCTGGGCGCGGCCCGCCCGCTGCTGCGCCGGCTTCTTTCGCGCTGGGCCCGCTGCTCCTCCGTGGCCCTTGTGCCTCGGCGGCCGGCGCCCGCCCCCCCTTTTGGTGCCCCCGCTGTGCGCTTCCGCTCCGTCTGCCCTGCCCCCTGTCCGCCTCCCTTGCCGTGCTGGGCGCGGCCCGCCCGCTGCTGCGCCGGCTTCTTTCGCGCTGGGCCCGCTGCTCCTCCGTGGCCCTTGTGCCTCGGCGGCCGGCGCCCGCCCCCCCTTTTGGTGCCCCCGCTGTGCGCTTCCGCTCCGTCTGCCCTGCCCCCTGTCCGCCTCCCTTGCCGTGCTGGGCGCGGCCCGCCCGCTGCTGCGCCGGCTTCTTTCGCGCTGGGCCGCTGCTCCTCCGTGGCCCTTGTGCCTCGGCGGCCGGCGCCCGCCCCCCCTTTTGGTGCCCCCGCTGTGCGCTTCCGCTCCGTCTGCCCTGCCCCCCTGTCCGCCTCCCTTGCCGTGCTGGGCGCGGCCCGCCCGCTGCTGCGCCGGCTTCTTTCGCGCTGGGCCCGCTGCTCCTCCGTGGCCCTTGTGCCTCGGCGGCCGGCGCCCGCCCCCCTTTTGGTGCCCCCGCTGTGCGCTTCCGCTCCGTCTGCCCTGCCCCCTGTCCGCCTCCCTTGCCGTGCTGGGCGCGGCCCGCCCGCTGCTGCGCCGGCTTCTTTCGCGCTGGGCCCGCTGCTCCTCCGTGGCCCTTGTGCCTCGGCGGCCGGCGCCCGCCCCCCCTTTTGGTGCCCCCGCTGTGCGCTTCCGCTCCGTCTGCCCTGCCCCCTGTCCGCCTCCCTTGCCGTGCTGGGCGCGGCCCGCCCGCTGCTGCGCCGGCTTCTTTCGCGCTGGGCCCGCTGCTCCTCCGTGGCCCTTGTGCCTCGGCGGCCGGCGCCCGCCCCCCCTTTTGGTGCCCCCGCTGTGCGCTTCCGCTCCGTCTGCCCTGCCCCCTGTCCGCCTCCCTTGCCGTGCTGGGCGCGGCCCGCCCGCTGCTGCGCCGGCTTCTTTCGCGCTGGGCCCGCTGCTCCTCCGTGGCCCTTGTGCCTCGGCGGCCGGCGCCCGCCCCCCCTTTTGGTGCCCCCGCTGTGCGCTTCCGCTCCGTCTGCCCTGCCCCCCTGTCCGCCTCCCTTGCCGTGCTGGGCGCGGCCCGCCCGCTGCTGCGCCGGCTTCTTTCGCGCTGGGCCCGCTGCTCCTCCGTGGCCCTTGTGCCTCGGCGGCCGGCGCCCGCCCCCCCTTTTGGTGCCCCCGCTGTGCGCTTCCGCTCCGTCTGCCCTGCCCCCCTGTCCGCCTCCCTTGCCGTGCTGGGCGCGGCCCGCCCGCTGCTGCGCCGGCTTCTTTCGCGCTGGGCCCGCTGCTCCTCCGTGGCCCTTGTGCCTCGGCGGCCGGCGCCCGCCCCCCCCTTTTGGTGCCCCCGCTGTGCGCTTCCGCTCCGTCTGCCCTGCCCCCCTGTCCGCCTCCCTTGCCGTGCTGGGCGCGGCCCGCCCGCTGCTGCGCCGGCTTCTTTCGCGCTGGGCCGCTGCTCCTCCGTGGCCTTGTGCCTCGGCGGCCGGCGCCCGCCCCCCCTTTTGGTGCCCCCGCTGTGCGCTTCCGCTCCGTCTGCCCTGCCCCCTGTCCGCCTCCCTTGCCGTGCTGGGCGCGGCCCGCCCGCTGCTGCGCCGGCTTCTTTCGCGCTGGGCCGCTGCTCCTCGTGGCCTTGTGCCTCGGCGGCCGGCGCCGCCCCCCTTTTGGTGCCCCGCTGTGCGCTTCGCTCCGTCTGCCTGCCCCCTGTCGCCTCCCTTGCCGTGCTGGGCGCGGCCGCCCGCTGCTGCGCCGGCTTCTTTCGCGCTGGGCCGCTGCTCCTCCGTGGCCTTGTGCCTCGGCGGCCGGCGCCGCCCCCTTTTGGTGCCCCGCTGTGCGCTTCGCTCCGTCTGCCTGCCCCCTGTCCGCTCCTTGCCGTGCTGGGCGGGCCCGCCGTGCTGCGCCGGCTTCTTTCGGCTGGGCCGCTGCTCCTCAGTGGCCCTTGTGCCTCGGCGGCCGGCGCCGCCCCCCTTTTGGTGCCCCGCTGTGCGCTTCGCTCCGTCTGCCTGCCCCTGTCCGCTCCTTGCCGTGCTGGGCGGGCCCGCCGTGCTGCGCCGGCTTCTTTCGCGCTGGGCCGCTGCTCTCGTGGACTTGTGCCTCGGCGGCCGGCGCCCCCCCTTTTGGTGCCCCGCTGTGCGCTTCGCTCCGTCTGCCCTGCCCCCTGTCCGCTCCTTGCCGTGATGGGGAGGCACGCCGCTGCTGGCCGGCTTCTTTCGCGCTGGGCAGCTGCTCTCGTGGCCTTGTGCCTCGGCGGCGGCGCCAGCCCCCTTTTGGTGCCCACGCTGTGCGCTTCGCTCCGTCTGCCTGCCCCCTGTCAGAATCACTTGCCGTGCTGGGAGCGGCCCGCCGTGCTGCGCCGGCTTCTTTCGAGCTGGGCAGCTGCTCCTCGTGGACTTGTGCCTGGCGGCAGGAGCCGCCCCCCCTTTTGGTGCACACGCTGTGCGCTTAAGATCCGTCTGAACTGCACCATGTCAGAATCACTTGCCGTGATGGGAGAGGCACGAACGATGCTGAGCAGGCTTCTTTCGAGCTGGGAAAGCTGCTACTAAGTGGAACTTGTGCCTAGGCGGCAGGAGACAGAACCCCCCTTTTGGTGCACACGCTGTGCGCTTAAGCTCCGTCTGACTGCAACCATGTCAGAATCACTTGCCGTGATGGGAGAGGCACGAAAGAAGCCTGCTCAGCATCGTTCGTGCCTCTCCCATCACGGCAAGTGATTCTGACATGGTTGCAGTTCAGACGGAGCTTAAGCGCACAGCGTGTGCACCAAAAGGGGGTTCTGTCTCCTGCCGCCTAGGCACAAGTTCCACTTAGTAGCAGCTTTCCCAGCTCGAAAGAAGCCTGCTCAGCATCGTTCGTGCCTCTCCCATCACGGCAAGTGATTCTGACATGGTTGCAGTTCAGACGGAGCTTAAGCGCACAGCGTGTGCACCAAAAGGGGGGTTCTGTCTCCTGCCGCCTAGGCACAAGTTCCACTTAGTAGCAGCTTTCCCAGCTCGAAAGAAGCCTGCTCAGCATCGTTCGTGCCTCTCCCATCACGGCAAGTGATTCTGACATGGTTGCAGTTCAGACGGAGCTTAAGCGCACAGCGTGTGCACCAAAAGGGGGTTCTGTCTCCTGCCGCCTAGGCACAAGTTCCACTTAGTAGCAGCTTTCCCAGCTCGAAAGAAGCCTGCTCAGCATCGTTCGTGCCTCTCCCATCACGGCAAGTGATTCTGACATGGTTGCAGTTCAGACGGAGCTTAAGCGCACAGCGTGTGCACCAAAAGGGGGTTCTGTCTCCTGCCGCCTAGGCACAAGTTCCACTTAGTAGCAGCTTTCCCAGCTCGAAAGAAGCCTGCTCAGCATCGTTCGTGCCTCTCCCATCACGGCAAGTGATTCTGACATGGTTGCAGTTCAGACGGAGCTTAAGCGCACAGCGTGTGCACCAAAAGGGGGTTCTGTCTCCTGCCGCCTAGGCACAAGTTCCACTTAGTAGCAGCTTTCCCAGCTCGAAAGAAGCCTGCTCAGCATCGTTCGTGCCTCTCCCATCACGGCAAGTGATTCTGACATGGTTGCAGTTCAGACGGAGCTTAAGCGCACAGCGTGTGCACCAAAAGGGGGTTCTGTCTCCTGCCGCCTAGGCACAAGTTCCACTTAGTAGCAGCTTTCCCAGCTCGAAAGAAGCCTGCTCAGCATCGTTCGTGCCTCTCCCATCACGGCAAGTGATTCTGACATGGTTGCAGTTCAGACGGAGCTTAAGCGCACAGCGTGTGCACCAAAAGGGGGTTCTGTCTCCTGCCGCCTAGGCACAAGTTCCACTTAGTAGCAGCTTTCCCAGCTCGAAAGAAGCCTGCTCAGCATCGTTCGTGCCTCTCCCATCACGGCAAGTGATTCTGACATGGTTGCAGTTCAGACGGAGCTTAAGCGCACAGCGTGTGCACCAAAAGGGGGTTCTGTCTCCTGCCGCCTAGGCACAAGTTCCACTTAGTAGCAGCTTTCCCAGCTCGAAAGAAGCCTGCTCAGCATCGTTCGTGCCTCTCCCATCACGGCAAGTGATTCTGACATGGTTGCAGTTCAGACGGAGCTTAAGCGCACAGCGTGTGCACCAAAAGGGGGTTCTGTCTCCTGCCGCCTAGGCACAAGTTCCACTTAGTAGCAGCTTTCCCAGCTCGAAAGAAGCCTGCTCAGCATCGTTCGTGCCTCTCCCATCACGGCAAGTGATTCTGACATGGTTGCAGTTCAGACGGAGCTTAAGCGCACAGCGTGTGCACCAAAAGGGGGTTCTGTCTCCTGCCGCCTAGGCACAAGTTCCACTTAGTAGCAGCTTTCCCAGCTCGAAAGAAGCCTGCTCAGCATCGTTCGTGCCTCTCCCATCACGGCAAGTGATTCTGACATGGTTGCAGTTCAGACGGAGCTTAAGCGCACAGCGTGTGCACCAAAAGGGGGTTCTGTCTCCTGCCGCCTAGGCACAAGTTCCACTTAGTAGCAGCTTTCCCAGCTCGAAAGAAGCCTGCTCAGCATCGTTCGTGCCTCTCCCATCACGGCAAGTGATTCTGACATGGTTGCAGTTCAGACGGAGCTTAAGCGCACAGCGTGTGCACCAAAAGGGGGTTCTGTCTCCTGCCGCCTAGGCACAAGTTCCACTTAGTAGCAGCTTTCCCAGCTCGAAAGAAGCCTGCTCAGCATCGTTCGTGCCTCTCCCATCACGGCAAGTGATTCTGACATGGTTGCAGTTCAGACGGAGCTTAAGCGCACAGCGTGTGCACCAAAAGGGGGTTCTGTCTCCTGCCGCCTAGGCACAAGTTCCACTTAGTAGCAGCTTTCCCAGCTCGAAAGAAGCCTGCTCAGCATCGTTCGTGCCTCTCCCATCACGGCAAGTGATTCTGACATGGTTGCAGTTCAGACGGAGCTTAAGCGCACAGCGTGTGCACCAAAAGGGGGTTCTGTCTCCTGCCGCCTAGGCACAAGTTCCACTTAGTAGCAGCTTTCCCAGCTCGAAAGAAGCCTGCTCAGCATCGTTCGTGCCTCTCCCATCACGGCAAGTGATTCTGACATGGTTGCAGTTCAGACGGAGCTTAAGCGCACAGCGTGTGCACCAAAAGGGGGTTCTGTCTCCTGCCGCCTAGGCACAAGTTCCACTTAGTAGCAGCTTTCCCAGCTCGAAAGAAGCCTGCTCAGCATCGTTCGTGCCTCTCCCATCACGGCAAGTGATTCTGACATGGTTGCAGTTCAGACGGAGCTTAAGCGCACAGCGTGTGCACCAAAAGGGGGTTCTGTCTCCTGCCGCCTAGGCACAAGTTCCACTTAGTAGCAGCTTTCCCAGCTCGAAAGAAGCCTGCTCAGCATCGTTCGTGCCTCTCCCATCACGGCAAGTGATTCTGACATGGTTGCAGTTCAGACGGAGCTTAAGCGCACAGCGTGTGCACCAAAAGGGGGTTCTGTCTCCTGCCGCCTAGGCACAAGTTCCACTTAGTAGCAGCTTTCCCAGCTCGAAAGAAGCCTGCTCAGCATCGTTCGTGCCTCTCCCATCACGGCAAGTGATTCTGACATGGTTGCAGTTCAGACGGAGCTTAAGCGCACAGCGTGTGCACCAAAAGGGGGTTCTGTCTCCTGCCGCCTAGGCACAAGTTCCACTTAGTAGCAGCTTCCCAGCTCGAAAGAAGCCTGCTCAGCATCGTTCGTGCCTCTCCCATCACGGCAAGTGATTCTGACATGGTTGCAGTTCAGACGGAGCTTAAGCGCACAGCGTGTGCACCAAAAGGGGGTTCTGTCTCCTGCCGCCTAGGCACAAGTTCCACTTAGTAGCAGCTTTCCCAGCTCGAAAGAAGCCTGCTCAGCATCGTTCGTGCCTCTCCCATCACGGCAAGTGATTCTGACATGGTTGCAGTCAGACGGAGCTAAGCGCACAGCGTGGCACCAAAAGGGGGCTGTCCTGCCGCCTAGGCACAAGTTCCACTAGTAGCAGCTTCCCAGCCGAAAGAAGCCGCCAGCACGCGGCCTCCCCACACGGCAAGGATCGACATGGGCAGCAGACGGAGCTAAGCGCACAGCGGGCACCAAAAGGGGTCGCCCGCCGCCAGCACAAGTCCACTAGAGCAGCTCCCAGCCGAAAGAAGCCGCCAGCATCGCGGCCCCCCACACGGCAAGGACGACAGGGCAGCAGACGGAGCTAAGCGCACAGCGGGCACCAAAAGGGGGCGCCCGCCGCCAGGCACAAGCCACTAGAGCAGCGCCCAGCCGAAAGAAGCCGGCCAGCACGGCGGCCCCCCAGCACGGCAAG
This sequence comes from Acrocephalus arundinaceus, assembly GCA_021534815.1. NCBI lineage: Eukaryota > Metazoa > Chordata > Aves > Passeriformes > Sylviidae > Acrocephalus > Acrocephalus arundinaceus. Next base: position 31,801 of record JAJEOU010002369.1, read on the forward strand.
GAGCGACAGGGGCAGGCAGACGGAGCAAGCGCACAGCGGGGCACCAAAAGGGGGGCGCCGCCGCCAGGCACAAGGCCACGAGAGCAGCGCCCAGCCGAAAGAAGCCGGCGCAGCACGGCGGCCCGCCCAGCACGGCAAGGAGCGACAGGGGGCAGGCAGACGGAGCGAAGCGCACAGCGGGGCACCAAAAGGGGGCGGCGCCGGCCGCCGAGGCACAAGGCCACGAGGAGCAGCGGCCCAGCGCGAAAGAAGCCGGCGCAGCAGCGGCGGGCCGCCCCAGCACGGCAAGGAGGCGACAGGGGCAGGCAGACGGAGCGAAGCGCACAGCGGGGCACCAAAAGGGGGGCGGCGCCGGCCGCCGAGGCACAAGGCCACGAGGAGCAGCGGCCCAGCGCGAAAGAAGCCGGCGCAGCACGGCGGCCGCCCCAGCACGGCAAGGGAGCGACAGGGGGCAGGCAGACGGAGCGAAGCGCACAGCGGGGCACCAAAAGGGGGCGGCGCCGGCCGCCGAGGCACAAGGCCACGAGAGCAGCGGCCCAGCGCGAAAGAAGCCGGCGCAGCAGCGGGCGGCCGCGCCCAGCACGGCAAGGAGCGGACAGGGGGCAGGCAGACGGAGCGAAGCGCACAGCGGGGGCACCAAAAGGGGGGCGGCGCCGGCCGCCGAGGCACAAGGCCACGAGGAGCAGCGGCCCAGCGCGAAAGAAGCCGGCGCAGCAGCGGCGGGCCGCGCCCAGCACGGCAAGGGAGGCGGACAGGGGGCAGGCAGACGGAGCGAAGCGCACAGCGGGGCACCAAAAGGGGGGCGGCGCCGGCCGCCGAGGCACAAGGCCACGGAGGAGCAGCGGCCCAGCGCGAAAGAAGCCGGCGCAGCAGCGGCGGGCCGCGCCCAGCACGGCAAGGGAGGCGGACAGGGGGCAGGCAGACGGAGCGAAGCGCACAGCGGGGCACCAAAAGGGGGGCGGCGCCGGCCGCCGAGGCACAAGGCCACGGAGGAGCAGCGGCCCAGCGCGAAAGAAGCCGGCGCAGCAGCGGGCGGCCCGCCCAGCACGGCAAGGGAGCGGACAGGGGGCAGGCAGACGGAGCGAAGCGCACAGCGGGGCACCAAAAGGGGGGCGGCGCCGGCCGCCGAGGCACAAGGCCACGGAGGAGCAGCGGCCCAGCGCGAAAGAAGCCGGCGCAGCAGCGGGCGGGCCGCGCCCAGCACGGCAAGGGAGCGGACAGGGGGCAGGCAGACGGAGCGGAAGCGCACAGCGGGGCACCAAAAGGGGGGCGGCGCCGGCCGCCGAGGCACAAGGCCACGGAGGAGCAGCGGCCCAGCGCGAAAGAAGCCGGCGCAGCAGCGGCGGGCCGCGCCCAGCACGGCAAGGGAGGCGGACAGGGGGCAGGGCAGACGGAGCGAAGCGCACAGCGGGGCACCAAAAGGGGGGCGGGCGCCGGCCGCCGAGGCACAAGGCCACGGAGGAGCAGCGGCCCAGCGCGAAAGAAGCCGGCGCAGCAGCGGCGGGCCGCGCCCAGCACGGCAAGGGAGGCGGACAGGGGGCAGGGCAGACGGAGCGGAAGCGCACAGCGGGGGCACCAAAAGGGGGGCGGGCGCCGGCCGCCGAGGCACAAGGGCCACGGAGGAGCAGCGGCCCAGCGCGAAAGAAGCCGGCGCAGCAGCGGCGGGCCGCGCCCAGCACGGCAAGGAGGCGGACAGGGGGCAGGGCAGACGGAGCGAAGCGCACAGCGGGGGCACCAAAAGGGGGGGCGGCGCCGGCCGCCGAGGCACAAGGCCACGGAGGAGCAGCGGCCCAGCGCGAAAGAAGCCGGCGCAGCAGCGGGCGGGCCGCGCCCAGCACGGCAAGGAGGCGGACAGGGGGCAGGGCAGACGGAGCGGAAGCGCACAGCGGGGCACCAAAAGGGGGGCGGGCGCCGGCCGCCGAGGCACAAGGGCCACGGAGGAGCAGCGGCCCAGCGCGAAAGAAGCCGGCGCAGCAGCGGGCGGGCCGCGCCCAGCACGGCAAGGGAGGCGGACAGGGGGCAGGGCAGACGGAGCGGAAGCGCACAGCGGGGGCACCAAAAGGGGGGGCGGCGCCGGCCGCCGAGGCACAAGGGCCACGGAGGAGCAGCGGGCCCAGCGCGAAAGAAGCCGGCGCAGCAGCGGGCGGGCCGCGCCCAGCACGGCAAGGGAGGCGGACAGGGGGGCAGGGCAGACGGAGCGGAAGCGCACAGCGGGGCACCAAAAGGGGGGCGGCGCCGGCCGCCGAGGCACAAGGCCACGAGGAGCAGCGGCCCAGCGCGAAAGAAGCCGGCGCAGCAGCGGGCGGGCCGCGCCCAGCACGGCAAGGGAGGCGGACAGGGGGCAGGGCAGACGGAGCGGAAGCGCACAGCGGGGCACCAAAAGGGGGGCGGGCGCCGGCCGCCGAGGCACAAGGGCCACGGAGGAGCAGCGGCCCAGCGCGAAAGAAGCCGGCGCAGCAGCGGGCGGGCCGCGCCCAGCACGGCAAGGGAGGCGGACAGGGGGCAGGGCAGACGGAGCGGAAGCGCACAGCGGGGGCACCAAAAGGGGGGCGGGCGCCGGCCGCCGAGGCACAAGGGCCACGGAGGAGCAGCGGCCCAGCGCGAAAGAAGCCGGCGCAGCAGCGGGCGGGCCGCGCCCAGCACGGCAAGGGAGGCGGACAGGGGGCAGGGCAGACGGAGCGGAAGCGCACAGCGGGGGCACCAAAAGGGGGGCGGGCGCCGGCCGCCGAGGCACAAGGGCCACGGAGGAGCAGCGGCCCAGCGCGAAAGAAGCCGGCGCAGCAGCGGGCGGGCCGCGCCCAGCACGGCAAGGGAGGCGGACAGGGGGCAGGGCAGACGGAGCGGAAGCGCACAGCGGGGGCACCAAAAGGGGGGCGGGCGCCGGCCGCCGAGGCACAAGGGCCACGGAGGAGCAGCGGGCCCAGCGCGAAAGAAGCCGGCGCAGCAGCGGGCGGGCCGCGCCCAGCACGGCAAGGGAGGCGGACAGGGGGCAGGGCAGACGGAGCGGAAGCGCACAGCGGGGGCACCAAAAGGGGGGCGGGCGCCGGCCGCCGAGGCACAAGGGCCACGGAGGAGCAGCGGGCCCAGCGCGAAAGAAGCCGGCGCAGCAGCGGGCGGGCCGCGCCCAGCACGGCAAGGGAGGCGGACAGGGGGCAGGGCAGACGGAGCGGAAGCGCACAGCGGGGGCACCAAAAGGGGGGGCGGGCGCCGGCCGCCGAGGCACAAGGGCCACGGAGGAGCAGCGGGCCCAGCGCGAAAGAAGCCGGCGCAGCAGCGGGCGGGCCGCGCCCAGCACGGCAAGGGAGGCGGACAGGGGGCAGGGCAGACGGAGCGGAAGCGCACAGCGGGGGCACCAAAAGGGGGGCGGGCGCCGGCCGCCGAGGCACAAGGGCCACGGAGGAGCAGCGGGCCCAGCGCGAAAGAAGCCGGCGCAGCAGCGGGCGGGCCGCGCCCAGCACGGCAAGGGAGGCGGACAGGGGGCAGGGCAGACGGAGCGGAAGCGCACAGCGGGGGCACCAAAAGGGGGGGCGGGCGCCGGCCGCCGAGGCACAAGGGCCACGGAGGAGCAGCGGGCCCAGCGCGAAAGAAGCCGGCGCAGCAGCGGGCGGGCCGCGCCCAGCACGGCAAGGGAGGCGGACAGGGGGGCAGGGCAGACGGAGCGGAAGCGCACAGCGGGGGCACCAAAAGGGGGGGCGGGCGCCGGCCGCCGAGGCACAAGGGCCACGGAGGAGCAGCGGCCCAGCGCGAAAGAAGCCGGCGCAGCAGCGGGCGGGCCGCGCCCAGCACGGCAAGGGAGGCGGACAGGGGGCAGGGCAGACGGAGCGGAAGCGCACAGCGGGGGCACCAAAAGGGGGGGCGGGCGCCGGCCGCCGAGGCACAAGGGCCACGGAGGAGCAGCGGCCCAGCGCGAAAGAAGCCGGCGCAGCAGCGGGCGGGCCGCGCCCAGCACGGCAAGGGAGGCGGACAGGGGGGCAGGGCAGACGGAGCGGAAGCGCACAGCGGGGGCACCAAAAGGGGGGGCGGGCGCCGGCCGCCGAGGCACAAGGGCCACGGAGGAGCAGCGGCCCAGCGCGAAAGAAGCCGGCGCAGCAGCGGGCGGGCCGCGCCCAGCACGGCAAGGGAGGCGGACAGGGGGCAGGGCAGACGGAGCGGAAGCGCACAGCGGGGGCACCAAAAGGGGGGGCGGGCGCCGGCCGCCGAGGCACAAGGGCCACGGAGGAGCAGCGGGCCCAGCGCGAAAGAAGCCGGCGCAGCAGCGGGCGGGCCGCGCCCAGCACGGCAAGGGAGGCGGACAGGGGGCAGGGCAGACGGAGCGGAAGCGCACAGCGGGGGCACCAAAAGGGGGGCGGGCGCCGGCCGCCGAGGCACAAGGGCCACGGAGGAGCAGCGGGCCCAGCGCGAAAGAAGCCGGCGCAGCAGCGGGCGGGCCGCGCCCAGCACGGCAAGGGAGGCGGACAGGGGGCAGGGCAGACGGAGCGGAAGCGCACAGCGGGGCACCAAAAGGGGGGGCGGGCGCCGGCCGCCGAGGCACAAGGGCCACGGAGGAGCAGCGGGCCCAGCGCGAAAGAAGCCGGCGCAGCAGCGGGCGGGCCGCGCCCAGCACGGCAAGGGAGGCGGACAGGGGGCAGGGCAGACGGAGCGGAAGCGCACAGCGGGGGCACCAAAAGGGGGGGCGGGCGCCGGCCGCCGAGGCACAAGGGCCACGGAGGAGCAGCGGGCCCAGCGCGAAAGAAGCCGGCGCAGCAGCGGGCGGGCCGCGCCCAGCACGGCAAGGGAGGCGGACAGGGGGGCAGGGCAGACGGAGCGGAAGCGCACAGCGGGGGCACCAAAAGGGGGGGCGGGCGCCGGCCGCCGAGGCACAAGGGCCACGGAGGAGCAGCGGGCCCAGCGCGAAAGAAGCCGGCGCAGCAGCGGGCGGGCCGCGCCCAGCACGGCAAGGGAGGCGGACAGGGGGGCAGGGCAGACGGAGCGGAAGCGCACAGCGGGGGCACCAAAAGGGGGGGCGGGCGCCGGCCGCCGAGGCACAAGGGCCACGGAGGAGCAGCGGGCCCAGCGCGAAAGAAGCCGGCGCAGCAGCGGGCGGGCCGCGCCCAGCACGGCAAGGGAGGCGGACAGGGGGCAGGGCAGACGGAGCGGAAGCGCACAGCGGGGGCACCAAAAGGGGGGGCGGGCGCCGGCCGCCGAGGCACAAGGGCCACGGAGGAGCAGCGGGCCCAGCGCGAAAGAAGCCGGCGCAGCAGCGGGCGGGCCGCGCCCAGCACGGCAAGGGAGGCGGACAGGGGGGCAGGGCAGACGGAGCGGAAGCGCACAGCGGGGGCACCAAAAGGGGGGGGCGGGCGCCGGCCGCCGAGGCACAAGGGCCACGGAGGAGCAGCGGGCCCAGCGCGAAAGAAGCCGGCGCAGCAGCGGGCGGGCCGCGCCCAGCACGGCAAGGGAGGCGGACAGGGGGGCAGGGCAGACGGAGCGGAAGCGCACAGCGGGGGCACCAAAAGGGGGGGCGGGCGCCGGCCGCCGAGGCACAAGGGCCACGGAGGAGCAGCGGGCCCAGCGCGAAAGAAGCCGGCGCAGCAGCGGGCGGGCCGCGCCCAGCACGGCAAGGGAGGCGGACAGGGGGGCAGGGCAGACGGAGCGGAAGCGCACAGCGGGGGCACCAAAAGGGGGGGCGGGCGCCGGCCGCCGAGGCACAAGGGCCACGGAGGAGCAGCGGGCCCAGCGCGAAAGAAGCCGGCGCAGCAGCGGGCGGGCCGCGCCCAGCACGGCAAGGGAGGCGGACAGGGGGGCAGGGCAGACGGAGCGGAAGCGCACAGCGGGGGCACCAAAAGGGGGGGCGGGCGCCGGCCGCCGAGGCACAAGGGCCACGGAGGAGCAGCGGGCCCAGCGCGAAAGAAGCCGGCGCAGCAGCGGGCGGGCCGCGCCCAGCACGGCAAGGGAGGCGGACAGGGGGGCAGGGCAGACGGAGCGGAAGCGCACAGCGGGGGCACCAAAAGGGGGGGCGGGCGCCGGCCGCCGAGGCACAAGGGCCACGGAGGAGCAGCGGGCCCAGCGCGAAAGAAGCCGGCGCAGCAGCGGGCGGGCCGCGCCCAGCACGGCAAGGGAGGCGGACAGGGGGGCAGGGCAGACGGAGCGGAAGCGCACAGCGGGGGCACCAAAAGGGGGGGCGGGCGCCGGCCGCCGAGGCACAAGGCCACGGAGGAGCAGCGGGCCCAGCGCGAAAGAAGCCGGCGCAGCAGCGGGCGGGCCGCGCCCAGCACGGCAAGGGAGGCGGACAGGGGGCAGGGCAGACGGAGCGGAAGCGCACAGCGGGGGCACCAAAAGGGGGCGGGCGCGGCCGCCGAGGCACAAGGGCCACGGAGGAGCAGCGGGCCCAGCGCGAAAGAAGCCGGCGCAGCAGCGGGCGGGCCGCGCCAGCAC
>JAJEOU010002581.1:0-40889 GCA_021534815.1 Acrocephalus arundinaceus
TGGAGAACAGAGGGGCTCAGGTGGACACATTCTGCTGCAACAACTACGAGATCATGGCCATGTCCCTTGGCTTGGGTTGTCCCAGAACAACTAACCCCCCCCTGAATATTCCCCTGAACCCCACATTGACACTCAAATCCCAGTAAAATGATTCAGCTTTAGATCTCTTTGCTTCATTTCTTTTTTTTTTACCCCAGTTGTGGGTGTTTTGAAGGGATAAACATGGAAATTTTTCAGGTGGGAAAAGATCTTCAAGATCACCCAGCATTGCTTGATGCCACATGAAGAAAAAACTGGAAAGAGAAGATGAGATTTTTTGGGCTGTAACATCAACAAATCAGCTCTTTCCAATGAATTTCCAGTGTTGATCAGAGTCTTGATGGATGTTCCTGTCCCAGAATTCTTCCAGGTGTCTATGGGGAGCCAGGAGGACATGGAGACCACCAGCCAGGTGTCTTCCCAACCTGAATCACTGGGAATGTGGGTCACCAGGGCTCTGCCCAATGTGGGTCCTCTGATGGGGGATGGAGTTGGATCAGAGCACGAAGCTCTTCCTGCAGTCAGGAAACTCGCAGGGCTTCCCTTACTGGTGCCTCTCTTGGTGTTGGGTCAAGTGAGAGCTCCTGGAAAAGCTCTTCCCACACTGGGGACACTCGTGGGGCCTCTCCCCAGTGTGGATGTGCCGGTGCCTGATGAGGGTGGAGTTGTGCTTGAAGCCCTTCCTGCAGTCAGGGCAGCAGAAGGAAATTTAGGGGAGGATGTTGCAGAAAGAGGCTGTGGACATTGTGGCTGGAAAGCAGGGAATGGAGAGTGTAGCACTAAGGAGGTTTCCTTAGTGCAGATAACTGCACTTCCATGATGAGGACAAAACTTTCCTAAGCTGAACATTCAATCTCAAACCCATCCAATTTTAGGCAGCAATGCCAGGAAAAGCACTTCACTCCCCGCATGCATTAATGGATGCTGGAGTGCAGAGTGCACCCTGTGAACTCCCAGGGATTGCAGGCTGCACTGCGGGCTGCCAGGAAACACTTGCCAGGCACGGCAGAGGTTGTACATCTGTTCAAACTCATGGCAACTGCAGAGGATTCTTTCCAAGTCTCACTCCATCCCATTGCATGGGCACTGCTCCTGCCAGCATGTAGAGGTCAGGAACAGGGACAGTGCAGGTGACAGGGACGCTGGGCAAGCAGTGAGTGCTGTGCCAGCACGGCCAGAATGGTGCAAGAGGCAGCACCAAACAGGCTGAGGCACCCAGAGCAACCCCCTCTGTGCAGGCCTCGAGGTGAGCACACAGCTTCCAGAACGTCATGTGCTCATCCCACAGAGCCTTCTCTGCAGCTCTGGGGTAACCCTGTCAGCTTCCTGCTGGATTTGAGAGCACAAAGAGAAATTGTTCTCTCCTTCTGCCCATCTCAGCTACACAGAGGGGAGGGTGGGAGGCCATCTCTCCATCAGTGCAGGTGTTCAAGCTAAGCCAGCCAGTCTGTAGGGTTTTAATGCAAATAAACCAGGATCAAGAACTACAAACAACAAGAATACTCCACACCATATCTGCATTCCAACCCCTCATTTTAAGACACTTGAGCCTCAGCCACACCCAGCTCTGCCTGGGGGCAGGGCCAACTGCTGAGATAGGGGCGTGGCTTGGGCAGAAAGGGGCAGGGCTTCACAGCATATGGCATTGGTGGGCGTGGCTAAACTACATAGGATAAATGGCAGCTGTGGTGGGCGTGGCTTAATGAAAGGGCTGTGGCTTTGCACAAGGGGGCGTGGCCTAACCCAATGGGGTGGGGCTTGATCCCATAGGGATAAAAGGAAGGTTTGAGTGGGTGTGGCTAAACCAAAGGGGGCGTGGCTTGCTAAAAGGGGACATGGCTTAGCTCACATAGGCATGATGGGCAGCTCAATGTCAGCATGGCTTAAGCAAGAGGGTATGGTTTATGAAAAGGGATATGTCCCAGCAGAAAAGCTGCTGCTCCACAGTTGGCTTCTGCCACCAAGCCTTGACCTCACCTGGGAGAGAAAAGAGAGTGACCAGGTGAGAAAAGGGCTTTGCCAGGTAAGGAAAGGGCGTGGTTAAAAGTGGGCGAGGTCAGAGTGGCCATGGCCTCACCTGGTTGCAGTGTCACCTGGTGAGGGGCAGAGTCAGGCTCCCAGGAGACCTCCAGGTTTGCAGGGCAGTAGCTGGGCAGGGCAGGGAGGTGGCAGAGCTGTTGTCACCCATCAAGGTGTGCCATGTGTGTGGTGGCCACGCCCACTCCTCTCAAGCTACGCCCACCCTGGCCCTGCCCTCCTGCCCTCAGGGCTGAGGATACCCAGGTGTGGCTGGGGCATGGCCGCCCCTCCCCCGAGCACCAGGGCCTGCCCAGGGCAGAGCTGTCCAGCATTGCCCTCAGCTCTGGGCACTCCGGGTTCACCTGTGGGGGAAAAATAGCAGAGTTTCGGGCATTTTCCCACCCTAAATTGGCAATTTCCAACCATGAAATTTGTGGGTTTAACCCCTAAATGTTTGGGATATCAGGTCTATCCATTGACGTGCACAGAGGTATTTTTGACATCAGGTCTACCTAATGAAATGACAGGCAGGGAATGGAAATCATATATTTGCATTGAACTGAATGGAGAAGAAAGGAAACAAGATCTACCCATTGAAATCAATGGATGGAAAAGGACACCAGGTCTACCCCAATAACGTCAATAGGGATTTTAGGGACACCAGGTCTACCCCTTTTCAAGTCCATGGAGATTTTACGGCCAGATCGAACCATTAATAGGGCTTGATTGGGAAGGGTTACTGGTTCAACTGGGAGCACTGGGAAGGGCTAAGGGGAAGCTCTGGGGAGGAACTGGAAGCAGTGGGGAGGAGTTGGAAGCACTGGGAGGGAGAAACGGGAAACTGAGCAAACTCCAAGCAGTGGGAGGGGTTACTTGGAGCACTGGGAGTGTCCTAGGGGAGGAATTGGGGTTGCTGGGAGATCCAGGGCATTACTGCAAACACTGGTAAGGGTTACTGAGGGTAAATGGAGGTAAACGGGACACCAGGTCTACCCCAATAATGTCAATACAGATTTAAGGACCCCAGGTCTACTCCAATAATGTCAATAGGGATTTAGGGACACCAGGTCTACCCATTAAAGTCAAAGGGATAAGTGGGACACTGCATCTACCCAGTCAAAGCAGGGGGGAATCACGACCACCCAGTTTTTGCAGGGGCCCAAGAATTTTGGGAGGTACCCAGGTGTATCCAAATGATTTTGAGGGGGAGTCCAGGTGATTTCTGGGGGTATGCAGGCAATTTGGGGGGGGATCCAGGTGCTTTTTTGAGGAACACATGTGATTTTTGGGCTACCCAGGTGTACCCAGGTGATTTGTGGGAGATCCAGGTGATTTTGGAGGTACCTAGGTAATTTGGGGGGAGGATATCCAGGTGACTTTTAGGAGTATCCAGGTACTTTTGAGTGTTCCCAAGTGATTTTGGGGGGATACAGGAGATTTGGGGTGGTATCCAGTAGATTTTTTGGGGGTACCCAGGTGACTTTGAGGGGACCTAGGTGATTTGGGGGGTTCCCAAGTGTCCTCACTCACCCTGAAAGGCTGGAATAATGTGACGGCCACCCTTGTGTCCTCTCCTTCGACGTGGACACAGATGACCCTCAGTGGTGGGGGGACTCTGGGGGGACACTCCGACATTCAGGGGCCACCCAAACATTTGGGGGGCACTGAATTATGATTTTAAAGAGTTAAGATTATAGCTATACAAAGGAAGTAATTTATATGGATAAGAGTGTAAATTAGATAGGCAAATGATAGGTTAATGGTTATTAGATGCCTAAACTAGAGCTAATTGTTGTATTGTTTGCCATTATGAGCTTTATACAAGGAAGTGGAATAAGTGAACCATTATAAGAACAGATTGAAACCAGTAGAACAATGGCCAGAACCTGGACTTTATATCAATCAATCACAAAGCAGGGGACCTTGGATCGTGCCAGAGGGTCACACAGACCTGATGAAGACTCTCCTGACTTCATCCTTTGAGACCACTGACCCAATTCGAGACCACTGACCCAATTCAAGAGAAGAATAGCACACACATGAAGGACTACTAGCCTCATTTAATACAGAGCGGGGATGGGAGGTGCTGGGGTTATGCACATGTATTGTATGTAAGATCTTGGGAAATAAATAGAGGGCAAAGAACCTTGTAGGGGGCGGTCACGCCTTTCAGAGATGACTCCCGTGCCATCTGCTGGTGTTAATAAAAATACCACTTTCTGACTTTAACCAATTACAGAGTCTCTGTCCATGATCATATCTGTTTTTAACGATTAACACTTGAGATTGTCTAAAACTTAGGAGTTTTAGATTGCTAAAAAAGGAAGAAAACCCATCTTTGCCAGAGTGCAGCCAGTTCTCTGAGCAAAGCAGGTCCCAGGTGAGTGAGGGGAGACAGGATGGGGTTGGGGAATGTGGAGCAAGGTTGTCCACACTGGCTCAGACCTCAAGGCACAGCTTCTCTGAGCAGGCCAGACCTCCTGAGGAGAGATCCTGAGTCAATATCAATCACTAAATATTGCAGTCATCTCTTCTCTGAGAGAAAAATACACCCTTGAAAATATTTTATTAAAAGCTTTATGAGTTTATTAAAAGCTCTATAAAATATTTCTCCATAACGTTAGGAAAAAAGATTTCCTAGTGAACTGCACCAGACCAGAAGGAAATCAAGGCACAGCCATGGTTTGTCAGGACTTGCCTGATCCTAATTCTCGGATCCCAGGCTGATAGCCTACCGAGAATTGTGGATTAAAGTCCTTTTTCCCAAGCCCCGTGCCAGAAGAAGGAGTCAGGATGCGTTGATTTCTCTATCAAAGTTGTTTATTCATTCATGTTCATAAATATTTTCTCTTCAGCCAGCGTAGGTATCACCTACACCGCTGCCCAAGGCTTTCTCCCTGCCTCCTGGGCCATCGCTATCTTTTATACTCTGTACTACGTGTTCTATGTTTACAATATTATACCAATACCCATCACCTTTATTAAACTGTGTATTTCTACTCTAATCCAATCCAAAAGTGCCACCACCCCAGCAGAAGATGGAGGACAAGGAGAAGAAGCAGAAGGACAGGGACACGCCCAGATTCCTCCATCTTGCCTTCTTGAACCTCCATTAAACCCCAAAATTCTACATCTACACCCGGTGATAAATTAATGCTGTTCTAATCAAACTCTCGTGGCTTGTTTCTGGTCTCAGATCACCCAGGGCAGCCAGAGGGATGTCCTGGGTTCTGATATCAAGTGTGATCCCAGCTGGGTCAGTGGGCTCTGCCCTGAGCTGCCTGCGCCTCACAGGCTGCAGGGCTGCAGGTGCTGCTGCTCGGCCACCCCACGGCACTGCCAGCAGCTGCAGCAGTGCCAGCACCAGCAGAAATGCAACAGAAGAAACAGCTGCAGCAGCAGTGCCAGCAGCAGTTTCCTCTCAACTGTTGCTGTGCCTGCACTGCCACCCCTCCCGCTGGCACCAGCATTCTCTGGCTGCCCGGGAGACAGCCCTGGAGTCCGGCCGTGGGCTCACAGAGCCATGGATTCCACACATGGATTCCTCGAGCCGTGGAATCCTGGGGCCCTGGGCACCCACAGGTTCTGGTGCCCAGCTTGGATGTGAAGAGAATGCAGGGAAATGAGGTTCCTGAGGAGGCTCTGCCCTTCAGGAATGGTCCGGATGTTTTCAGTCAATCTCTTGTCTCTTGTCTCTTTGGAGGCAGTCTTCTCCTGTTCAACCGTTCAGATTCTTGCTCCTGGATTCTTCCCCATGGCGAAACATACTCCAAGCACGCTCTAAAGTGTCAGGAGTGTCACGCCCCCATCCCTCTCCCACAGCCCTCAGAAGCCAGAGGTGGAATTGGCTTTTGATTTTGTCTTGGAACATCCTACATCTATTTATCCCTTTTTGAATGGATGGTTCTCATTTCTTGTTGATGTTGTAAAGCTCAGGTACCCACGGTTGTCACCCAGAAGCCTGTGATCTATTCCACTGCAGTTATTTCATAGGAATCAATTTTGGTTTGAGGTGGTTCAAAATTCCCATTTTCTGCTGAAAAACACTGGACTAATTGGTGCAAATGGTGCCTGAGAGGCTTGATGAAAAACCCACAGTATAATCATGAGCACAGGCTCTTGAACAAAATGACAGAACAGGCTGAATCTTTGTCTTAAAATGGGGAGTTGGAATGCAGATATGGTGTGGGTTTTTCTTGTTGGTTGTAGTTCTCTATCCTGGTTTATTTGCATTAAAACCCTACAGACTGGCTGGCTTAGCTTGAACACCTGCACTGATGGAGAGATGGCCTCTCACGCTCCCCTCTGTGTAGCTGAGATGGGCAGAAGGAGAGAACAATTTCTCTTTCTGCTGTGAAATCCAGCAGGAAGCTGACAGGGTTACCCCAGAGCTGCAGAGAAGGCTCTGTGGGATGAGCACATGACGTTCTTGAAGCTGTGTGCTCACCCCGAGGCCTGCACAGAGGGGTTGCTCTGGGTGCCTCAGCCTGTTTGGCGCTGCCTCTTGCACCATTCTGGCCGTGCTGGCACAGCACTCACTGCTTGCCCAGCGTCCCTGTCACCTGCACTGTCCCTGTTCCTGACCTCTACATGCTGGCAGGAGCAGTGCCTGTGCAATGGGACAGAGTGAGACTTGGAAAGAATCCTCTGCGGTTTCCATGAGTTTGAACAGATGTACAACCTCTGCCGTGCCTGGCAAGTGTTTCCTGGCAGCCTGCAGTGCAGCCTGCAATCCCTGGGAGTTCACAGGGTGCACTCTGCACTCCAGCACCCATTAATGCATGCGGGGAGTGAAGTGCTTTTCCTGGCATTCCTGCCTAAAATTGGATGGGTTTGAGATTCAATGTTCAGCTTAGGCAAGTTTTGTCCTCATCATGGAAGTGCAGTTATCTGCACTAAGGAAACCTTCTTAGTGCTACACTCTCCATCCCCTGCTTTCCAGCCACAATGTCCGCAGCCTCTTTCTGGAACATCCTCCCCTAAATTTCCTTCTGCTGCCCTGACTGCGGGAAGGGCTTCAAACACAACTCCACCCTCGTCAGGCACTGGCACATCCACACTGGAGAGAGGCCCTACGAGTGTCCCCAGTGTGGGAAGAGCTTTTCCAGGAGCTCTCACTTGACCCACCACCAACAGAGGCACCAGTAAGGGAAGCCCTGCGAGTTTCCTGACTGCAGGAAGAGCTTTGTGCTCTGCTCCAACTCCATCCTCCGTCATAGGACCCACATTGGGCAGAGCCCTGGTGACCCACATTCCCAGTGATTCAGGTTGGGAAGACACCTGGCTGGTGGTCTCCATGTCCTCCTGGCTCCCCATAGACACCTGGAAGAATTCTGGGACAGGAACATCCATCAAGACTCTGATCAACACTGGAAATTGACTGGGAAAAGATGATTTGTTGACGTTAGAGCCCCAAAAATCTCATCTGCTCTGTCCAGTTTTTTCTTCATGTGGCATCAAGCAATGCTGGGTGATTTTGAAGATCTTTTCCCACCTGAAAAATTACCATGTTTATCCCTTCAAAACACCCACAACTGGGGTAAAAATAAAGAAATTAAGCAAAGAGCTCTAAAGCTGAATCATTTTACTGGGATTTGAGTGTCAATGTGGGGTTCAGGAGAATATTCAGGGGGGATTAGGTGTTCTGGGACCACCCAAGCCAAGGGACATGGCCATGATCTCGTAGTTGTTGCAGCAGAATGTGTCCACCTGAGCCCCTCTGTTCTCCAGGAATTCTGGTTGTCTGTCCCAGTCTTTGGCCTGGGTCTCCCTATCCAGGGTGTCCCCCCCAAAGTGCCCAAACCACTGCTGAAGTGCCTGAGCTGCTCCTGGCTGTGGATATTCCTGTCCACCAAACTCTCCTGGTCAGTGCTCTGGGGGGCTGGGAAAGGTTTTAGGGACTCCTGGAGGGACTGAGCAAGGCTTTTGTGGCTCCCGGGGGCATTTGTGGGGCTGGGAGGGGGTTTAGGGGCCTTATGGGGGGGGGGGGGTTGTGAGGGAGGTTTGGGGTCGTGGAAGGACTTTGGGGCTTGGAGGGAATTTGAGTGAGGCTTGTGGGAAATGGGAAGGGGGTTTTGTGGTTTTTGGAGCCATTTCTGTTGCAGGGAGTGGTTGGAAGTGTCCTGGGCAGGAGCTTTGGGTTTGGCTTGGAGGTCTGGGAGTGGTTTTGGGGCTGGGAGGAGGTTTTGGGGCAGTTGTGACTCCCCCAGACTCCCAAAGCTGCCACCAGACCTGGCCCCAAAGATGCTGCCGGTGTTTGGGGGTTCCATGTTTGGGTTCATCCTCTGGCGCTGCAGAAGAATTTGAGAGGGGGTCCCCAGGGGCCATGTGTGTCACCTCCCCGGAGCTTGGGGGAACACAGTGTCACTGTCCCAGTGTCACCTCCTTTTTCCCTCCCCACAGGGCTCCTGCCCCAGCTCCTGCTGCCCCCCAGGAGGGAATTTGGGGAGGGGGCAGAGGGGGTGCACAGTCCCCACCAGGGGACGACCCCACCCCAGCCCCTTTGTTCAGCACCAAGCTGGGCTTGGGGCCGCAGCAGGAAGAGCCCCAGGGGAAGCAGATCCTGCAGGTGGGACAGGGCTTGGGCTCAGGGCAAGGCCCTGCCCTGCACACCTGGCTCAGGTGTGACCCTGCCCCGGGAAGGGAGCGGGACATTCCCATCCCCACGGATCAGGTCTGGCAGCAGCACCTGGAGCATGGACATGGAAATACTAGGAGCAACTGGACCACACTGAGGGCTACTGGGAGTGACTGGGAGCAACTGTGAATGACTGGTGTGTGGTGGAGGTAACTGGGATATACTGGGAATGAGTAAGATGATGCTGGGGGCAACTGTAACAATACTGAGGACTCTGGGGTGACTGGGATTGAGCATGCTGGGGGAAACTGGGATATACTGGGGGTGTCTGGAATGATATTGCAGGGGACAACATTGGGAATACTGGGACCATGTTGGGGGAAACTGGCAGCAACTGGGTGTGAATTTGAAACAGGACAGCCAATTTGATAGCATTTGGGTAGAGCAATGGATGATGTCAGTTTTACCAAAGCCTTGGAGACTGTCTCCTACAACATCCTTAAATACAAACTGTCCATATGGCCTGGGAAGAAGACTGAAAAATGGATGGGTGGTTGGGCCCAGAACATTGTCATCAGTGGCAGAAAGCAGAGCTGGAGGTAAGTCCGTGTGCTCTGACCTCCAGGGGCTGATAGCGGGGCAGATACTCTTTAAAGTCTTCATGAATGGCTGGGCTGGAGGTGCAGTTTACCCTCAGCAAGTTTGCAGACAACACAAAAGTGGCAGGAGCAGCTGCTACACCAACTGCTTGTGCTACTCAGAGGGACCTTGGCAGGCTAAAGAATTGGCCTGAGGGAAATCAGATAAAGTTCAACAAAGGGAAGTGACAAGTCTTGTGCCTGGGGAGGAATTAGCCCATGCACCAACAGCTGCTGGAAGCCAACTGCCTGGGAAGCAGCTTTTCTGTTACCTTGCCTTGGTGCTTTGGGGCAGTGCTGCCAAGCAAAGGCAGGATGCATGCAGGCAGAGCAAGCAAGGGTTTGCCCCTGGCCCTGCCCTGCCGTGCCCGGCCAGCCCCAGGAGCCGCCGCGCCCGCGCTGTGCCCGCGGCCCCGGCTCTGGGCGCTCGTCCCCGCCGAGTCCGGCCCGCGCTGGGGCCGCGCCAGGCGCGCGCGGGGCCGAGCGCATCGCCCCCCTCAGGCCGCGCGCCGCCGGCGCAGCCGCGGCCGTTGCGCTCTGGGCGTTGTGGCACAGGCGGCGATCGACGCCATGGCAGAGGTGCCGCTGCCCGCTGGGATTAACGCCCGCACCTTCCCCGCCAAGCTGTGGCACCTGGTGAACAGCCCCCGCGTCTGCTCTGTGCGCTGGGACAGCCAGGCCCGGGGGCTGCTCATAGACCGCTCCCTCTTCGAGCGAGAGCTGCTCAGCCCGGGCGGCGCTCGGGGCCCGGCCCCGCACACCTTCAGGGCCACGCAATTCAGCAGCTTCGTGCGCCAGCTGAACCGCTACGGCTTCCGCAAGGTGCCGGGCCGGGCTGGCGCTGCTGCGCCGCGCGATGCGGGGACCTGGCTCCATTATAGCAGCCCCTGGTTTCGCCGTGACCGCCCTGAGCTCCTGCTCCGCATCCGGCGCCGGAGCGCGGCCAGCAGGCAGCGGCTGGCGGCGGGGTGGGAGGGGCGCAGGCGAGGCGGGAGCGGCTCCCAGCAGCTCCCCGGGGCGCGGCCGCTGCCGGACGGGCGGCGCAGGCGCGGTCGCTTCAAGGCGCTGTCCAGGGAGCGGCCGCCGCTGCTGCCCGGGTGCCCGCCCTGCGGCTTCCTCCTGTTGCACAGGGAGCGGGCGCTGCCAGGCGGGCAGGAGCTGCGCCGGCCCCGGCCCCGGCCCCGGCCCGGCCGTTTCCAGCAGCCGCCCAGGGAGCGGCCGCCGCTGGCCCGGCGCCCGCCCTGCAGCTTCCACTTGCTGCACAGGGACCGGCCGGGGCCGGCCCGGCGGGAGGGGCCGAGCCGCTTCCAGGAGCTCTACGCGGAGCGGCCGCTGCCCGCCGAGCGGGAGGTGCCCAGGATCCCGCCCTCCCAATTCCTCGGGTTCCAAGGCGAGCGGCTGTGGCTGCTCGGACGGGAGGGGCCACCCAGCCTCTTCCAGGAGCTGTACGGGGAGCAGCTGCCTCTGCTCGACCGGGAGGTGCTCAGGTTCCAGCCTTGCAGCTTCCAGCAGCTCCACGGGGAGCAGCATCCCCCAGCCTCCAACCCAGCAGGTAGGAAAAGAATCCTAGCCTTGCTTTTCCAAAAGGTCATGAAAAGTGATTCTTTAAAGTATTTTTTCCCAGTGCTCTGTCGTTCTAAGACAGAAATTGTCAAGCCAACTAGAAAGGGGCACTAGAAAGTCAAAAGTTTCTCTGCCTGGTTTTCCTGTGTGCTTTCTCTGATATTTGATCCAAGGCAGCAATAGAGCTCTGTGTCCCAAAGCCACACTCTGGAGCCTGACTCACGTGTTTGGATTCTTGTAGCTGCACCAGGCACTTCAGCCCCTCATGCTCCATCTGGCAGTGCTGGCTGTGCAGCATCAACGGCCTCCAGCTCAGTGCAGAGTGCACCTGCAGGAGAGGAATCACCACCGCTGGATCTTGGCCTGGCTGTTGAGAAGATGATCCGGGAGATCAGGAACTCCCTGCCTGAAAGGTCTCCCTGTGCTCAGGTAACCCCATTGGATGGGAATGAAAGAGGCTGGACTGAGAGTTTTGAATGTTGTTACATGGCTGAGAAGCAAAGGTTTCTTGAGTTTAATTCTTTTCATTCCTTTTTAATTATCTAATTGGAGATTGTAACATGGCTGAGAAGCAAAGGATTCTTGAATTTAATTATTTCCATTCTTATTTAGTTATCTAATTGGATGTTGGTACATGGTTGAGAAGCAAAGGATCCTTGAATTTAATTCTTTTCATTTCTATTTAATTATCTAATTGGACATTGTAACATGGCTGAGAAGCAAAGAATCCTTGAGTTTAATTATTCCCATTCTTATTTAGTTATCTATTTATTCTTGATCAAGCAAGATTTCCAAAAGAAGAGGGAATGAAAAAGTCTTCCCCCACAGTGAGGGTGAGAGGTGTGAGCCTGTGCTGGCCACCTTCGGTTGTTCCTTTTCCTTGGGAAGAATGCCTCGTACAGGGGCATTTGTGGTGATGCTGTGTAGGTTCTAACAGGCTTTGTTGGGTGGGAAAGAAGAGAAGAGTGTTTGGAGAATTGCCACTGAAGGCAAAGTGTCCCGTGCAGGGAGGGGCACGCCAGAGGTGTCTCTGTTGCAGCAGCAGATGTGGGCTCTGCCTCTTTTGGGTTGGAAGGCCAAGGCAAAGCCAGGGCTGGGCTGCAGCTGCTGCTGCTGCTGCTGTGTGAGCCCTGCCGTGCGTGTGGGCACTGCCAGAGCCGTGTGTGGGGATGGGCTGGAGCTGCAGCTTCCTTTGCCTTTTGTCTGTCAGATTCAGTCTTTGGATTAGGAATCTCATTTCTCTTAACTCCTGCCTCTTCCCAGACTTGCCTGGAGAGTGAGTGCTGGCACAGCCCTTTTTGCAGAATATTAGATGTGTTGGCCAAAGAATGTCTCTCTTTCTCTTGCTGTGCAGACCCATTGCCTACAGTACATTTGTGATTGAGGAAGGGCAGACTCCGGGTGGGGAGTGGGATTTTCTGGATTTAGCAATCTCTTTTTCTCAAGTGGACTGTCTTATGTAAACTCACATATAGCAGTTTGCAAAGGCATTTCATTCCATAATGAAAGGAAACTTTGCAGGCTCTAAACCATCTTTAGAATCTTTAGGATTCTGATGGACGGGCTGTTGTAGAAGAGATGAATATTCTGCAGTTAGTTATAGTGAAAATATCTTTCTGTCCAAAGGTAATTTGCAGGTTCTTAATCTTGGGAATTTCCTTCCTCAGTGGAATAGAAACACTACTTGGTTGTCTGACTTTTAATATCTTTTGGGTTGGTTTTCTTTCCTACCCTCCAAATTCACAGATTTTTGGCACTGAGAAATTTGATCCTGGAAATACCCTGGGTCCATCAGTGTTTGCCTGGGTCCTACATATGGGGCAGCAGCAGAGGGCTCCAGAAAGCACCACCTTGTGATGGAGTGTCTGAGCGGTTGGGTGGGGCTGGTGAGACTCCCAGGCAGAAATGTGAGCTTTGCGTGTGGGTTTGCAGCACACAGCCCTGGACAGTGCTGGGAGCGAGCTCTGCCCTTGCTGACAGCCACGTTGGCAACAAGGAGAGCCCCTGGCTTTGTGCTGGCTGATTTCTTACAGCTCGTGGCATAAGCCAGGGTCAGAGCATGAGGGCACGTCCCCTCACTTGGTGTTTTCTGCTTTTCTGGATTCCTGTTTTGCCTCAAAGGTCATTTTGTGAGAGCTTCAGTTTCACCTTGACCACCCAAATCCTGAGTTTAAAACACTTGCCATGTGAACCGTGTGGGCAGTGTTCTCTTTGTGTTACACAGCCTTATGGGTGAAGAACAGTCAGTGTATCCCTAATGTGATTCCAAGAAAATCCTGAGTGATCTTTGGGTCCTTTCTCTCTGTTTTTCTTTCAAGGGGAATATTAATGTTGCCCCAGAGCCTTCAGGAGAGGACGCCATGAACAGGGCTGCAGCAGAGGAAGCTCCATCTGGCACCGAGAGCTGCGGGAACAGTTCCCCAGAGCCCGAGGAGCCTGGTAAGGAGAGAGCCCCCATTGGTTTAGAGAGGTGTGAGACGGCTGCTCTGAGCCTGCCTGTGACAGGAGGGGAGATCAGAAGAGTTGAGTTCTTGTCTGCAGGGCTGGTGCTTCCTGCTGCCTTCATTTCCAATCCTGCACTGGCACAGGCTCCCCGAACCCTGCTCTCCACACTTCTGCAGAGGCTCTGACACTGAGTCCTCTGCTGTGGCAAGAGAGCAGGGACTAAATCTGACCTTGTGGGAGTTGTGTCACCAACCTGTGTGTCCCAATTTGGTTCATAACTCAGCTCACAGCACCCTTCAGCTTCAGCCATTTCAGCGAGGGCTGAGGTCTCTCTGTCAGCACAGAGAAAGAACAAGGCTGGGCTTCTTTGGGGGAGCTGGGGCTGTCTGTGTTTCAAGCTCTCATGGGTGCCATTTGCACTGCGAGTGCTGAGACTTTATTGAGGTACTTGAATGCTTTACATGGTTTTGGGAACTTGGCAGGATCCCTGTTCTCTAAAGAGTCAGCTTCAAATTCCCAAGTGAGAGTCTGCCTTTCGGGCCATCTATTACAGTCTGTGATAGAAGGACAATTGCTGCCCAAGGGAAACGTGTACAGGGGCCAATATTGA
This sequence comes from Acrocephalus arundinaceus, assembly GCA_021534815.1. Lineage (NCBI taxonomy): Eukaryota > Metazoa > Chordata > Aves > Passeriformes > Sylviidae > Acrocephalus > Acrocephalus arundinaceus. The sequence goes on from JAJEOU010002581.1 coordinate 13,892, forward strand.
CTCAGTGTTCTCTTTTCTTCCCAGATCCCACATGATCAATTTCTCCTGGTGAGGTGCCCTGCGTGGGAGGAAGGGACAGAGGGAGAGCCTGTGACTACCAGGCAGGTAGAATCCCTCTGTCTATAGAGATATGTTTAGAATTATATATTTACCTATCTTTATAATTGCTATTTATAAAAATACAATATATTTTTAGTATATACAGATTTAGATTTTTATATTTATAATAATGTATGAATAGTTACATTTATAGATATGCACAGTAACATTTATCTATGTGGATAGTTATATTATATATATATATATATATTTAAATGTGCATAGTTAGATACCTAGAGCTACCTGGGTTTTTAGGTACATAGATTAGTATCTGCATAAGTACAGACTAGTTTTTAACCTCTTTCCCTCTCTCCCTTTGTCCTTTTCCCCCTGTGCCCCCTCTGTCCCCGTCCCTGTGCTGGGTCCGAGCTGCAGGCCGGGCCGGGCGGGGCAGCAGTTCCAGCCCCGGGGGTCCCTGGAGCGGTGGCAGCTGCCGGTGGCCCCAGGCAGTGTCCCCTGAGGAGCTGCTGAAGGACGGTGAGACAGAGGGGCCTGAGAGGGCTGAGGAGGCGGTGACACTGCAGGGACAGTGACCTTGAGGGGCTGGGGGGACTGAGGGGTGTGGGGCAGCAGAGGGCAATGGTGGCACTGAGGTGACAGGGAAGTGGCACAGGCTGAGGGGGTGGCGGTGCTAAGGGGACAGGATGGGTCAGAAGGGATTGAGTGGGGTGAGAGGACTGTGAGGGGCTGAAGAAACTGAAGGGGGCCGGGGCTTTGCCCAGGGGACAGTGGGGCTGAGGGGATGGAGGGGGCCAGCAGGGAGCACAGAGGGCTTTGGGACTGCAGCTCTGCCAGGCCTGGGAACCAATTCCAGAGCCTCCACTTTTGCCACAGCTGCCCTGAAGACCCTGAGGACAGGCGGAGACTGACAGGAGGCAGCAGGGAGAAGCTGAAGGCCACCAGCAAGAGCAGTGGACAGGGAGCTGCTGCTGCCAGCCGAGAGCCCGGTGAGGCCACAGGGCCGCTGAGGCAGGGTGGGGCTGAGGGTGGTGTGGGCTTTGGCCGTGGGCTTTGGCCAAACTTTTTCTTTCTAACCCTCCTGGGGAGGCACTGAGATTTTCCCTTCCCTGACTGAAGGGCAGGTGCTGCCAAGGGAAACGTCCCAATCCTGACTCAGTGTTCCCTTTGCTTCCCAGATGTCCCATCTGCTTTCCCTGTCCAGGAGAGCTGCTCTGCACAGGAGGAAGAAACGATTGTCCACTTGATTTTTTAGCCTTCTGGTGAACAGGAAAAGGAATAAGAATTCAAAAACCCATAGAAGAAGAGGAATAAGAATTTTAAAAAGCTATAGAAGAAGAATAGGAATAGGAGTAATAGTTTTAGAATCCCTAGGAGAAGAAGAGTAATATTAGGTAGAATGTGAAAATATGTAGAAGAAAGAAAGAAGCAAAATAGGGAGAATAAGGAACATACGAAGAAGAATTTAGAATTCCATACATGAAGATAAACTCTAGGAAGCAGGTCATAGTAGCAAATATTTTCTCTTTTCCAATAAAATTTGCGATGCACAAGAGCAGAGTCTCCAGATTTCCTTTCTCCTCTCTGTGAGCCATTGATGCATCTTCCAGTTCAGTCCCAGGGAGTGCCCTGCAAGGAGCGACTGCTCAGCCCCAGAACCTGGGGGAGGGTTCCCGGCTGGAAACTGGAAAGGGTGGAGCCAGCTGGGATCAGGCTTTGCTCCCAGAGAATGGGGAATGGCATGAGAGGGAACGGCCTCTACCAGCTGTGCCAGGGGAGGCTCAGGTTGGATCTTGGCAATAATTCATGCCTGGAAACAGTTTTCCAGTGCAGGGCAGTGGTGGAGTCCCCATTCCTGGAGGGATTTCAGCTCCATGTGCATTTGGGAGGACATGGATCAGGGGTGGCCCCGGCAGTGCCGGGAACTCCTGGGATGGATCTCTAAGGGCTTTTCCAGCCTAAATGATTCCGAGATTCCATCAGCCGCCACCTGCAGGGCTTCTTCCAGCACCAGGATCAACGTCAGCATGCGGAGATGCTGCAGCAGTCCCAGAGGGGACATGGACATGCTTTCATACACATGGTTTTCCTAAGGTATACTGTTACTTTTAAAGATAGTGTAGGTATTCTTGAAATGGAGAAGAAGCAGCTGCAGTAGTTTCAGCTTTTGTAACACACGCAGTTAAGACAAAAAATGATCACTGATAAACCAAGAGAGTGATACCAAGACACAGGATCGAATTGATGGGTGTTGAGGACTGTGCAAAAAGTACTTTTTTATTTCTGTGGTTATCAGTCCATGCAGGATAGGTTGTTTGCCATGCTTTGAGCATGAAGACATTAGGAGGCTGAGATGCAAAGCTGCAGGGGCACAGCTGCTTCGGCATGGTGATCACCAGGGCCTGGAGAGGACTCTTGGCTCTGGAGCCTGGAGTACCTCCTGCCCCTCCTCTTGCACTGGCCTTGGTGTGTGCACGTTGTTTCCTTCCCATCTTCTCACCACCTCCTCTTCTTTGGCTAGGAAGAAACTGTGCTTGCCCCACCTTTATTTTATTTCTTGTGTAACACATTCTAACAGAGGAGTTCCCAACCACTGTCATTGGCCCAGCCTTGGCCAGCAGCATGTCCACCCTCAGAGCCAGCAGGCCTTGGCTCTACCAGACATGGCAGAAGCTTCCAGCAGCTTCTCTCAGCAGCTTCCTCTGCGGGGCTTCCAGAACCAAAAGCAGGCCCTGCACAACCCAAACAGTGGCCAAGGCCGGGCCTGATCCGGGCCCGTTCCTGGCTCAGCCTGCTGGTGTCTGCAGCCAGGGGTGGCCATTGGTGACACGGGTGCTCCGTGTCTGGGCCCTTTATGACATGGGCCATGGTGGTGGCAGGACACCCTTGTGACATCAGGGAGCCTCGCTGAGGGTTTCTAGGGGCAGCACATTGCCCGGGGTGCCCAGTCCCAGGAGAGCCACTCTGCAAGGAGGAAGCAGCTCCCGGGATCCGTCTGTGCCACTGGCTCAGAAGTGGCACAAGACAAGGAGGAAAAAGCTACCAAGGCCACCCCCGAGTCCCGGAAACCCACCCCCGTGCCCAGCTGGCCACACACCCAGGCCCTCAGCGGACAGTGGGCGGGAGCAGGCGGCAGGTCCGGCCTGCCACTGTCCCTCACCAAGAAGGGCAAGGGGACCTTTGGTGAAATGGCCCACCAGCTTTGCCAGTGGGAAGCTGAGAGGGAGCAGGAATTCCTGCCAAACAAGGAAGATCTGCACTCCCACATGTCTTTGTGGGAAGACTGCAGAGAGCCGCAATTGTCCCCAGCGAGGGACAAGAGGCACAGGGAGCTGTCCCCAGGGGCAGACGCTGGGGCCCAAGAGCTGTCCCAGCAGGAGGAGGATGTCGCTTCCAGGCCTGGGGACAAAGCCTTGAGCCCAGGCCTGGAGGAGGGTGAGAAGGCCCAGCCTTGTTCCCTGCTGGGGCCCAGCTCCCCCAGCTCCGAGGGCACAGAGCTGACAGCAGAGGCAGCTCCTGCCCTGCCCAGCACCTATCCTGTCCCTGGCAGTGCCCCGCAGGCTCAGCCCGCAGCTGCTGCCCCAGCTGGAGGTGCTGGGTAGGAGGAGCCCGCCGAGCCTCTGGCTACCCAACAGGAGGAACAGGCAGCGGAGTCTACTGGGCCCGGCGAGGAGCTGCCATCCCTGGGGTCACAGAGCCCAGTCTCTGCCCCACAGAGCCCCCCAGGCTCCAGCCCCCATCTGCTGCTCTTGTCACGTCTTCTCAGCTGTGTGATCATGTGCCGGGCTCTGCTGCAGATCCAGGGATGCGGGCAGCACCTGGAGCAGTGCAGGGATGTGGAAGCAGGAGAAGCAGCCACATCCGAAGGAGAGCAGAGCTTGGGGCCGGCCCCTCAGAGACCCCTCAGCCCCCAGCCCACCCAGATGGGAGCCCTCAGGGAGCAGCAGCAGGGGCCAGTGTCGTGGGTAGTGCGGGCACAGCAAAGTAGTGAGGAGGAGGCCCTGGACGGGGACAGTCCCTGGGACTCCTCCGATGACTCCAACACATCCCAGGTGGAATAGGAGTGGGTCTCGGAGCCAGAGCTGTTCCCTGGCACAGAGTACATAATGCAAAAGCTGTCCCCATTGGCAGAGCACATCATCTTTGGCCCTGGGAACAAACACTTGAGCCCCGTGTTGGAGGAGGATGAGGATCCCCAGGATCCTTGTTCCCTGCTTGGGCCCGGCTCCCGCAGCCCCATGGGCACAGAGGAAGGGGAGCACAAGGCAGAGGTGCTCCAGGGAGAAAGGAACAGCTGCCCAGGAGGCTCCCAGGGGCAAGAGTGCGCAGAGCAGGAGCTGTCCCAGGAAGTGGCAGACTGGCAAGAGTGCACAGAGGAAGAGATGTCCCACGGAGAAGTCAACAACTGCCAGGAACACTCAGGCTGGGAGGATTACCTTGAGCAAGAGCTGCTCCAGGAACTCTCAGCCTGGCAGGAGAACGTGGAGCAGGAGCTGTCTCTGGGAAACCTCAACAGCTGGGAAGAGGTCTCTGACTGGGAAGAACACATTGGCCAAGCCCCTTCCCAAGAGGAAACGTCCTTTGGCCACCACGTGTCCCGAGGGAACAGTCACGCATCCTGCCTGCTCTCCAACTGGGAAGATGACAACAACCCAGCGCTGTTGCAGAAGCCCTGGGGAGTCAGGTACAACTCCAGCAGCTGGATGAAGTCCTTGGCCCCGCAGGAGGACGAGTGGGATGAGCTGAGTGTCCTGGAACTGCTGCCAGAAGAAGACAAGGAGCAGAAATGGAGACTTCTTGCGGCGGACGGGCTCCCGGTGCCCGTCCCTCGGGAAGCCTGGGTTGAGGAGCAGGCCCCGGAGCCGTGCAGCCCAGGCCTGCTCTGTGCCTGGCCTGCCCCCCTGCCAGGACAATCCCTGGTGGAGGAGCTCTCTTCTCCCACCCAGGCCTTCCATGGGCAGCCGTGTGCCCCCAGCAAACGTCCCTCTCGCTTCAGGCGGGTGCTGCGGGTGCTGCGGGGGCTGTTCCGGTGTTCCTGCCTGGTGCCGCAGCCCGAGGAGTAGCACGGACACGGCACCAACAGCAGCCATTGCTGCACAGCCGCCCTCCCTGTCCGGCTGCGGCACCCACGGGAGCCTGAACGACGGCATCAGGGAACCAACAGGAATGGGAACAGGAGCATGGGAATGACAGAGATGGCAGAGACGTCATGAAGACAACGACAAAGATGAAAGACATGAAGACAACAACGACAAAGACAAAGATGAAGACAATGAAGACGAAGATGACAAAGACAACGGAGAAGATAGAGATTAAGAAGGTGAAGACAATGACAAAGATGCTGAGGATTTAGTTTTTTTTAAAGTTCCATAGAAGAAGAAGGGTAGTGATATGAATAGGATTTTAGCAATACATAGAAGAAGAGAAATAGGAATAAGAAATCAAAAACCCATAGAAGAAGAGGAATAAGAATTTTAAAAAGCGATAGAAGAAGAATAGGAATAGGAGTCATCATTTTAGAATCCCTAGGAGAAGAAGATTAATATTAGGTAGAATGTGAAAATATGTAGAGGAAAGAAAGAAGCAAAATAGGGAGAATAAGGAACATACGAAGAAGAATTCAGAATTCCATACATGAAGATAAACTCTAGGAAGCAGGTCATAGTAGCAAATCTTTTCTCTTCTCCAATAAAATTTGTGATGCACAAGAGCAGAGTCTCCAGGTTTCCTTTCTCCTCTCTGTGAGCCGTTGATGCATCTTCCACTTCAGTCCCAGGGAGTGCCCTGCAAGGAGCGACTGCTAAGCCCCAGAACCTGTGGGAGGGTTCCCAGCTGGAAACTGGAAAGGGTGGAGCCAGCTGGGATCAGGCTCTGGTCCCAGAGAATGGGGAATGGCATGAGAGGGAACGGCCTCTACCAGCTGTGCCAGGGGAGGCTCAGGTTGGATCTTGGCAATAATTCATGCCTGGAAAGAGTTTTCCAGTGCAGGGCAGTGGTGGAGTCCCCATTCCTGGAGGGATTTCAGCTCCATGTGCATTTGGGAGGACATGGATCAGGGGTGGCCCCGGCAGTGCCGGGAACTCCTGGGATGGATCTCTAAGGGCTTTTCCAGCCTAAATGATTCCGAGATTCCATCAGCCGCCTCCTGCAGGGCTTCTTCCAGCACCAGGATCAACGTCTGAATGCAGAGATGATGCAGCAATCCCAGAGGGGACATGGACATGCTTTCATACACATGGTTTTCCTAAGGTATACTGTTACTTTTAACGATAGTGTAGGTATTCTTGAAATGGAGAAGAAGCACCTGCAGTAGTTTCAGCTTATGGAACACATGCAGTTAAAAGTAAAAATGATCACTGATAAACCAAGAGATTGATTCCAAGACACAGGATCAAATTGATGGGAGTTGAGGACTGTCCAAAAAGTGCTTTTTTATTTCTGTTGTTATCAGTCCATGCAGGATAGGTTGTTCGCCATGCTTTGAGCATGAAGACATTAGGAGGCTGAGATGTAAAGCTGCAGGGGCACAGCTGCTTCAGCATGGTGATCACCAGGGCCTGGAGAGGACTCTTGGCTCTGGAGCCTGGAGTACCTCCTGCCCCTCCTCTTGCACTGGCCTTGGTGTGTCCATGTTGTTTCCTTCCCATCTTCTCACCACCTCCTCTTCTCTGGCTAGGAAGAAACTGCGCTTGCCCCACCTTTTTGTTTTTTCTTGTTAAACACGTTCTAACAGAGGAGTTCCCAATCACTGTCATTGGCCCAGCCTTGGCCAGCAGCATGTCCACCCTCAGAGCCAGCAGGCCTTGGCTCTACCAGACATGGTGGAAGCTTCCAGCAGCTTCTCTCAGCAGCTTCCTCTGCAGGGCTCTCAGAACCAAAAACAGGCCCTGCACAACCCAAACAGTGGCCAAGGCCGGGCCTGCTCCGGGCCCGTTCCTGGCTCAGCCTGCTGGTGTCTGCAGCCGGGGGTGGCCATTGGTGACACGGGTGCTCTGTGTCAGGGCCCTTTATGACACGGGCCATGGTGGTGGCAGGACACCCTTGTGATATCAGGGAGCCTCGCTGAGGGTTTCTAGGGGCAGAGCAGGGCCCGGGGTGCCCAGTCCCAGGAGAGCCACACCTCAAGGAGGAAGCAGCTCCCAGGATCCGTCTGTGCCACTGGCTCAGAAGTGGCACAAGACAAGGAGGAAAAAGCTACCAAGGCCACCCCCGAGTCCCGGAAACCCACCCCCGTGCCCAGCTGGCCACACACCCAGGCCCTCAGCGGGCAGTGGGTGGGAGCAGGCGGCAGGTCCGGCCTGCCACTGTCCCTCACCAAGAAGGACAAGGGGACCTTTGGTGAAATGGCCCACCAGCTTTGCCAGTGGGAAGCTGAGAGGGAGCAGGAATTCCTGCCCAACAAGGAAGATCTGCACTCCCACATGTCTTTGTGGGAAGACTGCAGAGAGCCGCAATTGTCCCCAGCGAGGGACAAGAGGCACAGGGAGCTGTCCCCAGGGGCAGACGCTGGGGCCCGAGAGCTGTCCCAGCAGGAGGAGGATGTCGCTTCCACGCCTGGGGACAAACCCTTGAGTCCAGGCTTGAAGGAGGGTGAGAAGGCCCAGCCTTGTTCCCTGCTGGGGCCCGGCTCCCCCAGCTCTGAGGGCACAGAGCGGACAGCAGAGGCAGCTCCTGCCCTGCCCAGCGCCTCTCCTGGCCCCGGCAGTGCCCCGCAGGCTCAGCCCGCAGCTGCTGCCCCGGCTGGAGGTGCTGGGCAGGAGAAACCCGCCGAGCTTCTGGCTACCCAGCAGGAGGAACAGGCAGTGGAGTCTGCTGGGCCCGGTGAGGAGCTGCCATTCCTGGGGACACCGAGCCCAGTGTCTGCCCTACAGAGCCCCTCAGGCTCCAGCCCACATCTGCTGCTCTTGTCCCATCTTCTCAGCTGTGTGATCATGTGCCGGGCTCTGCTGCAGATCCAGGGATGCAGGCAGCACCTGGAGCATTGCAATGATGTGGAAGCAGGAGAAGCAGCCACATCCAAAGGAGAGCAGAGCCCGGGGCCTGCCCCTCAGAGACCCCTCAGCTCCCGGCCCACCCAGCTGGGAGCCCTCAGGGAGCAGCAGCAGGGGCCAGTGTCGTGGGCAGTGCGGGCACAACAAGGTAGTGAGGAGGAGGCCCTGGACGTGGACAGTCCCTGGGACTCCTGCGATGACTCCGACACGTCCCAGGGGGAATAGGAATGGGACTCGGAGCCAGAGCTGTTCCCTGGCACAGAGTACATAATGCAAAAGCTGTCCCCATTGGCAGAGCACATCATCTTTGGCCCTGGGAACAAATGCTTGAGCCCCGTGTTGGAGGAGGATGAGGATCCCCAGGATCCTTGTTCCCTGCTTGGGCCCGGCTCCCGCAGCCCCATGGGCACAGAGGAAGGGGAGCACAAGGCAGAGGTGCCCCAGGGAGAAAAGAACAGCTGCCCAGGAGGCTCCCAGGGACAAGAGTGCGAAGAGCAGGAGCTGTCCCAGCAAGTGGCAGACTGGCAAGAGTGCACAGAGGAAGAGATGTCACACGGAGGAGTCAACAACTGCCAGGAACACTCAGGCTGGGAGGAATACCTGGAGCCAGAGCTGCTCCGGGAACTCTTAGGCTGGCAGGAGAACGTGGAGCAGGAGCTGTCCCCGGGAAACCTCAACAGCTGGGAAGAGGTCTCTGACTGGGAAGAACACATTGGCCAAGCCCCTTCCAAAGAGGAAACGTCCTTTGGCCACCACGTGTCCTGAGGGAACAGTCACGCATCCTGCCTGCTCTCCAGCTGGGAAGATGACAACAACCCAGCGCCGTTGCAGAAGCCCTGGGGAGTCAGGTACAACTCCAGCAGCTGGATGAAGTCCTTGGCCCCGCAGGAGGACGAGTGGGACGAGCTGAGTGTCCTGGAGCTGCCGCCAGAAGAAGACAAGGAGCAGAAATGGAGACTTCTTGCGGCGGATGGGCTCCTGGTGCCCGTCCCTCGGGAAGCCTGGGTTGAGGAGCAGGCCCCGGAGCCGTGCAGCCCAGGCCTGCTCTGTGCCTGGCCTGCCCCCCTGCCAGGACAAACCCTGGTGGAGGAGCTCTCTTCTCCCACCCAGGCCTTCCATGGGCAGCCGTGTGCCCCCAGCAAACGTCCCTCTCGCTTCAGGCGGGTGCTGCGGGCGCTGCGGGGGCTGTTCCGGTGTTCCTTCCTAGTGCCGCAGCCCGAGGAGTAGCACGGGCACGGCACCAACAGCGGCCATCGCTGCACAGCTGCCCTCCCTGTCCGGCTGCGGCACCCATGGGAGCCTGAACAATGGCAGCAAGACCAGGAACACGTGCCCGTAGAAGCTGAGATGACAGAAGGATTTGGAAGGTGATGACGAAGATGAAGACAACAAAGGCAATTGCAATGATGAAGACTTTGAAGGCAAAGATGATGACAAAGACAATGGAGAAGATAGAGATGAAACAGATGAAGACAATGAGAGAGAAAGAAGACAAGAGGAAGAGGAAGAATTAAAAGCTACATAGAAGAATAAGAGTAGTGATAGGAATGGGATTTTAGCAATACACAGAAGAAGAGGAATAGGAATAAGAATTCAAAAACCCATAGAAGAAGAGGAATAAGAATTTTAAAAAGCTATAGAAGAAGAATAGGAATAGGAGTCATAATTTTAGAATCCCTAGGAGAAGAAGAGTAATATTAGGTAGAATGTGAAAATATGTAGAAGAGAGAAAGAAGTAAAATAGGGAGAATAAGGAACATACGAAGAAGAATTTAGAATTCCATAAATGAAGATAAACTCTAATAAGTAAGTCACAGTAGCAAATATTTTCTCTTTTGCAGTAAAATTTGCAATGCACAAGAGCAGAGTCTCTGGGTTTCCTTTCTCCTCTCTGTGAGCCATTGATTTATTTTCCACTTCTGGGTGCTCTGTGCTTGGCCCCCATGCAAGGCCAAGCCCTCGTGGGAGGTCTCTATTTTCCCGCCTCTATTTTAGTTCAAGCATGAATCAGTAGAGTTAATGTAGTAGAGAAGAACACATGATCTGCAGAAAAGATCTTTGGATGGTCATGAGTGCACTATTAGAAATCAGCTCCCTCCACTAAATAGCATCAACTATACCTAAATCTTAACTGACATATGTTTTTCTAAATTTTTTTTTTTTTTTTTAACTCTAGTTAGGAATGCTGTAATATTTTTTTCACAGGCTTGCCTGGTGTTTAATCTCTGTTAATATTAAGGCAGAAGCTGAAGCTCACTGGTACTTGTTTCATTTTGGTGAGTAGGTATTTGTATTGATCTTTACAAAAAACAGTCTGAGCACTTTGAGATTGCATTCCTTCAGTCTGTTCTTTTTCTTGAAAAGAACCACTGTATTTTCTCAGCCTTCCATCACAGAAAAACATGGTAGTTGATCACAGCATCCTGGTGATCTTGAAAATAGTAATCAGTAAATTTATCGTATCTCTCTGAAAGATCTCACACACCTTTCTGGCCTTTACTGACCCAGGAAGTTTCTGTGCTGTTGAAAATATTCCAGCTTCATGCATAACACTGATAATTTATAGTCACACCGCATTAAAACACACATACCTACAAATGTTTATGTCATAAGCAAATAGAGAACAAGGTTTTTCAATGTATGTAATATTTGGGATATTCTATAACGGATTCACAAAGTTAAGTTGCCTGATCCATTTTTTTCCCCTCCTTATTACAAACATCAGATTTTGAAGGAGAAATTGCAATGCCTTAAAATCTAGGAACTTCCAAAACTTAGGGAATACCTTCATATTCTGAGGTTATTCCAAGGAACTCACAAATATAAGGGCTTAAACTCACAACAGTTTTATTATTGTATTTCTCAGTTATCTCTAATTTGTGATGTGAAGAAAATTTCCCCGATTTTAGAGGAAGTGGATGTTCTTGCTGCTTTGAGAACTCACTTTTGCAGCTGAACTTTGAAACAACAAGCAGCAACTGATACGAAGAGACAATATCTCCAATCATTGCCTTCAGGATTTTGTTGCAGGTAAAGGAAAGGTTCCCTAAGTTTCTAAGGAAGTTAGAGAAAGCAATCGGATTTGAAAAATTACCTGTATGAGATGATCACAGTTACAGTCTGAAAGACACAGCAGTCTTAAAATGCCCTTCTGCCATTCAAGCCTCTCAGTGCTTCTGCTGGCTGAGGGTGATAGATCCATACTTATTTGCATTTACATAAGAAAATAAGATCCATACTTATTTGCATTTACATAAGAAAATAGATGTTGGCTTCCAGTAGCTTAATTACTAATCCAACCTTTATGGTTTTTTATGTCTCATAATTACAGGAAAAGGCAAATATTTGCATATGACATAGAACATTAAATAAGACTATAATTAGATTTATTCAGGCTGATCATATTAGCTAGAATGTTTTCTTATACGCAAGGAAAAACTGAACTTCAGAAAACCTTCTAGGTCAGGTTTAATAGTTACATCATCTCAGCATAGAGACTATCTTGTTTTGTCTGCTCATTCATTTATAAGTACCAGCAAAAGGCAAACTGATCTTTCTTTTCATAAGTAGAAATTTAATATCAATATGCTAGAATTAAAGCAAACATCTTTCTGCCTAATCTTAGGCTATTCTTTGGCAGAGATGGAGAAATATAGAAAGAAATCTGAAATCTAACAAACAGCTGTGAATGAAGGGAAATTAAGTCTGCTTTCATATGACTGACAACAGAAATCATGGAAATCACACCATGAGAAAGAGATGCACAGAATTATGCATTACTATAGGAAATACACTGTGTGTTCTAGACAAAGACTTTCAATTGTATATGCTCTATAATGAGAAACATTAGGAGAGAGGCAAAATTGTAGCTTCCCATGTATTATTATTGTCCTTTCCACTCCCTCACTGTTGAAAATGTGGCTGATACTGTAAAGTAACTTTACAGTAGTGTAAAGATTAAGGATATGAGCTGAGTCTGTAAGTAAATGGGGCTGAGGCCTCCATTTCTACTCAACAGAGGACCCCAGAGAAAAATCCTATGTCTCAGTTCTCTCTGATGCTCACAGGCTTCTGTCCAGCGTCAGGATTTAAGGCTTTGAGCTCATCCCTAACTCAAACTCTGCCAGTGATAGTTTGTGAGCTCAGTACATGCCCAGATTCCTGATATTAAAAACAAGCCCTTGATTTCTTCTAAACTATTTATATACTCTCTGAGCAGGCAGAAAAGTTTATCCGAATAAGGGGGACCCCTTGGCACACATGTGCTCCATGGGGCAGGAGTTCCTGAAGCAAAGGATCCATTTTAGTGCAGTTTTGTAGAAAGGAACGAACAAATCTTAAACAGTTTCCTTCTGCTGCCATAAGGTGGGAGGAAATCTGCCCTAACAGGAACCTCCTGCCAATAATGTTTGTACCTTTTTCTTTTTCTTCACATTAAAGTCTTATCTAAGGGCTTCACCTGAGATGGGAACCCCTGCGTAGAAACTGCACAAATAGAACAGATGATTAAATCTCTCCTGCTGATAGAGACGGCAGCACAGTGTTACGACCCGTTCAAAGTGAACTAAGTTTGTATTTAGTTTCTTAGAGTACAAAGGAGGCCAAAAAATGCTGTTTAACCAAAATCAGTATACTTTATTCAATATCAATGTACCCCCTAAAACTGATATGCTTTATTTAATGTACCCACCAAAATTATATGCAATAACAAGAAAAGAGACTGAGGAAAGAAAGCTATATAGATGAAAGCAAGAGAGAAAAAAGAGAGATAGGAAAGATGAGATTATTACCACAGAGAGAGACAGAATCGTCACAGCAATCCAATAGGTTCGCCTTCGCAATCCTCGTGGCTCCCGGCCAATAGATCGACGCCGCAGGACCCTCGTGGAGCTGACAGATTTCATCTTCCATGGGGAGGTCCTCGAAGGGGTCTTCTCCGAGGCTATATATATAGTTCTCCAGAGTGGGGGAGAAATCTCGTGAGTCTAGGCCCAATGCACAATGAGAGGGGAGAGAAGTCCCGTGATGGAGTCCAGGCCCAATGCACAATGCCAGGGAGGGGGAGAACAGGGCAAGCTGTCCTGCTACACAGGTGGTACAGAATGCAGGAGCAGTGTAGCGAGCTGCGACTACCATTGTTTCAGCAGGATGTATGTCCGGGAACTCTGTTCCCAAGCAAACACATCTGGGCAGGAATGGCAATTCTCGTAGCAGTTACATCAGCTCTTAAGGTTTCCCTCTCATTCCCCCCCAAAGTCTCCATGACGAAAAATGTGATACAAAATTGAGGGTCTTCGGGCCAACTGTCACACACCTCTAATCAGCCTTTGAAACACTGGGTCTCTGCCCTTTGCTTCTGTGGAGAAGACTTGTTATTCTGGTCCAGACACCCACAGCTGAAATGCAATTCCACCTCCAGAACTCCCCATATATCCAAGGATTGCTTTCAGACAAAACCTGCAAGCATAGACAGGTCTGGCTTGCTTTGGCCTCTGGTGAGTGCGTCTCATCTGCCTTCAAAACTCTGGGGTTCTGTGGTTTCATTCCTATAGAAAAGAACCATCCTTCTTGTCCAAGTGTCCATGGCCTCAAGCACATGTCTGCTATATAGGGACAAAGGAGCTCTGTGCTCAGTGGAGTGGAGAAAGAGAACAGTGGAGCAGAGCCCTGGAAGTGCTTGAAGGGTGGTTTCAGAGATGGTGAATCCTTTTGACATGGTAGAGAACAGCCAAGGGAAAAAAAGATTTTAAGCAGAGGGCTGCTGAGGAGGACCAGAGTAGACATAAAGAAAAAAGGAACTTCCCACCCAGGGAAAGGCTGTGGGGCAACATGACTCTCAGAGTCTGCAGCACCCCAAGGCTTTGTGTGCCCAGGCAGAGGCAGGCAGGACGCAGAGATGTCAGTAAAGAAAGGGGCCAGCCAGGTGGGGCAGCCGGGGGATGACGACAGCCTGCAGGGACAGAGGCGCAGGGCATGGACACCGTAGGACAGCCTGGGATGGACAGGGCACCAGGCATGGGCAGCAGCTGAAAGGCCCTGACAGAGCCAACTCCTGCAGCACTGTGGCCATGGCTGCTGGGCCTGGGCCTGAGGCCAGCAGGGGACAAGTGACCCTTGCAGGCCTGGGGCCTCATTGCCTCCTTGCTCATCAGCCTGGCAGGGGCTGCCCCATGGTGCTGCCCTTGGCATTGCACATCCCCACATCCCAGTGGCCCGGGAATAGCCCTGAGCAAGGAGGGAAGGACAGGATGTGCCTTGCCAGGGGCTGGGGCTCAGGCCTTGGACTCATGAAACACATCCAGGTTTGCTTAGAATTAGAGACATCTTTGCCTTGTTTGTCCCCACCTGTCATCACTGTCTGCTCACACTGGAACCTGGGGACACTTTCTCGGTCCTATCCCTCAGTGGGACCCACTAAAACTTCAAGAAACTTATGTATTTCAATCTCATATTGAGTTCTTGAGAAGTTTTTTGAACTTCTGAAATCTGTCTAATTAACAACAGAAGAATTGAAAACTTAGTTTTTTTTCCCAGGGGCTTATCTTGTTTGGGTGTTTTGAACAAATGTTTACGAGGTTTTTCTCACTGAATTTCTCAATTGAAGAGTTCAAGAAAGGAGAGGCCTCTGGAAAAGTAAAATTCATCAGAAACTTTCAAAGGGCTGAGGATCCATCCTCATCAGAGCAGCAATGAACAGAATTGGGCACAGCTTTCTGGCTGGCCCAGCTTTGGCACGGGCCCTGGGCCTGCAGCAGGAGCAGCTCTGGAGGGCCCCAAGGCTGCGGCTGTTGTACTGGCCTGGGAAGATGGGATGGCAGCAGGGGCTGCAGAGCTCTCAGCACCTCAGCCACAGGGGAGCAGGACACACAGGGAGCCTTCTTTTCCCTTGGCCCAGCCCCTTCCCCATGGCTGGGGCTGAGTCCTGTCTGAGCTGCAGCTGCTGCTGTGCCCTTGCCAGGGGCTGAGGCCGTGGGGCCCCTGCCCAGAGCAGCGTGGCCTGAGCAGAGCTGTGGGGCCAGAGGAGGCTGGGCTGTGCTGGGGAGAGGCCCTTGGTGCTGCCCAGAGCTCAGGGCAGCTGGCAGAGCTTGGAGGGAGCTGGGCTGGGCTGAGAGAGCCTGGCAGAGAAACCAGCAGTGTCTATCCCAGCTTGTGTGAGAGTGCAAAGGCCAAAAACGCCCCCCAGGATTCCCAAATTCTCTGTGTGTGAGCTGAGCTTGTACCCCTTGAGCCCTCTCTAGTTCTGGGGCTGCACCTCCAGCTCCAGAGGAGGTGTGACAGATGGGAGCAGACACAATTCCTATTGGATTCTTTCTTGTGTTTCATTATGCAGGTGACTCACATCCACATGTAGAGGAGGTGTTTTCTGTCAGATAACACTGGTAGAATAATAAGAATAATGCTTTTTAGCTGAAAATAATATTCCTTGCATAATACACAATGAGGAAAAAAAGACACGTGATCAGAGGAGCATCTGAGTTTTTCAGAGGAAGAGCGACTCCTTGATGCTCCAGTAGTCAAACCTATTCAAAGCTTTTCGTCAGGGCTTCCTTGAGATGAGACGTGATCACCAGAGGCCAAGGTAAGCCAGAGCTCTTTGTCTTGGCAGCTTTTGTCTGGGAGAAACTCTTGCATGCAGTGAATTGTGGAGAAGCACCAGTTTTGGCCATAAGTGCCTTGGCAGGAGGGATGGTTCTTTTCCACAGAAAGGAATGCACTGAGTCAGGACGTTTTCTATGAGAAGAAACCCTCAATATGCCAAGGTCAATCAAGCCAGTCAGGCCAAGCCAACCAGACCTGTTACCTGTTCCCTGGGATTCATGGGCCCCCACAGTGTGACAATGGTGGTGTCACATTTGATCCTTGGTCCCATGAGGCCCAGCTGTGTTACACATGGCCCTTGTTTCCATGGAGCCTCATAGTGTAACAATGGTCCCTGGCTTCCATGAGGCCTTGCAGTGTCACAACTGCTTTCCTTGGTTCCATGGAGCTGCACAATGACACAATGGTCCCCTTGGTTCCATGAGGCTGCAGAGTGTCACAATGGTGTCCATGATTCCACATAGTCCTGCAGTGTCACAGTGCTCTCTTAATTCTTTTGAGCTCCTGAGGATCACAGTGGATCCTTTGGCTGCATGAGGCCCAGCTGTGTCACACTGGTCCCTTGCTTCCAATGGGCCCCACAGCGTCACAATTGTCCTCCCCTGCTTCCATGAGGCCTTGCCATGTCTCAGTGGTCTCCTTGGTACCGCAGTATCACAATGGACCCTTGGTTCCAGGGGACTCACAATGTCATAGGGGTCTCCTTTGTTTCACAAGGTCCGATAGAGCCCCGTGGTTCAACAAGGTCTCAAAGTTTCATAGTGGTTTCCAGGACTCAACGAGGGCCTGCAATGTCACAATGGACATTTGGTTCCATGGGGTCCTGAGCTGTTCCATGAATCCTCAGTTTCATGGGGCCCTGTAGGGATCATAATGGTCCCCTTGGTTCAATAGTGCCACACAGTGTAACAACTGCCCCCCGGCCTGCCAAGAGTCCATAGTGTCACAATGGTTCCTTGCTTCCATGAGGCCTTGTAGTGTCACAATGGCCCCTTGTTTCTATGAGGCCTTGTAGTGTCACAATTGTCCTAATGATTCCATAAGGCCTGGCAGTGTCACAACAGACCATTGGTTCCATTGAGCCCGACAGTGTCTCTGGGGTCCCCTTAGCTCCACAAGGCCTTGAAGTGCCACAATGGCCCTTTGGTTTCCGAAGGCCTCAAGGTGTACAAATGGCCTCCAGGGTTTCATGAGGCCCTGCTGAGTCACAAAGGACCTTTGGTTCCATCATGTCCCATAGTGTCACTCTGGTCTCCTTGGTTCCACGGTGTCAGAATGGACCCTGCATCCCATGGAGACCCACAGTGTTCACTGCAGCCCCCTTGATTTCATGAGGCCCTGCCACGCTATAATGGCCCCTTGGTACCAGTGGGTCCCAAAGTGTCAGAACAGTCTCCACTGTTCCACGAGGCCCTGCAATGTCACTGTGGTCCCCTTGGTTCCACAGGGCCCCAGAATGTAACAATGGACTCTTGGTTCCATGAGGTTCCTCAGTCAAAATGGCCACTTGGCTCCATGTGGCAACGCTGTGTCACAATGGCTCATGGTTCCATGAGGCCCAACAGAGTTGCAATGGACTCTTAATTCCATGAAGCCTTGCTGTGTCACAATGGAGTTCTGGTTCTGTGAGCTTTCATACTAGGGTATGAAAGTCTCTTTGGTTCACCTTGGACCCTTTGATCCATGAGGTCCCACAGTATAACATGATCACTTTGGTTCCGTGAGGGCCCACATTGCCACAGTAGCACATAATTTCACAAGGCCTTACTGTTTCAGAATGGCCCCATGGTTTAATGAGGCCCCACAGTATCACCATGGTCTCCTTGGATCCACATTGTCACAATGGACCTTTAATTCCATGCAGCCCTGGTGTGTCACAGTAGCCCCTTGGTTCCATGAGTTTCTTTACTTTCAACAATGGTTCACTTGCTCAAACAAGGCCTTGCTATGTCACAATGGAATCATGATTCCATGAAGCCTTTCTCTGTCACAATGTGCTTTTGATTCCATGAGGTTTCTCAGTGTCACAATGGCCCCTGGGCTCCCTGAGGTTCCATAGTCTCACAATTATCTCCTTGGATCTTCAGTATCACAAAAGACCATTGGTTCTATGTGGTCCTGCTGTGTCACAAAGGATTTTGGTTCCATGAGGTTCCAAGGAGTCACAGTTAACTCCTTGATTCTGTCAGGCCCCACTGTCACCAAATCTATGAAATAAGAGAATGAAACTCCTTAATATTAATTTGAAATTTAGAGGGCATCACTCTTTCAGGCTTGAGGTCCACCATGCAGTAACTCCTAACCGTACATGGACATGTGATCCTAAAAGAGTGTTACTTATATACAGTCACTTCATGTGTATTACAATTTAGCCATTACCATAAAACCCAACCCAAGTTCCCAGATTCACTTCTTGTTTTTTCTTTCACTGCACTCTTGAGCCAGATGTTTTCTTGTCTTCCAACCATCCTTGCTGGTAATGCAGGCCCAGCATGCCTTGTTCCTGTGCACAAACTTCACAGGCAAAGTAAAAATGGAAAGAACCCTTTTGGTATCAAGCCCAAAGCTTTGTGTGCCCAGGCAGAGGCAGGCAGGATGCAGAGCTGTCAGCAAAAAAAGGGGCCAGCCAGGTGGGGCAGCCGGGGGATGACGACAGCCTGCAGGGACAGAGGCACAGGGCATGGACACCGTAGGACAGCCTGGGCTGGACAGGGCACAGGCATGGGCAGCAGCTGAAAGGCCCTGACACAGCCAACTCCTGCAGCACTTTGGCCATGGCTGCTGGGCCTGGGCCTGAGGCCATGAGGGGACAAGTGACCCTTGCAGGCCTGGGGCCTCCTTGCCTCCTTGTCCCTGCTCAGCAGCCTGGCCGGGGCCACCCCATGGTGCTGCCCTTTGGCATTGCACATCCCCACATCCCAGTGGCCTGGGAAGGGCCCTGAGCAAGGAGGGAGGGACAGGGTCTGCTTTGCCAGGGGCTGGGGCTCAGGCCTTGGCTTTTTGGACTCATGAAACACATCCAGGTTTAATCAGCATCTAAGACACCTTTGCCTTGTTCGTCCCCACCTGTTCTGCTCTAACTGGAACCTGGGGACACTTTCTCAGTCGTGTTTCTCTGTGGGACCCATTATAACTTCAAGAAACTTTAGTGTTTCAATCTCCTATTAAGTTCTTGAGAAGTTTTTTTAACTTCTGAAATCTGTCTAATTGACCACAGAAGAATTGAAAACCTAAAATATTCCCAGGGGCTTGTCTTGTTTGCGTCTTTTGAACAAATGTTTACAAGCTTTTTTCACCGAATTTTTTAACTGAATAGTTCAAAAAAGAAGAGGGCTCTAGAAAAGTAAAATTCAGCAGCAGCCTCCAAGGACCTGAGGATCCATCCCCAACAAAGCAGGAATGAACAGAAATGGGCACAGCTTTCTGGCTGCCCCAGCTTTGGCATGGGCCCTGGGCCTGCAGCAGGAGCAGCTCTGGAGGGCCCCAAGGCCGCAGCTGTTGTGCTGGCCTGGGCAGATGGGATGGCAGCAGGGGCTGCAGAGCTCTCAGCACCTCAGCCACAGGGGAGCAGGGAACACAGGGAGCCTCCTTTTCCCTTGGCCCAGCCCCTTCCCCATGGCTGGGGCTGAGTCCTGTCTGAGCTGCAGCTGCTGCTGTGCCCTTGCCAGGGGCTGAGGCCGTGGGGCCCCTGCCCAGAGCAGCGTGGCCTGAGCAGAGCTGTGGGGCCAGAGGCGGCTGGGCTGTGCTGGGGAGAGGCCCTTGGTGCTGCCCAGAGCTCAGGGCAGCTGGCAGAGCTTGGAGGGAGCTGGGCTGGGCTGAGAGAACCAGGCAGAGGAAGCATCAGTGTCCATCTCAGCCTGTGTGAGGGTGCAGGGGCCAAGAGAAGCACCCCAGGGCCCCCAAATTCTCTGTGTGGGAGCTGAGCTTGTGACCCCTTGAGCCCTCTCTAGTTCTGGGGCTGCACCTCCAGCTCCAGAGGAGATGTGACAGATGGGAGCAGACACAAAGAATTCCTGCTGGATTCTTTCTTGTGTTCTATTATACAGGTGACCTGCATCCATAGGTAGAGGAGGTGTTTTTTTTCAGATAACACTGGAAGAGTTATAAGAATCATAATTTTTGGATGCAAATAGTATTTCATGGATAATACCAAAGAGAAGAAAAAGACACATATGACCAGAAGAGCATCAGAGTTTTTCAGAGGATGAAAGACTCATTGATGCTCCAGTAGTCAAACCTATTCAAATCTTTTCCTCAGGGCTTCCTTGAGATAAGAGGTGGCCACCAAAGCCCAAGGCCAGCCAGAGCTCTCTGTCCTGGCAGCTTTTGTCCAGGAGAACCCTTGCATAGAGGAAAATTTTCAGGGGAACTATCAGTTTTGGCCATGGGAACCTGGAAAGATTGATCGTTCTTTTCCATGGGAAGGAAAACACAGAGCCCCACTTCTACAGGGTCTGATGAGAGGCAGCCCTCAGCATTCCAAGATCAGCTGCACCTGTCAGGTCACCCCTGGGAAGCAAAACCAGCCAGACCTGTTCCATCTCCCCTTAATTCCACGAGACCTCACAGGGTCATAATGTCCTTTTTGTTTCTGAGGTGTCACAATGGCCCCAGGCTTCCATGAGGCCCAGCAGGGTGACAGTGGCCGTTTGGTTCTGTGGGGCCCCACAGTGTCACCATGGTCTCCATGATTCCATGGGGCCTTGCAATGCCACAAGGGTCTCCATGGATCAAGGGTGCCCTGCAGGATCACAGTGGCCCTTTGGCTACACAAAGCCCTGCAATTCAACAATGGCCTTTTGGTTCCACCAAGCCCTGCTGCTTCACACTGGCCCAATTGGACCATGTAGCCCAGCAGTGCCTCTATGATCCCATGGATTCCATAAATTCCCACAGGGTCACAATGGCCCCTTAGATCCATGGGGACTCACAATGTCAGAATGGTCTCCTTGGTTCCATGAGGCCCTGCAGAGCCCCTTGATTCAACCAGGCCTTTCAAGTGTCATAATGGCCTCCAGGATTTTATGAGGCCCCTCAACGTCACAATGAACCTTTGGTTCCATGCAGTCCTGCAACCCTTTTGTTCCATGGGGTCCTGCACTGTTACATGAATCATCAGTTTCATGGGGCCCTGTAGTGTCACAATGGATTCCTTGGATAAATGGTGCCACACAGTGTGACAACTGCCCTTTGGCCTGCAAAGAGTCCATAGTGTCCCAATGGTTCCTTGCTTCCATGAGGCCTTGGAGTGTCACAATGGCCCCTTGGTTAAATGAGGCCTTGCAGTGTCACAACAGAGCATTGGTTCCATTGAGCCCACAATGTCTCTGGGGTCCCCTTTGCTGCACAAGGCCCTGAAGTGCCACAATGGCCTTTTGGTTTCCGAAGGCCTCAAGGTGTACAAATGGCTTCCAGGGTTTCATGAGGCCCTGCTGTGTCACAATGGACCTTTGGTTCCATACTACCCCATAGTGTCACTCTGGTCTCCTTGGTTCCACGGTGTCAGAATGGACCCTGCATCCCATGGAGACCCACAGTGTTCACTGCAGCCCCCTTGATTCCATGAGGCCCTGCCATGCTGTAATGGCCCCTTTGGTGCCAGTGGGTCCCAACGTGTCAGAACAGTCTCCACTGTTCCATGAGGCCCTGCAATGTCACAGTTGTCCCCTTGGTTCCCCAGGGCCTCACAGTGTAACAATAGACTTTTGGTTCCATGAGGTTCCTCAGTCAGAAAGGCCCCTTGGCTCCACGTGGCCAAGCTGTATCACAATGGCCCATGGTTGCATGAGTGTTGGAAGAGCCGCGGGAGACAAATCTCATGCTATCATGATCAACAAGCCTCGTTTATTGTTTTCAATGTTATCATATTTATACAGACAGTAATTAGCTCATACATCTTGCAAAAGTATAGCTCACGATTGGCTATGTCTCTTATAATGCACGTATTTTTGCAGTTAGCCTTGCAGTTGCAACTTTCTTAAGCTTTTTGTACTTTCCCACATACCATGTATTATCAACTTCCTCGTTGCTATGGAACCTCTGTGCTCAAGGGCAGTGTTTTCTTGCCGTAGGTCACGTAGCCCTCAGCTACACTCTGACCGATTTGATATTAAATATGGCCTTTGCTATGCAGCCATTCATTTGCTAAATTCTCCACACTTCCCCCGTTTTCTTTTAGCACTAGCAAAGAGGTGTTCCATTTGTCATTTACCAATTTCATCAAAGCGTTTTGCAAGCATTTAAAAAGACAAGGCAACAATAATAACAACACAAAAATCACAATTCCTACTGTAATTAAATGCTGTAACAAGGAAGTTAGCCAAGGTCCTAAACCCAAACCTTTTAGCCAGTTATCAAGCCCAAAGCCAGAGTCTTGCCGCAAATGTGTGGTAAGTGTGTGCAAAGTGTGCAATTGTGCATGTATAGAGCTGGAGTGGTCTGACAAGTTCATACAACACATCCCTTCAAACATTTCACAACCGTACCCTTGTGCTAATAATAGGAAATCAATTGCAGCCCTATTTTGTAGCGTGGCATGTCTTACCGAGTCTACATCTATCAATAATTGGGATAGTGCCACCGAGGTTGCATTTGTCTGTTTCGCCAACCAACAACCTAATTTGTTTAGCGTAGTCAAAGCTTGGGCTGCAGCAACACCTGGAGCAAAAAAGGATGCTAAAACTCTTTCTTCTCTTGACCAGAATGTTGCTTCGTCCCGACAGTCTGGTTTGAATGCGTGTGTCATTCTCCTGACTCTGTGGTGTTGCTTATGCATCTGGAGAATCATAGAAGTGTTTGGCATAAGCAATGTTAATCGACCCAATGTGCATGGCCCTCCCTCTATCTTTGAGGGAATTCCGGCCCAAGCTCGATCACCACAAATTAAAAATACTCCATAAGGCAATGCTATGGGATTATTGGATGACAGAGATATGTTGGAACTTGAATAGTTGCACCATTGAGTGTCATTTCTATAAATGGCCAATGTGGTGTTAACATTTATCGGGTATGACATATTGACACCTTTCCGTCCAGGTCTGGCACGATATACACTTGTCCAATTGAAATATATGCACCAATCCGCTTTTAAGGAACCCAATATCTCAAGTTCCTGAGGCTCCAAAGAGGCTGTAGGAAAATGGGGCATCACTTGATCCCATTGATCAGCATACAAAATTGCCTCATTTGATTTACAATTATGTGCCGACTGTGGACAGGGCAGCTCATCCAAGGGCACTCCCACTAAACACGTAGAAAAGGGGTTACCGGGTGAGGATAATGCCAAACATATTGATTCCTGTCCTGTTTTGTTTGCTAAGGTTACCCAGATGTTTTCCTTGGGCTGCGGGGGTATCCAATAACTGCTAATAACACCAAGACATTGCAATGCTACAAAAAACCATATTAGGCTAAACATTGTGGCCTTTCTTGTTAAATTTCTTTTTATCTTTTTGTTTATGCCTCTCGGCTGCTATCTGTCTAAATCTGCAGCAAAGCTCTTCCCAATCCTGTGGTTTCACCGCCCACTGCCGAGGGATTTTACAGACAACATCACACTGCTTCTGTAATACTTGAGAAGTACTAAGAGCCTTAGCTCTCCATGTCAGATGCCCAAGTTCCCACCGAGCATATGCTAAGGCCTGTTGTTCTGTACTTTCAAATAATTGAACAGCCAGAGGAAATGGCAACCCAGTGCTTGACTCTAGAGTTTGCCGAACGTTTTCATTCCTCCATTTCCCTCTACAGGAAGCACACCACAGCTCTCCCCTGGTCCGCGTCTGATGAACCCATTTATCCCCCCCACAACCCCCCCAATGTATTAGTAACCAAGCACAATGATTACGGTCCCAACAGTTCAAGCATGCACAAAGTCTCAAATCTCCAGTGTTATAACTAGCTAAGCAAGCAAGCAAGTACGTCAGTTGTTGTGGGGTCCATACATCCACTTGGGCTGAACTAAAGACAGTCTGCAAAAAGGATCGATGTGGCTGAATCAGTAGCTTCAGATGCAGCTGTATGTTCCTGACGGTCTCCACCTTGAGGCGGGCTCGCTGGTTTAACCCAGCGCGCAGGAATCCACTCGGAGCCTGTGGGGGTAGAGATACGAAGGTAACCCCTACCCCAGTAAAGCACTTTAGCCGGGCCTTTCCACACTCCTGTCTTAAGGCATTTATAATTAACCCACATCTCAGCCTGTTCATCCTTTTCTGTAATGGACCTGTCGATGCGATGAGACATGGCGGCTGGAACTTCTGATGATCCAAAAATACAAAGATAATTTAACACAAACAATGTTTTAGACAGCCTTTCCTGTACATCCAAAATTTCCTAAACTTCTCCAAATTCCTCTTGAGTGTACCATTTGCTCTTTCCACTATAGCCTGTCCTCGAGGGTTGTGGGGTATCCCTGTCACGTGTTTAATTCCCCATGGTTCCAAAAATCTCCGGACTTTCTGACTAGTGTAGGAGGGCCCATTATCCGTTTTTACCTGATTGCAAACCCCCATTACAGCAAAACAGCTAGTTAGGTGTCTGATTACGTGAGATCCCTTTTCCTCTGGTTGGGAATAGCCCAAACAAAGTTACTGTGTGTGTCAATAGTGACATGCAAGTATTTCAGGCGACCAAAGTTAGGCACATGAGTGACATCCATCTGCCAAATGTCATTAACTGCTGTTCCCCGAGGGTTGACCCCTATACCTAAACCCACACCATTGTTATGATTTGCACAAATAGGGCAACTCCTGACAATAGCTGTGGCGTCTGCATGTGAGATCTGAAACTGTTTTAGCAAGCCCTTAGCGTTCTGATGGAACATGGAGTGGGCCTCTCTAGCCAGGGTGAACTGTGACATTGGTACCGTAACTGCAGTGGATACCAGTTTATCTGCTCTTTGGTTTCTTTCCCCCAGACCAATGTCCCATTGGTGGCTTCTGAGGTGAGTAATAGAATAGGGCTCGGTCCTATTTCTCAAGGCACGCCTCAATTGCAAAAACAGTTCATACAGTCTCTTGTTCTGAACCTCCTTAATGGTGGCATCCTCGATTCTTGACACAACACCTACCACATGAAGTGAATCCGATACTACATTTAAGGGTTCACTTATGTGAGTCACTGCCCATACCACAGCTAAAAGCTCCAAGGTTTGTAAACTATCCTCAGGCTCTGCTTCCAGGATTTGCTGATGCCATTCTTTTCCTTTCTTCCAGACTACAGCCGCTCTGCGTGTCTTTTTTCCCGCATCAGTGAAGGCTGTTATGGCATTGGGAATAGGCTTTTCTTTCCTCAATGGTTTGCTGATCCAGCTCCATTCACCAATCCACTGTAACATCCTGGGCACAAGAGACCCTGTCTCTATTTGTGCTCCTGAGGCCAGCAATGCTTCAGCCAGGTCGACCGAATTTAAGAGATACCAGTCCAGTGTGGCTTTTTCCATGGGCAGGTTAATTGTCGCTGGTTCCAGACCGTTGATCTCCATTACACGCATACGCCCCTTCTTAATTACTGCTGCCAAGTTTTAAATTTTTGTGGTTATTGTTTTCTGTTTCTGTAAAGGCGGTGAGATCCATTCCAGTACTCTCTCCCCCGTTTTCTTTTGAGGTTGGGTAACTGCTCCTAAGAGATGCATGTCAGCGTGCCAGATAGTGAGATGTAAAGGCAATTCAGGATTCATCCGTGACAGAAAGCCTTTTAAAACACAGTCCATAACGTGCTGCAAGGTTTCCTGTTGTTTTTCAGTAAGTGTCACAGGAGTACAGGGATCAGTGCCCTTTAGCAAGGGCTGCAGGTCCTCCAACAGGTTGTTGGGAATGCCTGTGACAGGCTTTAACCACTGCAAGTCACCCAAGAGTTTCTGAGCCTCGTGTAATGTGGTGATTGTAGTACTAATTAATAGCTTCTGTGGTTTAATCATTTGTTCAGTAATCGTCCAACCCAGATATTTCCAAGGTGCAGTCCTTTGTACTTTTTCAGGAGCAACGATGAGGGAGAATTCTGCTAATGTTGTTACAATGTCCTCTATTTGCTCATCTGTGAATGGTACCTCCTGAGAAAACAGAATATCATCTATGTAATGATAAATGATAGTTCTGGGCATCTTTTGTCGAAGTGGCTGTAGTGCAGTGTCAACATAAAGCTGACATAGGGTGGGTGAATTACGCATTCCTTGTGGCAGAACAGTCCATTCAAACCTTTTATCAGGTTCTCCTCTATTAATTGCAGGCAAGGTAAAAGCAAACCGTTTAGTGTCTTGTGGGTGCAAGGCAATGGTAAAAAAGCAATCCTTTAAATCAATGATAAGGATGGGCCAATTCTCCGGAAGCATAGAGGGGTTAGGAAGTCCTGGTTGCAGTGCCCCCATGGGTTCCATTTGACGATTGACAGCTCTCAAGTCATGTAATAGCCGATATTTTCCAGATTTCTTTTTTATCACAAATATTGGAGTGTTCCAAGGGCTGGTAGACAGTTTCAAGTGTCCTTGTGCATATTGCTCCTGGACTAACTGAGGAGCTTGCTCAAGACTTTCCCATTTTAGCGGCCATTGCTTAACCACTACAGGTTCCTCGGTAGTCCAAGTAAGTGGTAGCAGGAAAGTCCAAGCAATGGCCATTACCCTAAAGGGTGCTCATTGGTGAGGACGAGGCCCAATTGAGACAGGACGTCCCGGCCGATTAGGCATGCCACCGTAGGAGGAAGTGGAGCAATAGAAAATGATGCTGCAGCCTGCTTGCCATCTATTTCTACTTTGAGTACGGGTGTGCGGTTTGCCAGTGTCATTCCACCGATCCCTGTCACTGTGATAGCAGAGGGCTGCACTGGCCAGTCCGAGGGCCACTCTCCAGGGGCGATAATGCAGGTGTTGGCACCCGTATCCAACAATCCGATCAATGTAATGCTCCGATTCTGAAAAGAAAGTCGACATGGCCTTTTTGGACGAGTTGTTAAATCAATAGTAAGCAAGGTTAACCCTCCAGTTGAGCCAAAGCTTCCTTGCCGTCTGGGATCCTTTTTTAAGGGTATCAATCCTTTGTCATCTGTGGAAGCGGTATTAATTGAGCTAGCCGTTGTCCTTTTGAGACTTTTACTGGAGGGTAGGGGGTGTGGACCATGATCATAATTTCCCCCTCATAGTCCAAATCTATTATACCCGGTATTACAATAGTCCCAACTGCTTGCAGACGATCGGCCTAAGAGTAGTCCCCTGACTGGTTGTCCATTTATCAGGATAGGTCCAATTAGTCCTGTGGGGATCTTTGTGGTTGACTGGTCATAATTGTAAAGTCTATTGAGGCTGCCACGTCCAGCCTGAGGCTTCCCCGGGGCTGGTTGTAATTGCTGTTGAGTCCTGATGG